>CM064526.1:18146425-18255195 GCA_032716605.1 Paralithodes platypus
TCCCTCCTTCAGCTTCAATATTTGCTTGCTTTAATTTCAATAATGATTGTATTTGCCTTAAATGTAACTTATGCTATATTCTATCACTTGCTTCATAACTCTGTATTTGCTATTAAACTTTACACTTGATATAATATTAGTTATATATCGGTTTGTCACGCGAACTTTAACTGTAATAAAACCAAAAACGAAACGAACTTCTATCTTTTATTGATCCCTATAAGAGTATAAGCTATGACTTTTATAACTGATAAAAAGCTTAGAAAAATAGTGTCTTCAATTATAAATAAAGTTCCAATATCATGGAACGTTTAGAAGAAAAAAAATGAAGAGAACTTTGAAAATAAAACAATTACCTTAGAAAAAACTCTAGTTTTCTCAATTATAAATAAAATTCCAATATATGGACTTAGAAACAAAAATAAATAAAATATGAAACTATACCCATAGAGAACTTAGACAAAAATAGTTTTCTCCAATTATAAATTAAGGGTCCAATATATGGACTTAGAAAAACTTCTAACTAACTTGAAAACGGACTATATAAACTTGTAATACAGAAAAAAATTATAATGGATTATTAAAAAATATATCGACTTAGTATTTTATTGATCAGTCAAACATACATTTGTATAATATCTTACAAAACACTGTACATACAGTATATAAACTTTAAATAACAGGAGAAACAAAAATATAATGGATATTAAAAAGAATATATCGACTTAGTATTTTATTGATCAGTCAAACATACATTTGTATAATATCTCACAAAACACTGTACATACAGTATATAAACTTTAAATAACAGGAGAAACAAAAATATAATGGATATTAAAAAGAATATATAGACTTAGTATTTTATTCATCAGAGTCGGACATAAATTTTTATATTATCTTACAAAAATCATATACTTTTAATACTTAGTTATTTTTGGATTACCCTTACTGGTTTTATATATCTTATAACAAATGACAAAGTTTTGCCTTTATATTACGTACCTAAAGTACTTTATACCGAACTTAGTTTTGTGATCATAGTATAACTTTTGGTTCACTACATTATTTTCCCAATATTTATATGTACAGTAATTTTCTTTAAGTACATCTTTATAATTATTCATTTTCCAACAACCATTGGGATTTCGGTAATTTTTCATATTTATTTTGGATTTTAAGCTTAAAATATTGAGTTTCATTGGCAATGCAGTTGGCATTTTTTATAATTCTTAATTATTGATTTCAGTTTAACTTTTGGTTAATAGCCAAGCTGTTAAGTAATGTTTTTATAATCTTTTCAATGTTCTTAAGTGTGTTGTCCTTATATAATTAGTAATGAGGTAAGCCTGTGTTATTATAATAATAATAGCCATCTACTAGTTTATAGACATTCTAACCTATTCTGTTTATGAAGTAGTGTTGAATAATTTTGACACTAGCTTATGTATAGCGGACAGCTTTTGGGGGGAGGTTGGTTTTCCGAATGATTGCAAGTTTTTCTTCCTGTTGTGTGTGGTGTGTAGTAGTAGTGTTAAGTGGAGTAGGGATGTTGGCAAAATGAGAAAGTCGGTGGGCATTGTGGTCTAGTGTGTATTGGAAGTGTGATATGATTTGTGAACGTTGGCAGAGTACGTGATCAACCGTAGGGTATGGATATAATTATACATTACGCAAGTGTATGATTAGGTGTTAAAAGTGTACGGTCAAATTAGGGTAAGGTAGTTATATGCCAATTAAATGTGTGTACGACTGTTGGCATAGTAGTGTATATTGTTGGCAGATATAAGAGTTGACAATCATTGAATCTAAATGTTGGCAGTGTGATTAAGTGTGTTGGCAGTATTCAGTGATCTTGGTAATTACGTGGTGTTGGCAAAGTGGTGTATATGTTTTAGTTAATTTAATCATTGAAGGTAAAATGCCATTGGAGCCATGTACAATAAAGAAGCATATATTTTGGCAGTGATATTTGTTGAATAGGTAGGGTTATTGAAGTGTTGGCAGTGGCAGTGAAGTTAAGTCTGTTGGCAGTGAAATTAGGTGTTGGTAGTGTACTTTGTGTGATGACAGTGGCATCTGGTGATTTGGCGTGTTCTAATATTTGTGTTTGTAGTGTTCAGTGTTCTCAATATGACATGTGAGTCTATCAAAGTATTATCTATGCCAAAGTTAATTTAAATACTAAAGTTATGTGACTGGAGCTATGTGCAAGTTAGGATTCAATCTCTCTTATCCCCATCTAATCGTTTTTACTGGCCGTATCCCATATAACTGTTAATGTTATTTTAGGTTATGTATATATTTAAGTATTATTAGTATGTGTTCTGTAATTTGAACCTATTGTATATATGTAGTTACTGGAGTCACTAAGCTATATATTCCTGAACTATATATCTACTGATCTATTCTTCCCATGTAACAGGTGTATATCTACCAATGTAACTATCATGATCTATCCCATGTAACTATTGTTATTTGCCTGCTTATCCCAAACCCATATAACTCTTCCTACCTACCTCTCCAAAAATCTAGATATATTAGGTATTCAAAGTCATCCCTCTTCACCCAGACATTTTATTTTGTAGTTCGTTTCGTGAACTTACCGTTTCTATTATCTGGCAATGTATTCCAATATTTCAAATTTGTATTTATAATAATTTGTAAAGTTTTCATTAAATTTATCGAGGGTATTGGCGTGTAGTAATTATTAAAACTAATTTTTCTATTCATTCCAAAATTAAGATTGATATTTCTGCGATATTGGATTACAATAATTCGTTCAATTTTTTTCATTCAAAGTCAATATGAATAACTATCAGAAATATAGAAGATTGATCTACAATATTGGATTACATCAACAGGTTGGAATCAATAGTCAAGACTCAAATATTTCTTCTTCATTTTTATTTTTTTAACAAATAGGTGGAGTTGTCCATTGGTCCAGGGTCCTTTAGTCTGGTCACAGCAACAAGTCATATCTGTAAAAACAAGAAAATATTGAGGCACCAGAAATACAGGAGTTTCAAGGTCGGGGGCTAGAGGGTCCTGAGGGGGGGGGGGGGGGGCCCTGAGGGGATAGAGGGGGGTCCTGGGGGGGTAGAGGGGGGTCCTGATGGGTAGAGGGGGGTCTTGAGGGGGTAGAGGGGGGTCCTGAGGGGGTAGAGGGGGGTCCTGAGGGGGTAGAGGGGGGGTCCTGAGGGGGTAGAGGGGGGTCCTGAGGGGGTAGAGGGGGGTCCTGAGGGGGGGGGGGGTCCTGAGGGGGTAGAGGGGGGTCCTGAGGGGTAGAGGGGGGGGTCCTGAGGGGGTAGAGGGGTTGGGTGGGGGTACCAGGGGTAGGAGGGGGGGGGGTTCTGGGGTGGTGGGGGGGAGAGTTCTAGTTCTTTCTTATATATTAATATTTTCGTTCAGTCTCCTATATAACCATTCCACACCCGCTACGAGTGTTTCCTTCCCTTCCCTTCCCTGGTAGTTCATCCTATCCCCATCCCAGATAGACCTTCCCTTCAGCCCTAGTCTGTTCTATTCGGTTCTATTGTGCACACTAGTTCTATTCTGTATTCTGGCTAAATCTATTCTGTCCTACCTCCTTCCCTGGTACATCAATACCCTCCCTGCAACACGCCCCCAAACACACATAAGAAAAGTCAGGAATATATTTTTAATGTATATTTTATTGTCAGGAAGCAGTCAAGAAATCGTCGGTGTCAAGTATGGGATATGAGCAGACAGTATCAAGAAGGACAAAGGGTAGGAGTAAAGCAGATGCAGCAGACAGCAGAAAAGGCTAGGCACAGCAGAACGAGTGACAACAGACAGCAGAACGGGTGACAACAGACCGAGTACATCGACAGCAGACTAGGAATTAGCAACGAGGTGAGCTAGCTATGGTTAGTCAAACAAATGTATTTGTTTTGACTAAGATTTGTTTGGTATATTGATCATCTGTCTTTATGCAGATGTTTGTGTTGAATATACAGGTACTGTATATGTTGAGATATTGGGTGAGCTTGAGTATGAGTATGAGTTTGATGGGTATTCAGTATGAGGATATAGGCATTCCATTTGAGTTGGTAGATAGTGCATTGTGAGCATAATTTATCTGGTATTGATAATAAGTATGGTTATTGTAAGAGTTGGTTGAAGTTTTAAAAGGTGGGATTCCAACAGATGTGAGCAGATGAGAGCAAATCAAGATGACAACGGAATTATAGATGGACAGACATCAACGACTGCCACAACATCAACGGCGACAGCGGCGATTGATGGATTCAGCATCAACGGCGACTGAGCGAGAGACAGCAACTTTAGCAGCATCAGAGGCACCATTGCAGCGGACAACAGCGACGATTCGGTGAGCAAAACTAAATATTGTTGTATGGGAAAAACAGGTCAGTCAGTCAGTACCTAACTTGATAAATAAGTCAAGGGGAACAAGAGGCCCCAAAGAAAATGAAAGAAATAGAATGATAGAAAACAAGTGTGCTCAACTCAGTAGGCCAACCATCATTCACTCATTGATTTACTTAAAATAACTTTTATCAACCAAGTAACTTTTACTTTACATTTACAGTCTAGATCTGTATTAAGGTTATTATGAAAGCTAAGCAAAAAATACTTCGTAAATTAAATTTAAACTATTCAATAACCAATGAGATATCTAGTTAGTCTTAAAACTGAATGATAGTTATTTTAAACTGCAAATCATATTTTAAAAATCGATTAATGATATCTTGGATGATTATTCAGGAGTTCGAAAACACTGGAGATTAATGGTAGGTTTTAAATCTAATCATTTATCAGAATTATGCAACACTTTCTCGTAGCATGATAAACATTACTGAACACATGTAGATTATAACAACCTAAACAATGCCAGTTGAAGAACAACATTATCATAGGCTTAAAATATCGGTTATCAACATTTACCTAAAAAGTAGTATTAACTTAGTAAAGCAGTAGGACTGCTATTATTCTAAAGACACGAGTCAAAGCCGTTGTACAAATAAGAAATATCTAATCAGGCTTGAATACCTTTGAAGTAGTTATGAGAATGACTTTTACAGTACAACAATTTACGCTTTTGAATATTTATCACGAATCTAGGCATGTAGGCTTGACGTTAAGTATTTCAACAACTTCTAAATAACATTAAAGTCCTTAGGCATGGAGGCACTGATATTTGCAGATATTTTGTTCGAATCATGGGGATATCTGCTTAAAACGAGGCATAAGTGTTCATAAAAACTATCTAAAAGCTTACAGAGTCCACCTAGGATTAACATTAACAAATCAAACTTTGGATGGACCTCGGTAAACAAATTAGTCAATGCAATGTTCGTAGTCAGTGACAATTGGGACAGTATCTGACAATATGAGCAGCCTGTTTAACATATTACAGTAGAAGTCTATAATATGGTTCTTATGGATTTAAGACTTATATGTTTATATGGAGTTACCTTGGACATTTAAAAGGTCATACCGATATTGAGTTTCCGTTAAGCTGGTCTATGATAATCTTCATCTACAGTGGCATGTCAGCAAGTTAAGATTTATTCAGTTATATTGATCACAAAAGTGAAACAATGCAGTTCTATGGTAAATCTCAATTATATTATAACTTTCTTAGTCTCCAGTGGTTTGCATATTAGTATAAAACCTACTGTATTAACTTCCAAGACCTAATTAACTACATACTAATATTAACAAGGGTACAGTCAATAGAAATAATTCGCCGACACTTATGACTTAAGGGAGCCCACCTCTCTTTTTTTTCTCTTTCTCTCGCTCTTTGATTTGTATCCATTCGGCCAACTGTTTTAAGACAGTTATCCCCATCCAAGTGTCTATTTCTTACTGGCGAGCCAGCATTGTATGGAGAAATCCGGCTTCGCCGGACACATATTTCTATCGAAAAATGTACAAATTTAGCTTGCTGTCAAAATACAAATGTATATATGATGGCTCGCTACCGTTCGCCAGTTAAATATTGAAACTTGGATGGGGGTAAACTTCTTAAAACAGTAGTCTGAATGGGGCCGAATGGATCCAAGCCAAAGAGAGGGAGAGAAAGATAAAAAAAAAGAAGTGAGGTGTGCTCCCTTAAACAAACATTACTAGTCACAGGCTATTGGAAGCACAGAAGGACTGTCAAGAGAAAATGCATAATAACTTAAATTTACACAGTATTTTGGGCGAACTATTTTTATTTCGACTAACTGGCAGCATCTTTTCTATATCCAACTTAAGGTAAAATTCGTACATTTGGCAACACTGATATTACAATAACGCTTATGAATTTAAAGAACGTATGCAAAGGAATAATTAAAGTGTGAGAATATACCTTTTTGGAAGCATATTAGTATTGATAAACCCATCTAAGGATAGAAAGGTATATCTAATAAACAAGGTAAGATCTATCAATTATTATGTTTTTCCACCAACCAACTTCACCTCTAAACTCAATGAAATCAGCAAACAAATACATGTGGCACTCCAAGGACTCGAACCTAGGACACTCACACCGAGTTTAGTTCATTCAGCCGGTTTTCACCGTTCACCAATTTCCACAGATCTCAGTTTGGAAAGGATCTGTTACAAGATACTAAAATAAAGTGTTGCCATTTGTACGAAATAGGCCTACTTAAAATTGGTTATATTAAACTGCTGCCTATACCCTGTCCACCACTTATGATAGTCTATGGAATATTTTGAAGTTTGTTAGGCATTACTAAACTAGTCTATTTTAAGCCAATTTGTCATTCAGGTTTTTTTGGCCAATGTAGGTTAAGTATATTATGATTATAGTCTTAAAATAGTTTAACCAGAGTTTTTGACAACTTTAAAGTTATACAAACTAACTTCGAAATTACATTATTCACATTTAAACAAACCTTCCATAGTAGGAACTGAATTGAAAGTCGCCAAACCCCATTTTGAGAATTATGATAGTGAACATGACTAACTTAAATTATACGATTATCGGATATCGTCGACCACTCACGAGATTAATATTTTAAACTGTGCTCAGCAAAATTAATCCTACTTTGGGGGATGAGGCCCAAAGTTAAGATCTGGTTGTTATACAGTATATGCCTACGTTCATAAAAACAAGTCAGCCGCCTGTGTGTACTCCAGGACAATTATTCTTCAGACCAAAAGGGCACCAAACATTACTTTAGTATCCATAGCGAACCTATTGGTCAAATTTAAGAGAAGAGTCTTTTTCTGGTCCCCTTTCTCCCTCGTGTTAAGCCCCATTTGTTTTGAGATTAAAAGACGTTCGGCCCATTAGTTTGGCGATTTTAACACCTTTCGCCCCTTTCTTTGTCAATTTTATTGCCTTTCGTGCCATTTAGGTTTCGATCGTTTCCTGGCGAGCGATACCGAGCCTGAATTTTTATAAGGAACCGGCCTTTGGCCGGGAAATTTTTGTATCAAAAAATTTACAAATTTATCTTGAAAGGGGGACTAGGTTTTTGTTAAGCTTGATGGAGGTCTAGCGAGGAAACTAAGAAATAAAGGAATGAATGACTAAACAAACTGCTAGTCTCCTCTTAAGATCCGGTTCATTAAAACTGACAAACTTCAAAATATTACATTGCATAGACTTTCATAACAGATCGTATTAAAACATTTTAGTGACACACCCGATAATTATGATGGTTGTTGCAGAGTTGTGATGGAGAGGTGTTTGGCCACCAGTCTCCATCCGTCTGTTGTCCCCACCTCAGGCTGGACGTCTACCACACATCTGAAACATTAGGTCAGTATTAGTAATTTATGTGTACAACGTCAACAACTAAAGCCACCAATGCATTATTTTTTAGCTCAGTTTGAGATTTTATGACTGTCAACCATTAGTTTGACGATTTCAAGACTTTCGCCCCAATGTGTCAATATTAAGGCCTGTCATGCCATTCAAGTATCTAATTTTTCCAGGCGAACGATAGCGAGCCTGTCATTTTGGAAGAAACTGCCTTCGACCGGGATATTTTTCTACCGAAAAATGTACACATTTATCTCTAAGGGGGGTGTTGATAGAAGTCTAGGGAGCAAACTAAAAACCTCCCATTAATCCATTACGTTTAGCAAATAATCAGTCCTCAAATATATATTGTCCAAAGTTCAGGTTTTAGTAACTATACATAAGCCTGCAGTGTTAAGAGTTATATACAGTACAGTATTAAACAAAAAAAAATATTGAAATTATCTGCAGTGTACTGTAGTTTATGAATATATACTTCTGAATTTGTTAAGGCAGGGGGAGATTTTAATGCAGTGGCGGGTACTGTTATTGACCTTTCCAGATTAGAAGTCATGATCAGAAGTTGTGTCTTACCTATATTAGTTAAAAATCCAATTTCTAGTAAAAATAAACCATCCACCGACTAAATTCCACAATATTATTATTAAACCCACAGGACGCGATTTGCGCCCTTTCTGGGATACTTAAAAGCCTTTGTGACCATCAGGGGGGTTTAGAAACGTTTAGTTACTTCAACCTCTGCAGTTGTCGTTGAGTTAGCTGTGGGCATCAAACTAATTTTGGAGAGGTAATTATGAGATTGAGAACTATTTCTGAATAAAATATGGTATTTGTAATGAACCTATGTTTTAGTTTTAATACAGTACTGTATATGGAACACCAGAATTCGTTAGGGGAGGCTGCAGGCTCCCTGAGCCCAGATATCAAAATTTCTAATTATTGTGTTCTATAATGCTCCTTTCAACATAGAATAGCATAGGAAGGAACAAAAAAACATATCGCATCCATAACCCCCGGGGCCGGGGGTTCGACCTCAACCCCCGAAAAACTTAACATTTCTTTCAGCCATCCCCCCAAAAAAAATGTGTCTGTAGTCTAAAGGGCTGCTGTAAGCAATAGAAATGATCATATGAGGGCATAAACGCCCATATGACATCCCTAGAGCCCCCTTGGGGGGGCCCCAAAATCATGGATTTTGGCTGAAACTTGTCTCAAATTCTGAAAGGTCTGCCCCTGACGAAAATTTTGTTTAGTTAGCCATTACTCTCAATCTTCTATGTGCGTGCTATGAGAGAAAACGGAAACTTAGGACAAACTGTTTTTTTCTGCCCCAAAATTAATTTTCAGTGGTGAAAATCTTCGATTTTAGTTTGACAGATTATATTTTGGCACTTACGAGATCTACTTTTGTGTTTATGGCTCAAATTCATTCCCCTTCCACACACTACATATAGGACTATATAGCTACTGGAAAATGCAGATATAATGGCATTATCTCACATATTTGTCAAGATTAGACATTGTTTAGGTTGAAATTTTGGCTAAAAAACATATATATATATATATATATATATATATATTATATAGTTTTTTCAGCCCCTTCTACTATGCAATATGGTAACTTTGGTTAATTTTCTGGCAGGGGATGCAGGTAGAGTACGCCATGCAAAAGTTGCGGGAAATTTGAACAATTTTGAGCGAGATGATTTTACAAATATTTCAATGAAATTCTGCACTCGCGCGCGCACATAGAGAGCTGATTTTTTTCAGCGAGTCTTAGTATTTCCATTTATAATAAGATGGTATAAGTGAAGAAAATTACTATCTCTTACACAGGCTGACTTGGGGGTCAAGCCTTCAGCCTCATTAAATAAAGAAGACCAAGCTCTAAATAAACAACTCAAAAAATAGATGTTCATAATATAATGAATACAGTAGCTTATATGGGAACTTAGAGACAACTATACACATGGTAACCTAAACTTTTAATATTGTTAAGGAGAGATGGGTAATTTTTCTGGTCCCCATTCATGTTTGGCCCCATTACTTTGCCGATTAGAAGACGTTCAGCCCATTACTTTGGCGATTATAAGACCTTTCAACCTATTTGTGGCGATTTTAAGACCTTTCAACCTATTTGTGTCATTATCAAGACCTTTCGTGCTATTTAGGAGACTAATTTTCCTGGCGAGTGATACCAAGCCTGTGTTGTAGGAGGAACCGGCCTTCGGCCTGGACAATTTTCTACCGAAAAGTTTACAAATTTGTCTAAGGGGGATCTTGGGGATGTTTTTTAAGCTTGATGGATGTCTAGGGAGGAAACAAATTTACAAATAATTAAATCTACATACCAATAAATAAACCATTAGCCATTAACCCTATTAACCCTTTCAAGCTCCAATACGCATTTCTGTTCTGTTCTGTTTTCTGGCTACTATTAGACGATTGTATTCAGTTTAGGAAGGGTATATGGAAGTCAGAGGGTTGATTGAGTCTTTACCCTTTTAATACCCACAGGTCCTTCCTAAGCTTCATAAAATCGTCAAATGATAAGTCAAAATAAACTGCTAAAGCGCGTCAGAGCTTCAAGGGGTTAATATTGTTGTGTTCTTACCCTAGTTTGTTGGTGAAGGTGGTTAAGGCTCCGTTTGGGTTTCTTAAGTTGGTCTTCAGCAGTGTCTTCCTCCGCCGAGCCTCAACTGTACTGTACATCTGTTAAAAAATCCAAAATTAATATTACAGCTTAAGGAATTGACCACTTGCGAGTTACTAGCTATAAGGAAGTTGGAGTTTTTTATATCGACATTTAGCAGAATTAAGAGCTAAAATATGAGTTGTATTGCATATATAAACACAGGATCTGTGGTGGTAAAGTGCTGAGCACGCTCGCGTGTGAATCTGAAAGACCCGGGATCTAATCCCTGCCACGGTGGACATTTAGTGGGTGCGGTAGTACGTCCTATGTTTCACATGCTTGCACCCAGTCAGGGGACATCCTGACGACGTATACAGACTAAAGCTCACATAACAAAGCCACTTTCCTCTCTCTCGAACACCCCTTCTCCCCTCTCACCACACTTCTCTGAGCTAGTGCCGATAAAAATGGCATGGTCAGTCCTGTAAAGAATCGTAAGATTCAGAGTCTTTTCCAGGACGAGCTCATTAGCGGCTTATCCCCAGATCGACCGTGGTGATTGTCACCTAAACATCTACAAAAGTACAAGTACATAAAACCAAATTCACCGTACTTTCTATCCATCAAAAACCTACATTACTGCATTTCTGTTAATAACTTTGTATATGGCCCAAACTTCCTTTTAGCCTGAAACTCACAAGTGGTCAATTAGGCCAATATTTCTGATATAATGCAGATTTTCAAAATTTATCAATTCATAAATAATATGTTTGCAACAACAAAAAAACATTATATCTCAACCATAGTCAAGGTGGTCGTGATGCCTGGAGTATCGGGTTGTGTTGGGTCATCTTGGATTGGGCAGGGTCGGGTAAGATCGCGACGGTCCTCCCATCTCTAACCTGTTTGGAAGATTTAACGTTACATTAGTCACAGTTTCTCTGTCATGCCTTATTTCACCGTTGTTCCTCTTCTGTCGGGCCATCCAGCTCATGCCTGTTGATAAAATATTTCATTATTACAGGAGCGCCGTTCTGCCAGCAACATCGATCTTCAAATCGGCCACAGCGGGTCTGCAAGCCGCCACATCGGGTCTGCAAGCCGCCACCACATCGGGTCTGCAAGCCGCCACATCGGGTCTGCAAGCCGCCACATCATCTGAAAACCTGCAACCTTCACAACCAACGAACAGACGACCAGAAATGCACCGGCCGGATTTCAACCAACAGAAAACAACCAAGCCCTATACTAACTAAATTTAACTAACTAACTAACTAACTAAGCTTCTACCCAAGCCTCTAACACACTGCTAACCAACCTCCTCAGCGAACCGAATAGAGCAACGCCTAACCAATACTAACCTAGAACAGACCCCTACCTATCCCTACCCCTTGAACTAACTAAGAGCTACCCCCCTCTACCCCTCCCCCTCCCCACCTCAGCATCCCTACCAGAAACCTTGTCTAATTCGAAGCCAACGACGATAGGAGAAAACGATTAGTGCATGGATTAATTATATTATATTTCATTATAAAAACATTATTTTACGTTATTGGAAATATTATAGTTATAGCAAATGTAAAAAAAATATATATAACAGATTTATTTATATATAAATTATTGCAAAACAATAAGTATATCATTTACACTTAAATGTATTAAATAGAATCTTACCATAAATTTGCCGCCTATCTAACGTAATGTCTGTACACATGTTAGTAGAAGGGAGGTGGTTTAGGTGGTGACAAGGACAATGGAAGGAAGGGGGCGGGGGGGGGGGAAGATGGTTAGGATTAAAGGGAAGTTTGCTCCGGCCCCTTTCTCCCTCGTGCTTAGCCCAGGTTATTTTGAGACTAAGACGTTCACCTAGTTTGGCACTAAAGACTTTCTGTGCCATATAGCGATCTAATTTTTTTCCTGGCGAGCGCTAGCGAGCCTGAAATAAATGAGAAACTGGCCTTATTATTATTATTATTATTATTATTTCGGCTGGTACATTTTTCTATCGAGAAATGTACAAAATTATCTCTAAGGGGGGTCTTCAAGGTATTTTATTTAAGCTTGACTGAAGGTCTTGGGACGAAAAAAATATATATATATATACAAAATCAAACTTCCATTTACAGAGAACACAGTGATGGAAGCGGTGGGAAAGGATGGTTAGGATTAAAGGATATTGTTGCCGTGGTGGTGGTGGTAGACTGGTTGAGTGGTCTGGTTGGGGTTTCCATCATCGTTCGACACCTGTAAAAGACAAAAATACATTGTTAAAATATATCTCAATCAGCCAAGTATACTGTATATAATTTAGGTAAACATTGAATTGATCCCGGACAGCCTTTTTACCTAACCTAACCTGTCTCGATAGCGTAATGCATAAGTACGCGGAATTTCGATGCGAGTGACCTAGGTTCGAGTCCTTGGAGTGCCACATGTATTTATTGATTTCATTGAGTTTAAATGTGAAGTTGGGGTATAATCCTGTGTAGCGGGTGGACATGTATTTATACCTCAATAATTTGGTAATTTTACAATATATTTTTAAGTTTTACATTCATAAATTAGTCTACTAATATAATAAGCTAGGTTTTGGTTAAGTTAGGTTAAAGATATTGTTCAATGCTTCTTAGTAAATAGGCATCTGAAAAACAGTTCTACCCGCTACACAGGATTATACTCTAATATGCTTCCAAAAAGGTATATTCTCTCACTTTAATTATTCCTTTGTATACTTTTTTTAAATTCATAAGTTGGTTGGTGTTAAAAACATAGTAATTCTGGCTATCATTAGACGATTGTCTGTACAGTCGCGCTAATAAGTGATTGCTCGGCACCAAGTATATTTTGATTAATAATTGGTATCAGCAATATCTAAGTTTAATTTATTCATTTCGATTGAGATATACAAACATGTTCCTACACTTACCCACCCTATTCAACATCTGATGGACATTAATACAGCACAGAGCGAGCCAAACTAAATGACAGCGGAGTGTGACTTATTAGCGCGACCGTACCTATCTAGATTATTCAGCTCTTACGAAGATTTGGAAGCTAAGCATGTTAATGATGAAACCTTAGCATTATTATGACGCATAGTAATTTCAGATTTGCATTAATGATCGATAACCAACTTGAAAATCAGAAATTTTTTAAGGTGGGATGGGCCGGTTTTCTGGACCACTTTCTCCCTCGTGTTTAGCCCCATTAGTTAGTCGATTTTAAGACATTTCGCCCCATTTCTTAGTCAATGTTTAAACCTTTAGTGCTATTTAGGTGTCGATTTTTTCCCTGGCGAACGATAGTGAGCCTGTAATGTTGGAAGAAGCGGCCTTCGGCCGGGAAATTTTTCTACCGAAAAATTTACAAATTAATTTAGAAGAGGGATCTAATGGATGTTTTTTTTTAATTTGATGGAGGTCTAGGGAGAAAACTAAAAAAAATAATAATGAATACATGCCAAAATCGCCCAAAAAGTGAACCATCCTCCCTTAACATTAGCAACATTCAACTAAATATTGATTAGAAGAGCTAAATGCACTATGAAGAAGTAATCCATAGTCGGTTATATTTCAGTTAGCGGTAAATTGTCATGCCCCCATGTTCACTACTCGACAATTAAGAAGTTATAGCGAAATGTTAATTATGACCTTTGTATTAATGGTATGCAGATCCACAACTATTCATAGTTTGGCGCTAAGCATTGGTAAATTAGCGGCACAGGCATTGCATTTTCCGCCAGGTGCAAAATTAAACTGGCCTTATCCTTGTAATAATATAACCTGTCATGTGGTTAATGGAGGCGCTGGGAGAGAACGGCCATCATTTTCCTTGGCCGCCATTTTGTTAATTATCAAACAACGGGGCGATATTTAATTTGTGACTAAGACATTACGATCCATGGAGTAAACTATAATTATATCCTGTACCAGTATTACCGAATGTGTGTTATGGGTGTGGAATCTATGGATAACCACCATACTGGTTACCAAAATGGCGGAAGTTTGCTGACCGTTTCCTGCCCCCAATTACTGCCTTGTTTGTTGATTATCTAGCATTTCACTGAACTATATTAACACTATCTATAATTTATAACTTTTAACCTATTAAGTGATTCGATAAACCACGTGTCGACTGATTAATGCAATGTTATTAATGATCGCATATGCGTAAGTGGGTGAAGCCGAGTCCTAACACTTTCATGTTTCTATATAATGTAGATAGAACTATTAACAAGCCTATTTATACACTATAATGGAGTTAAATAGGGAGGAACATTCATAGGCGTATGTCTCGAACCATCGTCTTATTTGCTGCGAAGTATAATTATATAACTTTACCAAATTGAATAAATATACGTAATTATTAGGAGTTTATTTACCCTTAAACCGGTTATTAAAGGATGTATAATCGGATTAATGCATTATTCAGACGATAATTGCCCCCGGAAGGGACAACCTGCCGGCTTCCTAAGTTTCACTCGGTCGCCATATTGTTTGCTCAACCCGCCTGGTTAACTCACCGGCTTTCAGCATAAATTTCTCTTAAATCCAATGAAAACTTACGAAACATTAGGAAACCAATGATCAGGCACCTGGCGCAAAGTCACGGACATCGGAAATTAGGGCAAGTCACTAAATGAAAATCTAAAAAGATGGCTAAAAATGGAGAATATAAGGGGGAACATTGGACTTACTTGTTGTCAGGTCGATGGCTGGAAATCAAATGGCAAGGGCGGTGAAAAGCACTCACCATATCACAACTGCATACTTGGCAACTTTTACAGTGGTGCCACATCTCCAAACCTGATCACGAAAATCATTAATATATGCTTAAATAACGGTTTATGATGAAAATTAAAGTACGTAGCTTATGTAGTTTTTTGCGCTGAATTCAACTACATAGATGAAATGTTGATTGAATGCCTGTATATGCGATAATTCAACGATTGTTGGTAGTGTGACGTCATCACTTTTCCGAAATGCCCCCAGGGCAAATTCGCTGAATTTTCTCGTAGATTTCCACGACTCCTGACCGAGAAATTTGCAGATACAGTTGGCCCCAAAAGTTTATTCCCATTTTTTTTTTTTTTTATGAACGGACCAATAGGCCTACTACACTTTAATCATTAGTATGGTTTATTATACAGTAGCTTGGCTTGAATTAATAAATACAGTCGGCCTCAAAAGTGTGATATTTTTTTTTTTTTTTTTATATATATAAGAGTGTCTCTCAGCTGCCTCACCTCGCTAAAACTGACAAGTCTACCCACCCTACCTCCACCACACCCCTTCCCACTCTATCACTCACTCTCGCTCTCTCTCTATCTATATATCTATCCGTCTGTCTATCTATCTATCTATCTATCTGGCTATCTATCTATCTATTTTATATATAATTATATCTATTATAAATAAATAAATAATGATCGTATTTGTAATTTTTAGTCTTATCCTATTTAGTTTTTATTCATAAAAGATAATCAGTTTATTTGACATTTTATTCTGGCTATCATTAGACGATATTATCTAGCTTCGGAAGGGTCTGTGGAAATTAAAAGGGTAGAGACTACCTTAATCACCCATCTGACTTACATACACCCTTCTTTATCTAAATAAAATCGTTTATTAATAGCCAGATTATACTATCAAAACGCATCATAATCCTTAAGGGGTTAATGCGTATAACCAAACATACAGTATAATGGGTTCAATGATAAAAAAAGATACATTTGTCATTTTTTATTTTCATATCTACAATAGTTTTGGTACACGTTATAGAAGCATATATCAAATTGGTTGGGTGTGAAAGGAATCTGCCTTGTATGGGCCAATCAGCTTTCTGCAGGTTCCCGTTTTCTTTTCTTATGTACCCATACTTGAGAAGTGTGGTAATGATTATGGTATTGGGTGGGAGGAGGGGCGCCAGCTGACAAAGGTGCATGGAGGCGATTCATTCGTGACAACCCCTTAGGGGATCAAGACGTCTGGCAATAAGCGTATGAATTCTAGACCCCGGGAAAATGTTGCTCGCTTCTGATTGGCTGAAAGTTGAAAGTTTTGTCTGACGTCACATTACTGCTCGAGGCAATAAAATAATTGTGCTGTGCCCGTAGATTTATGTGCAATGTGGGTTCCCTATCCTATCCGTCATCCCCCACACACCTTGCTACCCAAGAGCCGCTCTCTACAGGTACCCCAATATATCCTTCTTCTACAACCCCCTCACATTATGCTCCTCAAGAGCGGAGATAGATAAATAGATAGATAGGTAAAGAGAGTAAGAGCGAGGAAGAGAGAGAGATGGAGAGGTATTTTTGTCTATCCAAATCCGTCCCCACAACCCCCGCACGTCATACTGCCCAAGAGCATCCCTCTGCGGGTATTAAATCCTATCCAAATCTGTCCCCACAACCCCTGCCCAAGAGCGACCCTCTGCGGGTCTCAAATCAGAGAGAGAGAGAGTGTGTGTGTGTGTGTGTGTGAGAGGGGGGGGGGGAGTCCCGGCGAAGCTTGCGCCCAAACAGTCCGGCCCCACAGAGCTGAGCCAGTTATGACTCATGTTACGAGTAGGATGAACACCCCCCCCCCCCCCGCCCTCCCCACCGGTCCACCCCATAGGCCATAGCGTATGAATTTTAGACCCCTGGAAAAAGTTGCTCGCTTCTGATTGGCTGAAAGTTGAAAGTTTTGTCTGACGTCACAATATTGCTCGAGGCGATATTGCGTGGGTAAAACAAAATAGGTTGAGTTGCACCCGTAGATTTATCCAATCCGTCATCCACAGACGACAGTCGAGAGAGTGTGTGTGTGTGTGTGTGTGTGTGTGTGTGTGTGAGAGAGGTGGTGGGGGGCATGGAGGGTGCGGGGGCACATCAAACTGGCCTTCATCACTTCTTCACTCTTCCCGATCTGGTTTAGGGGCATGGAGGTATGGGGGACCGAGGGAGAGGGGTGGAGGGAGACAGAGGGGGAAGGAGGGAGGGGGGCTGACAGGTGAGGGAGGGTGTATAGAGGACCCAAGGGTGAGGGGTACCCAAATTTTGAAAACTGGATATAACCGGATATAAAAGACTTGACTTTACGTAATAACCTTTATTTGCTGCCCACACTCGGGACGCTAGCAAAGAGAGAGAAAGAAAATGGCTGCTTGTGGAAGGTAGGGGGAGGTGGAGGGAGGAGGGTATTGGAGCCATTCTTTCTTCCCCCGCCTCCACCATATGTGCGGGAAACGACGGTTGTTGAGTAAAATCAAGCCTTTTTTATCCGGTTTGATCCAGTTTTTAAAATTTGGGTACCCCTTCAGGTGGGGTCCTCTATGGTCCCTCCCTCACCTGTCAGCCCCCCCTCCCTCCACCCCTCTCCCTTGGTGCCCCCTATCTCCATACCCCTAAACCAGATCGAGAAGAAGGAAGAAGTGATGAAGGCCAGTTTGATGTGCCCCTGCCCCTTCCCTTCCTTACCCCCCCTCCCATGTCTCTCTCTATCTCACTCTCACTCTCACACTCTCTCTCTCTCTGTCTCTCTTTCTCGACCGTCTCCCCATACACATTTGTGACCCGCGGAGGGTCGCTCTTGGGCGGGGGTTGTAGGGACGAATATAGTTAGAAATGAATACCCGCAGAGGGCTGCTCTTGGGCAGTATGATGTGCGGGGGTTGTAGGGACGAATATAGTTAGAAATGAATACCCGCAGAGGGCTGCTCTTGGGCAGTATGATGTGCGGGGGTTGTGGGGACGGATTTAGATAGGAATTAATACCGGCAGAGGGCTGCTCTTGGGCAGTATGATGTGCGGGGGTTGTGGGGACGGATTTAGATAGGAATTAATACCGGCAGAGGGCTGATCTTGGGCAGTATGATGTGCGGGGGTTGTGGGGACGGATTTAGATAGGAATTAATACCGGCAGAGGGCTGATCTTGGGCAGTATGATGTGCGGGGTTGTGGGGACGGATTTAGATAGGAATTAATACCGGCAGAGGGCTGATCTTGGGCAGTATGATGTGCGGGGGTTGTGGGGACGGATTTAGATAGGAATTAATACCGGCAGAGGGCTGATCTTGGGCAGTATGATGTGCCGGGTTGTGGGGACGGATTTAGATAGGAATTAATACCGGCAGAGGCTGATCTTGGGCAGTATGATGTGCGGGGGTTGTGGGGACGGATTTAGATAGGAATTAATACCGCAGAGGGCTGATCTTGGGCAGTATGATGTGCGGGGGTTGTGGGGACGGATTTAGATAGGAATTAATACCGGCAGAGGGCTGATCTTGGGCAGTATGATGTGCGGGGGTTGTGGGGACGGATTTAGATAGGAATTAATACTCGCAGAGGGCTGCTCTTGGGCAGTATGATGTGCGGGGGTTGTGGGGACGGATTTAGATAGGAATTAATACCGGCAGAGGGCTGCTCTTGGGCAGTATGATGTGCGGGGGTTGTGGGGACGGATTTAGATAGTGATATGGTTGAGGGCCTTCGGTGGAGAGCGGGAGAGAGAGTGTGCGTGTGTGTTTGTGGGGGGGGGGGGAGCTGTCTGGTGGTATAGTGAGCTAGGTTGTTGGTGCCAGTAGTTACTGAGTAGTAGTAGTAGCGGGCTAGGTGGTGGTGCAGCAGGGACACCCACGGCCGGTACACTCTTAAAGATATGACATGTAGGATATGACTATCGCAGGAAGATGAGGTACCGTAGGATATGACATTTAGGATATAACTGTTATAGGAAGATAAGTCACCGTTGGCTATGACATGTAGGATATGACTGTTACAGGAAGATAAGGCACCGTAAGATATGACATGTAGGATATAACTGTCACAGGAAGTTAAGACATCGTAAGTGTTTTGAGTATCTGGCCCCAGATCATGACACTCCTCATATATATTATATACTGTATATATAATTATTTATCCCCATTTTTTTTTTTTTTCTTTTTTTTTTTTTTTTTTTTTTTTTTTTTACTTGGGGTGGCCGACTCGAGACAGAGCCCAAATAGAAACAACACAACACATCAATAAAAATATAAACAAATAAAATAAATAGCACAAATAAATCTGCCAACTCAGGGGTCGCAAGGAATTCAGGCTGTTGGCGGCCGTGAAAATATCGGCAAATTTGCCCTGGGGCATTTGGGAAAAGTGGCACCGTCGCACTACCAAAAATCATTGAATTATGGCATATACAGGCATTCAATCAACATTTCACCTACATAGTGAAATAAAGCACGCAAAATTACATAGTCTACGTATCTTATTTTGTATTAGAAACCGCAAATTAATCATATATTAATTATTTTCGTGGCCAGATTTGGAGATGTGGCACCACTGTAAAAGGTTGCCAAGTATGCAGTTGTGATTTGGTGAGTACTTTTCACCGCCCTTGCCATTTGATTTCCAGCCATCGACCTGACAACAAGTAAGTCCAATATTCACCCTTATATTCTCCATTTTTAGCCATCTTCTTAGATTTTCGTTTAGTGACTTGCCCTAATTTCCGATGTCCGTGACTTTGCGCCAGATGCCTGATCATTGGTTTCCTAATGTTTCGTACGTTTTCATTGGATTTAAGAGAAATTTATGCTGAAAGCCGGTGAGTTAACCAGGCGGGTTGAGCAAACAATATGGCGACCGAGTGAAACTTAGGAAGCCGGCAGGTTGTCCCTTCCGGGGGCAATTATCGTCTGAATAATGCATTAATCCGATTATACATCCTTTAATAACCGGTTTAAGGGTAAATAAACTCCTAATAATTACGTATATTTATTAAATTTGGTAAAGTTATATAATTATACTTCGCAGCAAATAAGACGATGGTTCGAGACATACGCCTATGAATGTTCCTCCCTATTTAACTCTATTATATTGTATAAATAGGCTTGTTAATAGTTCTATCTACATTATATAGAAACATGAAAGTGTTAGGACTCCGCTTCACCCACTTACCCATATGCGATCATTAATAACATTGCATTAATCAGTCGACACGTGCTTTATCGAATCACTTAATAGGTTAAAAGTTAATATTATAGATAGTGTTAATATAGTTCAGTGAAATGCTAGATAATCAACAAACTAGGCAGTAATTGGGGGCTGGTAACAGGTCGGCCAACCTCCGCCATTTTGGTAACCAGTAGGGTGGTGATCCTCTCTGTACACTCCAATATATCCATAGATTCCACACCCATAACACACATTCGGTAATACTGGTACAGGGTATATAGTTTAATCCATGGATCGTAATGTCTTGCATAGTCACAAATTCAATATCGCCCCGTTGTTGGATAATTAACAAAATGGCGGCCAAGGAAAATGATGGCCGTTCTCTCCCAGCGCCTCCATTAACCACATGACGGGTTATATTATTACAAGGATAAGGCCAGTTTAATTTTGCACCTGGCGGAAAATGCAATGCCTGTGCCGCTAATTTACCATGCTTAGCGCCAAACTATGAATAGTTGTGGATCTGCATACCATTAATACAAAGGTCATAATTAACATTTCGCTATAACTTCTTAATTGTCGAGTAGTGAACATGGGGGCATGACAATTTACCGCTAACTGAAATATAACCGACTATGGATTACTTCTTCATAGTGCATTTAGCTCTTCTAATCAATATTTAGTTGAATGTTGCTAATGTTAAGGGGGGATGGTTCACTTTTGGGGGTATTTTTGCATGTAGCCTTTTAATTATTTTATTTTTTTAGTTTTCTCCCTAGACCTCAGTCAAATTTAAAAAAAAAAATCCATTAGATCCCACCTAAATTAATTTGTACATTTTTCGGTAGAAAAATTTCCCGGCCGAAGGCCGCTTCTTCCAACATTACAGGCTCACTATCGTTCGCCAGGGAAAAAATCGACACCTAAATAGCACTAAAGGTTTAAACATTGACTAAGAAATAGGGCGAAATGTCTTAAAATCGACTAACTAATGGAGCTAAACACGAGGGAGAAAGTGGTCCAGAAAACTGGCCCATCCCCCCTTAAACATTTTCTGATTTTAAAGTTGGTTATCGATAATTAACGCAAATCTGAAATTACTATGCGTCATAATAATGCTAAGGTTTCATCATTAACATGCTTAGCTACCAAATCTTCGTAAGAGCTGAATAATCTAGATAGGTACGGTCGCGCTAATAAGTCACTCTCCGCTGTCATTTAGTTTGTCTCGCTCTGTGCTATATTAATGTCTGCCAGATGTTGAATAGGGTGGGTAAGTGTAGGAACATGTTTGTATATCTCAATCGAAATTAATAAAGCTTAGATATTGCTGATACCAATTATTAATCAAAATATACTTAGTTTCACTTATTAAATCACTTATTAGCGCCACTGTACATGTAATCGTCTAATGATAGCCATAATTACTCTGTTTTTAACACCAACCAACTTATGAATCTAAAGAAAGTATACAAAGGAATAATTAAAGTGAGAGAATATACCTTTTTGGAAGCATATTAGGGTAAGATCCTGTGTAGCGGGTAGAACTGTTTTTCAGATGCCTATTTACTAAGAAACATTGAACAATATCTTTAACCTAACCGAACCAAAACCTACCCTATTATATTAGTGGACTAATTTATTAATGTGAAACTTAAAAATATATTGTAACATTACCAAATTATTGAGGTATAAATAAATGTCCACCCGCTACACAGGATTATACCCCAACTTCACATTTAAACTCAATGAAAACAACAAATACATGTGGCACTCCAAGGACTCAACCTACGATACTCGCATCGAAATTCCGCGCACTTATGCATTACGCACTGGGAAAAAAGACAGTTTCTAAATATACAAGCATGATAATATACACACATGATAATATACACACATATACGTATGATAATATACGCACATATGATAATAATGCTAACACAAACAAATTATGGTAAAAATTGAAGAGACTAAGTTATTTTTGTCGTTTTGTTAGGTTAGGTAAAAAGGCACTCGGAGGACTCGAACCCAGGCCACTCCCATCGAAATTACACGCACTTATGCATTACGCTATCAAGACAAGTTAGGTTAGGTAAAAAGGCTGTCCGGGGTCTCTTTAATTTTTACCCAAATTATATACAGTATACTTGGCTGATTGAGATATATTTTAACAATGTATTTTTTTCTTTTACAGATGTCGAACGATGATGGAAACCCCAACCAGACCACTCAACCAGTCTACCACTACCACCACGGCAACAATATCCTTTACTCCTAACCATCCTTTCCCACCGCTTCCATCACTGTGTTCTCTGTGAAGGGAAGTTTGATTTTGATTTTGTATATATATATTTTTTTTTCGTCCTAAGACCTTCAGTCAAGCTTAAATAAAATGGCTTGAAGACCCCCCTTCGAGATAATTTTGTACATTTTTCGATAGAATAATTTACCAGCCGTAATAATAATAATAATAATAATAATAATAATAATAATAATAAGGCCAGTTTCTCATTAATTTCAGGCTCGCTAGCGCTCGCCAGGAACAAAAATAGATCGCTATATGGCACAGATCTTTAGTGCCAAACTAGAAGGTGAACGTCTTGGTCTCAAAATAACCTGGGCTAAGCACGAGGGAGAAAGGGGCCGGAGCAAACTTTCCTTTAATCCTAACCATCCTCCTCCCCCCCCCCCGCGCCCCCTTCCTTCCATTGTCCTTGTCACCACCTAAACCACCTCCCTTCTACTAACATGTGTACAGACATTACGTTAGATAGGCGGCAAATTTAAGGTAAGATTCTATTTTAATACATTTCAGTGTAAATGATATACTTATTGTTTTGCAATAATTTATATATAAATAAATCTGGTATATATATGTTTTTTACATTTGCTATAACTATAATATTTCCAATAACTTAAAATAATGTTTTTACAATGAAATATAATATAATTAATCCATGCACTAATCGTTTTCTCCTATCGTCGTTGGCTTCGAATTAGACTAGGTTTCTGGTAGGGATGCTGAGAGGGAAGGGGGGGGGGGGGGGTAGCTCTTAGTTAGTTCAAGGGGTAGGGATAGGTAGGAGTCTGTTCTAGGTTAGTATTGGTTAGGCGTTGCTCTATTCGGTTCGCTGAGGAGGTTGGTTAGCAGTGTGTTAGAGGCTTGGGTAGAAGCTTAGTTAGTTTGGTTAGTTAGTTAAATTTAGATAGTATAGCGCTTGGTTGTTTTCTGTTGGTTGAAATCCGGCCGGTGCATTTCTGGTAGTCTGTTCGTTGGTTGTGAAGGTTGCAGGTTTTCAGATGATGTGGCGGCTTGCAGACCCGATGTGGCGGCTTGCAGACCCTATGTCGCGGCTTGCAGACCCGATGTGGCAGCTTGCAGACCCGCTGTGGCCGATTTGAAGACCGATGTTGCTGGCAGAACGGCGCTCCTGTAATAATGAAATATTTTATTAACAGGCATGAGCTGGATGGCCCGACGGAAGAGGAACAACGGTGAAATAAGGTATGACAGAGAAACTGTGACTAATGTAACGTTAAATATTCCCAACAGGTTAGAGATGAGAGGACCGTCGTGATCTTACCCGACCCTGCCCAACCCAAGACGACCCGATACTCCAGGCATCACGACCACCTTGACTATGGTTGAGATCTAATGTTTTTTTCTTGTTGCAAACATATTTATAAATTGATAAATTTTGAAAATCGGCATTATATCGGAAATATTGGCCTAATTGACCACTTGTGAGTTTCAGGCTATAAGGAAGTTTGGGCCGTATACAAAGTTATTAAACAGAAATGCAGTAATGTAGGTTTTTGATGGATAGAAAGTACAGTGAATTTGGTTTTATGTACTTGTACTTTTGTAGATGTTTAGGTGACAATCACCACGGTCGATCTGGGGATCCGCCGCTGATGAGCTCGTCCTGGAATCTTTAAGACTCTGAATCTTACGATTCTTTACAGGACTGACTATGCCATTTTTATCGGCACTAGCTCAGAGAAGTGTGTTGAGAGGGGAGAAGGGGTGTTGGAGAGAGAGGAAGGTGTTGGAGTGGCTTTGTTATGTGTGTTTTAGTCTGTATACGTCGTCGGGATGTCCCCTGACTGGGTGCAAGCATGTGAAACATAGGACTTACTACCGCACCCACTCAGCACTTGACCACCACAGCTCCTGTGTTTATATATGCAATACAACTCATATTTTAGCTCTTAATTCTGCTAAATGTCGATATAAAAAACTCCAACTTCCTTATAGCTAGAAACTCGCAAGTGGTCAATTCTTTAAGCTGTGGTATTAATATTGGATTTGTTCACAGATGTGAGGGAGAGAGAAGAGGCCCCGGGCCCTGTACAGTACAGTTGAGGCTCGGCGGAGGAAAACACTGCTGAAGACCAACTTAAGAAACTCAAACGGAGCCTTAACTACCTTCACCAACAAACTAGGGTAAGAACACAACAATATTAACCCCATGAAGCTCTGACACGTTTTAGCAGTTTATTTTGACTTATCATTTGACGATTTTATGAAGCTTAGGAAGGACCTGTGGGTATTAAAACGGTAAAGACTATCTCAATCAACCCTCTGACTTCCATATACCCTTCCTAAACTTAATACAATCGTCTAATAGTAGCCAGAAAACCGAACCGAAACGCGTATTGGAGCTTGAAAGGGTTAATAGGGTTAATGGCTAATGGTTTATTTATTGGTATGTAGATTTAATTATTTGTAAATTTGTTTCCTCCCTAGACATCCATCAAGCTTAAAAAACATCCCCAAGATCCCCCTTAGACAAATTTGTAAACTTTTCGGTAGAAAATTGTCCAGGCCGAAGGCCGGTTCCTCCTACTTCACAGGCTTGGTATCACTCGCCAGGAAAATTAGTCTCCTAAATAGCACGAAAGGTTTTGATAATGACAAATAGGTTGAAAGGTCTTAAAATCGCCAAAGTAATGGGCTGAACGTCTTATAATCGGCAAAGTAATGGGGCTAAACATGAAAGCGGACCAGAAAAATGACCCATCTCTCCTTAACAATATTAAAAGTTTTGGTTACCATGTGTATAGTTGGCTCTAAGTTCCCATATACTGTATTCATTATATTATGAACATCTATTGTTTAAGTTGTTTATTTATAGCTTGGTCCTCTTAAACTTATTCTGGTGTTCCATATACTGTATTAATACTAAAACATAGGTTCATTACAAATACCATATTTTATTCAGAAATAGTTCTCAATCTCATAATTACCTCTCCAAAATTAGTTTGATGCCCACAGCTAACTCAACGACAACTGCAGAGGTTGAAGTAACTAAAAGTTTCTAAACACCCCTGATGGTCACAAAGGCTTTTAAGTATCCCAGAAAGGGCGCAAATCGTGTCCTGTGCATGAAAGGTTTAATAATAATATTGTGGAATTTAGTCGGTGGATGGTTTATTTTTACTAGAAATTGGAAATGTTTAACTTCTATAGGTAGGACACAACTTCTGATCATGACTTCTAATCTGGAAGGGTCAATAACAGTACCCGCCACTGCATTAAAATCTCCCCCTGCCTTAACACATTCAGAAGTATATATTCATAAACTACAGTACACTGCAGATAATTTCAATATTTGTTTTGTTTAATACTGTACTGTATATAACTCTTCTCACTGCAAGCTTATGTATAGTTACTAAAACCTGAACTTTGGACAATACTGTATATAACTCTTCTCACCGCAGGCTTATGTATAGTTACTAAAACCTGAACTTTGGCCAATACTGTATATAACTGTTATCACTGCAGGCTTATGTATAGTTACTAAAACCTGAACTTTGGACAATACTGTATATAACTCTTCTCACTGCAGGCTTATGTATAGTTACTAAAACCTGAACTTTGGACAATACTGTATATAACTTATCACTGCAGGCTTATGTATAGTTACTAAAACCTGAACTTTGGACAATACTGTATATAACTTCTCACTGCAGGCTTCTGTATAGTTACTAAAACCTGAACTTTGGCCAATACTGTATATAACTATTATCACTGCAGGCTTATGTATAGTTACTAAAACCTGAACTTTGGACAATATAGTTGATGACTGATTATTGGCTAAACGTCATGGATTAATGGGAGGTTTTTAGTTTGCTCCCTAGACTTCTATCAACACCCTCCTTAGAGATAAATGTGTACAGTTTTCGGTAGAAAAATATCCCGGTCGAAGGCAGTTTCTTCCAAAATGACAGGCTCGCTATCGTTCGCCTGGAAAAATTAGACACTTGAATGGCATGACAGGCCTTAATATTGACACATTGGGGCGAAAGGTCTTGAAATAGTCAAACTAATGGTCGACAGTCATAAAATCTCAAACTGAGCTAAAAAATAATGCATTGGTGGCTTTAGTTGTTGACGTTGTACAAATAAATTACTAATACTGACCTAATGTTTCAGATGTGTGGTAGACGTCCAGCCTGAGGTGGGGACAACAGACGGATGGAGACTGGTGGCCAAACACCTCTCCATCACAACTCTGCAACAACCATCATAATTATCGGGTGTGTCACTAAAATGTTTTAATACGATCTGTTATGAAAGTCTATGCAATTATTATGTTCCTTCCAACAACCAACTATACTCCTAAAATCGATTAATGAAATTTACAAACACATGTGGCAGTCCGTGGATTCGAATCCAGGATGCTCACACCGAAAATCAACACCTTATGCATCGCACCACGTAGACATAATAAATGTAATATTTTGAAGTTTGTCAGTTTTAATGAACCGGATCTTAAGAGGAGACTAGCAGTTTGTTTAGTGATTCATTCCTTTATTTCTTAGTTTCCTCGCTAGACCTCCATCAAGCTTAAAAAAAAACTAGACCCCCTTTCAAGATAAATTTGTACATTTTTCGATAGAAAAATTTCCCAGGCCAAAGGCCGGTTCCATATACAAATTCAGACTCGCTATCGCTCGACAGGAAACGATCGAAACCTAAATGGCACGAAAGGCAATAAAATTGACAAAGAAATGGGGCGAAAGGTGTTAAAATCGCCAAACTAATGGGCCGAACGTCTTTTAATCTCAAAACAAATGGGGCTTAACACGAGGGAGAAAGGGGACCAGAAAAACGACTCTTCTCCCCTTAAATTTGACCAATAGGCTAGCTATGGATACTAAAGTAATGTTTGGAGCCCTTTTGGCCTGAAGAATAATTGTCCTGGAGTACGCACAGGCGGCTGACTTGTGCTTTTATGAACGTAGGCATATACTGTATAACAACCAGATCTTAACTTTGTGCCTCATCCCCCAAAGTAGGATTAATTTTGCTGAGCACAGTTTAAAATATTAATCTCGTGAGTGGTCGACGATATCCGATAATCGTAAAATTTAAGTTAGTCATGTTCACTATCATAATTCTCAAAATGGGGTTTGGCGACTTTCAATTCAGTTCCTACTATGGAAGGTTTGTTTAAATGTGTGAATAATGTAATTTCGAAGTTAGTTTGTATAACTTTAAAGTTGTCAAAAACTCTGGTTAAACTATTTTAAGACTGTAATCATAATATACTTAACCTACATTGGCCAAAAAACCTGAATGACAAATTGGCTTAAATAGACTAGTTTAGTAATGCCTAACAAACTTCAAAATATTCCATAGACTATCATAAGTGGTGGACAGGGTATAGGCAGCAGTTTAATATAACTAATTTTAAGTAGGCCTATTTCGTACAAATGGCAACACTTGATTTTAGTATCTTGTAACAGATCCTTTCCAAACTGAGATCTGTGGAAATTGGTGAAAGGTGAAAACAGGTCGTATTAACTAAACTCGGTGTGGGTGTCCTAGGTTCGAGTCCTTGGAGTGCCACATGTATTTGTTTGCTGATTTCATTGAGTTTAGAGGTGAAGTTGGTTGGTGTCAAAACATAATAATTGATAGATCTTACCTTGTTTATTAGATATACCTTTCTAACCTTAGATGGGTTTATCAATACTAATATGCTTCCAAAAAGGTATATTCTCACACTTTAATTATTCCTTTACATACGTTCTTTAAATTCATAAGTGTTATTGTAATATCAGTGTTGCCAAATGTACGAATTTTACCTTAAGTTGGATATAGAAAAGATGCTGCCAGTTAGTCGAAATAAAAATAGTTCGCCCAAAATACTCTGTAAATTTAAGTTATTATGCATTTTCTCTTGACAGTCCTTCTGTGCTTCCAATAGCCTGTGACTAGTAATGTTTGTTTAAGGGAGCACACCTCGCTTTTTGTTTTTATCTTTCACTCTCTCTTTGGCTTGGATCCATTCGGCCTCATTCAGCCTACCATTTTAAGTTTACCCCCATCCAGGTGTCAATATTTAACTGGCGAACGGTAGCGAGCCATCATATATACATTTGTATTTTGACAGCAAGCTAAATTTGTAAATTTTTCGATAGAAAAATGTGTCCGGCGAAGCCGGATTTCTCCATACAATGCTGGCTCGCTATCGCTCGCCAGTAAGAAAGACACTTGGATGGGGATAAAAGTCTTAAAACAGTTGGCCGAATGGATACAAACCAAAGAGGGAGAGAAAGAGAAAACAAAAAAAGTTGGGCTCCCTTAAGTCATTCGTGTCGGCGAATTATTTCTATTGACTGTACCCTTGTTAATATTAGTATGTAGTTAATTAGGTCTTGGAAGTTAATACAGTAGGTTTTATACTAATATGCAAAACACTGGAGACTAAGAAAGTTATAATATAATTGAGATTTACCATAGAACTGCATTGTTTCACTTTTGTGATCAATATAACTGAATAAATCTTAACTTGCTGACATGCCACTGTAGATGAAGATTATCATAGACCAGCTTAACGGAAACTCAATATCGGTATGACCTTTTAAATGTCCAAGGAAACCCCAGATAAACATATAAAGTCTTAAATCCATAAGAACCATATTATAGACTTCTACTGTAATATGTTAAACAGGCTGCTCATATTGTCAGATACTGTCCCAATTGTCACTGACTACGAACATTGCATTGACTAATTTGTTTACCGAGGTCCATCCAAAGTTTGATTTGTTAATGTTAATCCTAGGTAAGCTGTAAGCTTTTAGATAGTTTTTATGAACACTTATGTCTCGTTTTAAGCAGATATCCCCATGATTCGAACAAAATATCTGCAAATATCAGTGCCCCCATGCCTAAGGACTTTAATGTTATTTAGAAGTTGTTGAAATACTTAACGTCAAGCCTACATGCCTAGATTCGTGATAAATATTCAAAAGCGTAAATTGTTGTACTGTAAAAGTCATTCTCATAACTACTTCAAAGGTATTCAAGCCTGATTAGATATTTGTTATTCGTACAACGGCTTTGACTCTTGTCTTTAGAATAATAGCGGTCCTACTGCTTTACTAAGTTAATACCTACTTGTTTAGGTAAATGTTAAACCGATATTTTAAGCCTATGATAATGTTGTTCTTCAACTGGCATTGTTTAGGTTGTTATAATCTACATGTGTTCAGTAATGTTTATCATGCTACGAGAAAGTGTTGCATAATTCTGATAAAAGATTAGATTTAAAACTTACCATTAATCTCGTGTTTTCGAACTCCTGAATAATCATCCAAGATATCATTAATCGATTTTTTAAATATGATTTGCAGTTTAAAATACCTTTATCATTCAGTTTTAAGACTTTAACTAGATATCTCATTGGTTATTGAATAGTTTACATTTAATTTACGAAGTATTTTTTCTTAGCTTTTATAATAACCTTAATACAGATCTAGACTGTAAATGTAAAGTAAAAGTTATTTTAAGTAAATCAATGAGTGAATGAAGGGTCGCCTACTGAGTTGAGCACACTGTTTTCTATCATTCTATTTCTTTGGGGCCTCTTGTTCCCCTTGACTTATTTATCAAGTTAGGTACTGACTGACTGACCTGTTTTTCCCATACAACAATATTTAATGTTGCTCACCGAATCGTCGCTGTTGTCCGCTGCAATGGTGCCTCTGATGCTGCTAAAGTTGCTGTCTCTCGCTCAGTCGCCGTTGATGCTGAATCCATCAATCGCCGCTGTCGCCGTTGATGTTGTGGCAGTCGTTGATGTCTGTCCATCTATAATTCCGTTGTCATCTTGATTTGCTCTCGTCTGCTCACATCTGTTGGAATCCCACCTTTTAAAACTTCAACCAACTCTTACAATAACCATACTCCTTATCAATACCAGATAATTTATGCTCACAATGCACTATCTACCAACTCAAATGGAATGCCTATATCCTCATACTGAATACCCATCAAACTCATACTATTACTCAAGCTCACCCAATATCTCTCCATATACAGTACCTGTATATTCAACACAAACATCTGCATAAAGACAGATGATCAATATACCAAACAAATCTTAGTCAAAACAGATACATTTGTTTGACTAACCATAGCTAGCTCACCTCGTTGCTAATTCTTTGTCTGCTGTCGATGTACTCAGTCTGTTGTCACCCGTTCTGCTGTGCCTAGCCTTTTCTGCTGTCTGCTGAATCTGCTTTACTCCTACCGTTTGTCCTTCTTGATACTGTCTGCTCATATCCCATACTTGACACCGACGACTTCTTGACTGCTTCCTGACAATAAAATATACATTAAGAATATATAACTGACTTTTCTTATGTGTGTTTGGGGGCGTGTTGCAGGGAGGGTATTGATGTACCAGGGAAGGAGGGAGGACAGAATAGATTTAGCCAGAATACAGTATAGAACTAGTGTGCACAATAGAATAGAACAGAATAGAACAGACTAGGGCTGAAGGGAAGGTCTATCTGGGATGGGGATAGGATGAACTACCAGGTTAGGGAAGGGAAGGAAAAACTCGTAGCGGGTGTGGGATGGTTATATAGGAGACTGAACGAAAATATTAATATATAAGAAAGAACTAGAACTCAACCCCCCCCCCCCCTCCCCAGGACCCCCATCCTACCCCTGGTACACCCCACCCAACCCCTGGGTCCCCCTCAAGACTCTTCTCCCCCCCCCCCTCTATCCCCTCAGGACCCCCCCTACACCCACGCAGGACCCCCCTCCACCTCCTCAGGACACTCCCCCCCCCCCCCCCCCCCCCCCCCCCCCCCGCTTTACCCTCTCAGGACCCCTCTACCCCCCCAACCGTGAAACACTTGTATTTCTGGTGCCTCAATATTTTCATCTTTTTACAGAGATGACGTGTTGCTGTGACCAGACTAAGGACCCCGGACCAATGGACAACACCACCTATTTGTTTAAAAAAATAAATAAAGAAGAAATATTTGAGTCTTGACTATTGATTCCAACCTGTTGATGTAATCCAATATTGTAGATAAATCTTCTATATTTCTGATAGTTATTCATATTAACTTTGAATGCAAAAAATTGAACGAATTATTGTAATCCAATATCGCAGAAATATCAATCTTAATTTTGGAATGAATAGAAAAATTATTTTTAATCATTACTACACGCCAATACCCTCGATAAATTTAAAGAAAACTTTACAAATTATTATAAATACAAATTTGAAATATTGGAATATATTGCCAGAGAATAGAAACGGTAAGTTCACGAAACTAACTACAAAATAAAATGTCTGGGTGAAGAGGGATGACTTTCAATATCTAATATATCTAGATTTTTGGAGAGGTAGGTAGGAAGAGTTATATGGGTTTGGGATAAGCAGGCAAATAACAATAGTTACATGGGATAGATCATGATAGTTACATTGGTAGATATACACCTGTTACATGGGAAGAATAGATCAGTAGATATATAGTTCAGGAATATATAGCTTAGTGACCCCAGTAATTACATATATACAATAGGTTCAAATTACATAAGACATCCTAATAATACTTAAATATATGCATAACCTTAAATAACATTAATAGTTATATGGGATACGGCCAGTAAAAAAGATTAGATGGGGATAAGAGAGATTGAATCCTAACTTGCACAGCTCGTCACATGATAACTTTAGTATTTAAATTAACTTTGGCATAGGTAATACTTTGATAGACTCCCACATGTCATATTGAGAACACTGAACACTACAAACAACAAATATTAGAACACGCCAAATCACCAAATGCCACTGTCATCACACAAAGTACACTACCAACACCTAACTTCACTGCCACTGCCAACACTTCAAAAACCCTACCTATTCAACAAATGTCACTGCCAACATATATGCTTCTTTATTGTACATGGCTCCAATGGCATTTTACCTTCAATGATTAAATTAACTAAAACATATACACCACTTGGCCAACACCACGTAATTACCAAGATCACTGAATACTGCCAACACACTTAATCACACTGCCAACATTTAGATTCAATGATTGTCAACTCTTATCTCTGCCAACACTCTATGCCAACAGTCGTACACACATTTAATTGGCATATAACTACCTTACCCTAATTTGACCGTACAATTTTAACACCTAATCATACACTTGCGTAATGTATAATTATATCCATACCCTACGGTTGATCACGTACTCTGCCAACATTCACAAATCCTATCACACTTCCAATACACACTAGACCACAATGCCAACCGACTTTCTCATTTTGCCAACATCCCTACTCCACTTAACACTAATACAACACACAACACACAACAGGAAGAAAAACTTGCAATCATTCGGAAAACCAACCTCCCCCCAAAAGCTGTCCGCTATACATAAGCTAGTGTCAAACTTATTCAACACTACTTCATAAACAGAATAGGTTAGAATTGGGCTATAAACTAGTAGATGGCTATTATTATTATAACACAGGCTTACCTCAGTACTAATTATATAAGGACAACACACTTAAGAACATTGAACAAATTATAAAAGCATTACTTAACAGCTTGGCTATTAAACAAAGTTAAACTGAAATCAATAATTAAGAATTATAAAAAATGCCAACTGCATTGCCAATGAAACGCAATATTTTAAGCTTAAAATCCAAAATAAATATGAAAAATTACCGAAAGCCCAATGGTTATTGGAAAATTAATAATTATAAAGATTTACTTAAAGAAAATTACTGTATATATAAATATTGGGCAAATAATGTAGTGAACCAAAAGTTATGCTATTGTCACAAAGCCAAGTTCGGTATAAAGTACTTTAGGTACGTAATATAAAAGCAAAACTTTGTTAATTTGTTATAAGATATATAATAAAACTAATAAGGGTAATACAAAAATAACGAAGTATTAAAAGTATTTGATTTTTGTAAGATAATATAACTATGTCCGACTCTGATGAATAAAATACTAAGTCTATATATTCCTTTTAATATCCATTATATTTTAGTTTCTCCTGTTATTTAAAGTTTATATACTGTATGTACAGTGTTTTGTAAGATATTATACAAATGTATGTTTGACTGATCAATAAAATACTAAGTCGATATATTCTTTTTAATATCCATTATAAATTGTTTCTGTTATTACAAGTTTATATAGTAAGTTTTCAAGTATAGTTTTTCTAAGTTAATTGTTTTATTTTCTAAGTTCTTTTCATATTCAGTATATTTTCTAAGTCCATATATTGGAACTTAATTTATAATTGAGAACTATTTTTTTCTAAGTTCTCTTATATGTGTATAGTTTCATATTTTATTTATTTTTGTTTCTAAGTCCATATATTGGAATTTTATTTATAATTGAGAAACTCTTTTCTAAGTTCTCTTTTCATTTTTTTTCTAAGTCCATATATTGGAACTTTATTTATAATTGAGAACTATTTTTCTAAGTTTGTATCAGTTATAAAAGTCATAGCTTATAATACAGTGATCAATAAAAGATAGATTTTTTTTTTTTTTTTATTAAGTAAAGTTCGCGTCACAAATACGATATATAACAATATTATATCAAGTGAAGTTAATAGCAAATACAGAGTTATGAATTCAAGTGATAGAGTATATCATAAGTTACATTTAAGGCAAATACAATCATTATTGAAATTAAAGCAAAGCAAAATATTGAAGCTGAAGGAGGGAACCAACTCGGGGAAGAAGGGGGGGGGGAGAGGGGACATCATCAAAGCAACAAAACTGTGAAGTAATAAGAAAAATAGCAAAGATTAGAGTAAAGGTAATAAGACCTATCTCATCTGAAAGGGAAAAATAGATTAGCCTAACCTAACACACCATTCATACCATGCAACTACGACTACATACTACGACTACAAACTACGACTACATACTACGACTACAAACTACGACTACAAACTACGACTACATACTACGACTACAAACTACGACTACATACTACGACTACATACTACGACTACATACTACGACTACATACTACGACTACATACTACGACTACTTACTACGACTACATAGTACGACTACATACTACGACTACTTACTACGACTACTTACTACGACTACATACTACGACTACTTACTACGACTACATACTACGACTACATACTACAACTACTAACTACGACTACATACTACGACTACATACTACGACTACATACTACGACTACATACTACGACTACATACTACGACTACAAACTACTACTACAAACAAAACAGGAATATCACTCCCCTTGTATGGTAGTGGCGTGGGCAGTTTCTCGCAGCAACCGGCAGAGTCCACAGGCAGCAACCGGCAGAGTGCACAGGCGGCAACCGGTAGAGTCCACAGGCGGCAACCGGCAGAGTCCACAGGCGGCAGAGTCCACAGGCGGCAGAGTCCACAGGCAGCAACCGGCAGAGTCCACAGGCGGCAGAGTCAACAGGCAGCAACCGGCAGAGTCCACAGGCAGCAACCGGCAGAGCCGGGATCTTTAAATAAATACATAAAAAAACTATATTATTCTGCTTATACTGTTCACAACAAGTAGGTAAATACTGATTTTTAATGTTTCCAATTTGAGTATTTTAGTTACAAGAGTTAAGCAAGGAAATACGATGTTAATTATCAAACAATTATAAGGAAAGAATGAGCAGCTACTGTATATACTTTCTGATTACTTATTATTATGAACAGTATAGCAACAGGACAATTTAAATATATTATCATATATTAACCCTTTCAAGATTATGACGAACTTCAACAGTGTATTCTGGCTATTAATAGACGATTTTGTAAAGATTAGAAGGGTATATGAAAGTAAGAGGGCTAATTGAGATAGTCTGTACACTTCTGGTGCCTACAGATCCTTCCTAAGCTGTATAAAATCGCTTAATGATAGCCAGAATAAACTGTCAAAATATGTCATAATCCTGGAGGAGCTAATAGTATAGTAAGGGCATCAGTAACTTACCCCAGACAGTTGGTAGGTTGTGGTGTGTTGGCAGTCTGTAGTACGGTTGTGGTGTGTTGGCAGTCCGTAGTTCGGTTGTGGTGTTGGTAGCTTGTGGCGTTGGCAGAGTCCATCCATAGTTCGGTGATGGGACACAAACACGAACTCAAATCCTGAAAAGAGAACATATTCATTAATTATCGATTAGAACATTCGATTAAGAAATATTTACTAAGTATGGAATATAAACACTAATTATAGAATCAATCTAAAATACTCTACTATTATAGTAAGGATAATAAAAGTAATGAGTAAACATCAAAATGTTAAACTATAAACTATATATACAGTAAAGTGCGGGATATATTGACAGTACATTAACCGAGTTGCCTTTAAAAATCTCTACAGAACTGGGTTGTATAGAAAACGGTAGCTCGCGCGTTGGTCCTGGGGCTGGCTGGCTGCCGGAGTCACCCGAAAACGCCCGAAAACGCCCTAAATCACCACGCCCAAAATAACGCTGCACCTTTCTAACCTACACCAATGGATTTACCGCATCATTTTATAATTTCTTTTGTCACTTTTTTCTTTGTTGGACTTGTGTCAGATTCTCGAAATTCGCCTCCCCTGAGCCAAAAATCTAAATTTTCAGTCACAAATTTGAAAGTCCAGTAACTTTTGTAATTTTCGAGTTACAAGGTTGAGACTTTGACAATAGGTAGTTCGATTTATTTCTAGAAATGAAATGTTTCAGATTTTTTATTTTTTGTATTTTAAGAAAGTTATGACTATATTAGTGCCGCTTTATTCATAAAACATGAATTATAAGTAAATGTGGTTGAAATTAGTGTTTATTCACACAAATATGAACTCAATTATATATTCCGTTCCATATAAACACATACAAATTAATGGCAATATAATAATAACAGAGTAAAGTAGATATTGAAGGACTTGGTGATCCCCGGGCTCTGGCCCAGTCTGGCTGCCTGGCCCAATAACGTCCCAAAACGTCCGAATTTACTACGCCCAAAATTAGCGCTACACCTTTCTAACCTACACCAATCGATTTACCACATCATTTTAGACTACATTCTCTACTTTTTAATTTGCTGGACTTGTGTCAGTTTCTCCAAATTCGCCTTCCCTGAGCCAAGAATCGACATTTTCAGTCACAAATTTGAAAGTCCATTTGTAACTTAGTACCGGTAATTGGTAACATTATTTTGTATTTACGCAATGTGCTACTTATTTATACATTCTGTCTCAGATTAATCTATAACAAACGAAAAACGTATTATAAAAGATGAATATAGTATTAAAGTACTGACTATCCACGCACTCTAAGCCCTGATTTTGTTTAAAGTTAATGTGTGTGATTATCTATTTATCAACTCTGCGTAAGTTAAGAGGGTTGAGATAGTCTTTTACCTCAATAATTCCAACAGATCCTTCTTAAGCTGTAAAAATCGTCTAATGATAGCCAGAAAAACTGCTAAAATGCGTCATAATCTTCAAAGGGTTAAATTTGATTTAGCCTTATACCAAGGGATCAATAATTTACCTTGGGTTAGTTGTGGTAGTGGTGGTCGTAGTGGTAGAGATCGTACTAGTGGTAGTTGGGGTCGTGATGTTCTGCTGGTAGTTGTTGAGGTAGTGGTGGTAGTGGTGGTGGTACTTAGGGTCAAGATGTTCTGTTGGTAGTTGTAGTAGAGATGGTGGTGGTGGTGGTGGTGGTTCCGGTAGAGATGATTCTGATTGTGATAATGGTGGTGACAGTTGTGGTAGAGATGTTCTGAGGGCAGTGCTGGTAATGGTGGTAGCTATAGTAGAGATGACACTGGTGGTAGTTCTAATAGAGATGGCACTGGTAGTAGTTTTGGTAGAAATGGATATTTCATTTATTTATGTTTTCCTCTTAACTGTAGTGGTAATATCCAAAGTATTATTTGGTGGTAGTCACAGAAGTAGTTGAAATAGTGGTGATGGTGGTAATAGTGGTAGTTGTGGTAGCCATGATGGTGGTGGTGGTAGCTGTGGTGGTGGTAGTAATAATTGTGGTAGCCGTGGTCATAGTCGTGGTACTAATAGTAGTGGTGGTTATAGTGGTAACCATTTTGGTGGTGGTGGTAGTTGTGGCGGATATAATGGTAGTAGCGGTAATTATGGTAGCCGTAGTGGTTTTAATAAGGGTGGTAGTTTTGGCAGCCGTGGTAGTAGTAGTCGTGGTAGCTGTGGTTGTAGTCGTGGTAGCTGTGGTTGTATTCGTGGTAGCTGTGGTTGTAGTCGTGGTAGCTGTGGTGGTGGTAGTTGTGGTGATAGTAATCATGGTACCCGTGGTGGTAGCTGTAGCGCCTCCATCTCACCCTGTCCCCTACATCTTCCTCCGTCACACCAACCACCCGCATGTCCTCCCTCACTGCATCCATCAACATCCTCTTTTAGTTTTGCCTGGTAGCTCCATCCCAAGCATCCTTCTCCCAACATGCTCCACATCCCTCCTTTGCACATGTCCAAACCACCTCAATCTCGCCTCTCTCGCTTTGTCCCAGAACCGTCGTACATGCGCTGTCCCTTTAATATACTCATTTATAATTCTGTCCATCCTTGTCGCTCCCAAAAAAATCGCAGCATCTTCAACTCTGCTACCTTCAACTCTGCCCCCCTGTCTGTTTTCCAATGCCACCGTCTCCATACCGAACAACACAGCTGGTCTCACTACCGTCTTGTATACTTTCCCTTTCACTCTTGCAGAAACCCTTCTATAGCAGATCACTCCAGCGGTCTACCTTCTCCACCCACTCCACCCGGCCTGCACCGTAATGTTGGTGGTAATGGTAGCCGTGGTGGTGGTTGTGGTAGCTGTGGTTATGGTTGTGGTAGCTGTGGTTGTAGTCGTGGTGGTGGTAGTTGTGGTACTCGTGGTGGTGGTATCGTTAGCAGTTAATACGTTAGCACCAAAATCCAAACCTTCTGGAAGGAAGAAATTTATTCATTAGTAATACATTCAGATTTCAAATTAAGTAAATATTCATTAAGAGAAGTTGGTTAATTTTTTTGTCGACCTTTTAATCTATATATAAGTTTTCTAATTTCCTCTCTTGACCTCCATCAAACTATAAAAAAAAAAAAAAAAAATCCTTTAAACATGTTTTTGTACATTTTTCGGTAGAATAATGTCCCGGCCAAACGCAGGTTCCTCTTAAATTACAGGCTCGCTATCCCTCGCCAGGAAAAGATCGACACCTAAATGGGACGAAAGGTTTTGAGATTGCAAAAAAATGGGGCGAAAGTTCTTAAAATCGACAAACCATTGGGGCGAACATCTTAAAATCTCAAAACTAATGGGGCTAAACACAAGGGAGAAATTAGTGGTCCAGAAAAACGGCCCATCTCCCCTAAGAGTGTATAGCAATGCCGTGATAAAAGTCTACGTATCGGTCCCTACACACACACACACACACACACACACACACACACACACACACACACACACACACACACACACACACACACACACACACACACACACACACACACACACACACACACACACACACACACACCATCAGTGTCAGTTATGATGTGTTCCTAGTTATACTCTATTTTTTTCCAGCTGAGGGTAAATTGCCATGTTTCTATCTTTATTACTCGGCTATAAGGTAGATTTTGTAGTGAAATATGATGTTAATTATGAAAACTTGGCATTAATACGACACACAGCCATAGTAGTTTCATATATTTCCATTAATTATTGAGAATTCAGCTACCAAGGGATTCAATTTACCATCAATTTTCCTAAGCTGCATACAATCGTCTAATGGTAGCCAAAATAAACTGCTAAAAAGCGTCAGAGCTTCAAGGGGTTAATTTGGTGCCCTATCAGTTGTCAGAGTAATAAACACTATACCTTGTTCCAAATAGGTAGTCCAGAAATCGTGAACCCTAACCTCTGTAACTCAAAGAGGGATAGAGCAAAATGGGCTGTCAATTTCCACACCTATTCCCTGGCTGACCCTTCCTAAACGGTAGAAATGATAGCTCGATTACTCTAGTCGTTTCTGAGTTATAGAGGATAATGTTCAAGGGTTTGGGCTTACATGTTTCGAATAGGGCATAAAGATGCTCTCTCTCTCTCTCTCTCTCTCTCTCTCTCTCTCTCTCTCTCTCTCTCTTTGGACAATAGGGTATAGCACAGTAGTACAGTACTATCTTTGTAATTATAACAATATTAGTGTTATATAAAGCAGAGGGAAGGTGAAGATGGAGGTTGAGAGAGGGAGGGATGTGTGGGGAGGGAGGGTGAGGGATGGAGGAGGATTAATGTAGTGGGGAGGGAGGGAGGGGGAGGAATATAATGGGGAGGGAGGGGATGAATGTAGTGGGGAGGGATAGAGGGGGGATCAATGTAGTGGGGAAGGAAGGGTTAGCATACATTAAATATACCCCGTGTGTGAGGGGGTAATAAGTGTAAGTGCTCTGTAATAATCAAGGGCATAACAGAAGTACGATCAACAACAAAAGATCGTTCCCCCCCCAACCTGCCATTTCTCTTGACGCACCGGTATTGACATTCTCATCTTTGTTGACAGTAGTGGTTCTAAACCTTATTTTCCGTTACCGAACCTATTGATGGATACTAATCACTTCCCACGGTCCTTGGTATATAATAATGATAATAATAATAATAATAATACTACCGTACTAATAATAATAATAATAATAATAATGATAATAATAATGATAATAATAATAATAATGATAATAATAATAATAATAATAATAATAATAATAAACGGTTTATTTAAAGAATGGCAGCCACTGTATCTGAAGAAAAATGGGGGAAGCAAATAGTTGCTATATAAAATCACAACAACAACGATTGCACCTAAAAGTCAGTACCACCGCAGTTTCTTATTAACCGTCCTGGTGGTGTAATGGTTAAGGTGGCAAAAATCTGTGTGTGATAACCCAGGTTCGAATCCCGGTGGATCACATATATACTTTAATTGATTTCATTGGGGGTGTTTGGTGTTGTGGTGAAATTAATAAAATATAGATTATACATTAATTATCGATAAATTATTTGCTAATGGAGTCAACTTGTCACCAGGTTACCCCCCCCCCCCTCTCTTCTGTACTGGTGACGTCATTTCCATTATATTCTGGTATCTATTTGACGATTTTATTCAGCTTAGGAAGGACGTCTATCAATGCAAAGGCTACAAACTATCTCAATTAATCCTTTTATCTACCGTATATTATCTACCGTATATTATCTACCGTATATTATCTACCGTATATTATCTACCGTATATTATCTACCGTATATTATCTACCGAATATTATCTACCGTATATTATCTACCGTATATTATCTACCGTATATTATCTCTCCTAAGCTTTCTAATATCTTCTAAATATAGCTTAATTCAAAAAGAAAAAACGTCGCCGGTACTGTAAAGGGTTAAAACAAATCGAGTTTTCATGGTATACTGAAGAAAACCTCCTCCTACAGGCGAGAGAGAGAGAATGTGTGTGTGTGGAGGGGGATGGATGGAAGGGGGGTCGGGGGGGGGGGGGGGGGTCGGCGGTAAATTGGTTCATAGGGCAGCATCTGAATCATCCTAGGCCAAAACAAACACACACACAGAAATAATGAGTTTTACAACCCATCACATGCATCATAAATACATTAATCCTAATTTGGCAAGTGGTATTGTGGGGAGGCGAGCGACACTGGAGGGGGAGTGGGGGGGAGGGATACTGAAGGGGGAGTGGGGGGGGGGGGTTACAGTCAATAGAGCCTCAGAGCATGCAGACCGCGGTATGATTGGGCCGCGCACCATGCTCGCCTAAAAACAAACTCTCCCTATTGACGGAGCCAAAATTGTAGGGTAAAACTCTAATTAGGCCCTCTACTGTCATACTAGATGCTGATTTCATTAAGTTACGGGGGGTTGAGGGGGACTCTGGCCCCCTCAACCCCATTCTGTATCTTATGGCAACGGCCGCGGCCCAATTGTACCGCGGCCCGACGGACATGGGACCGTAGGGAGGTAGAGGGGGGGTGGGGGAAGGGAGAAAAGGGGGGGAGGGTGTCAGGAAGAGGAGAGGAGGGGGGGGTGTGGGCTGTGAAGAGAGAGGATGAGGAAAAGAGTGTAATGGGAAAGAGGAGAGGGAGGAAAAGGGAAAGAGGGAGGGAGGGAGGAAAGGAGAGAGGAGAGGGAGGAAAGGAGAGAGTAGAGGGAGGAAAGGAGAGAGGAGAGGGGGAGAAACAAGCAGGGATGGGAATTGGGGAGTGCTGGGGAGTGCGGGGGAGGGCGAGGTGTGGACTGGGGCGGGGAGAGGGGAGGAGGGGGGGGGGGGGGCAACGCTATCACCTCATTCGCTAGTTTGCACCATAATTATGAGTTAACGTACCTCTCTATGTTCACCGCACCTCACCAACACAATGTACACACGGCAAATTGTTCCTGTTATGACCTAAATATCCAGGAGGTCAACGATATTCTCGTATTTACTATTTATTAGAATATAGGCTGACCACACGGCAGACACGAACCGGCTCATTCAGTCGTAACGCTATGAATTTCTTGTATATATATAACATTTTACATACATGACTACCTTATCATGCATAGAATTTCAGTACACACATATTATGTAAATGTATACACGGAAATATTCCCATACACACCTTAAATACGGTAAAAATGCGAAGATCCAACGACGACACGTCCGTCGGCTTCCAGGAAAATGATAGCACTGAGTAATGACGTCACATTGAAACGCCCCCTGCCGGACAATCCAAGAGACCTGTTTTTATGTTATGATAGTTAATTGATCAACTTCCGCATTATCTACAGGCTTAGGATGTACACAGAACATAGTCTGTTTTATCTTAGATATTTGGAAGTTGTTGTAAGCGGCATATAGGGCTTGTGATGCAGACATATATCATTTATAAACTGAAACACTGACATCGATATCAACTTCACCATAAAACAGATGAAGTAAAACATGCGCGAGAGTCAAATGATACAATTACTATTTGTACAGTTGGCCGCATTAATTTGTACACAGGAATAATACAATTTTTTTTGTGTTTAGCTTGAAGCAGGTCTGGGGGCCGTGTATTAGCTTGAAGGGGTCTTGGGGGCCGTGTTTTAGCTTGAAGGGGTCTTGGGGGCCGTGTTTTAGCTTGAAGGCGGTCTGGGGTGCCGTGTTTTAGCTTGAAGGGGGTCTGGGGTGCCGTATTTTAGCTTGAGGGGGGTCTGGGGTGCCGTGTTTTAGCTTGAAGGCGGTCGGGGGTGCCGTGTTTTAGCTTGAAGGGGGTCTGGGGTGCCGTATTTTAGCTTGAAGGGGATCTGGGGTGCAGTGTTTTAGCTTGAAGGGGGTCTGGGGCCGTGTTTTAGCTTGAAGGGGGTCTGGGGTTCCGTGTTTTAGCTTGAAGGGGGTCTGGGGTGCCATGTTTTAGCTTGAAGGAGGTCTGGGTGCCGTGTTTTAGCTTGAAGGGGGTTTGGGGGCTGTGTTTTAGCTTGAAGGGGGTCTGGGGTGCCATGTTTTAGCTTGAAGGGGGTGTAGGGTGCCGTGTTTTAGCTTGAAGGGGGTCTGGGGGCCGTGTTTTAGCTTGAAGGAGGTCTGGGGTGCCGTGTTTTAGCTTGAAGGGGGTCTGGGGTGCCGTGTATTAGCTTGAAGGGGGTCTGGAAGCCGTGTTTTTAGCTTGAAGGGGGTCTGGGGTGCCGTGTTTTAGCTTGAAGGGGGTCTGGGGTGCCGTGTTTTAGCTTGAAGGGGGTCTGGGGCCCGTGTTTTTAGCTTGAAGGGGGTCTGGGGTGCCGTGTTTTAGCTTAAAGGGGGTCTGGGAGCCGTGTTTTAGCTTGAAAGGGGTCTGGGGTGCCGTGTTTAGCTTGAAGGGGGTCTGTGAGGTGTCTTTAAGGGAGTAGTACTCGCTGTTTATCGATCCCCTTCTCCCTTATGTTTAGCATATTACCCTCCAACTCTCCCCCTTCAGGTCACGTGACACCACGACGCCCCAAATCTTTCTCCTCCGTTGTCTAACCTTTACAGTACCGGCGACGTCTTTTTGTTTGATTTCAGCTGCATTTAGATGATTTTATGAAGCTTAGGAAGGATATATGGTAGCTAAAAGGATTAATTTTGCTAGCCTGTAATCTATTAACGGGTAGACATCCTTCCGAAGCTGAATAAAACCGTTTAATAGTTGACAGAATATAAAGGATGTCACCGGTACTGAATGAGTTAACCGAGGTAAGGGTAAGGCTACTCTTCTCATTTTGCTAGACTATTTTTACTTCCATACGTAAAATCTCGAGTTTTGCATAAATTAATGTGAGCAACTATATCAGAGTGAGGGTTGGTGTCCTCTACTTCCCATAGCCGTTTTCTGACTGTACCTTTATCATAATTTTTATTTCTAACTTTTTTCTTGAGAGTGGTGAAGGCAATGGGGCCATAATGGTGTGCCCCATGTTTCCCTAGTGTCTTACTCTCACAGCCCACTGGCACAAGTTGGCCTTTCTCTCTCTGGCGTAGGGATGCGGCGACCTCACCGCCCGCCACTTTGGTGGTGCAATCAGCCTCTGGAGCAGTGGACCACTGGTTCCTATTTCCAGAAAATTCCTGTGCTTGGTATGCTTCCAGCCAGGGCCCCACTGGGGTAAATAAAATAGCAAAACAGTGGTGGAACTGCCATCCGGGTGAGGGACTGCTCTGAGTCTGCTCCTTCAGTGTTCATGGTTATAATCCACTTAGTGGAAATGGCACTGTGGGTGGAGTGGGTCAGTCGGGGCATGTCTGGGAACCTGGAGGCAGTTTCTGCCATGGCCATCCCTTTTGGGGGTGCTTCCTCTGGAAGCGAGGCGTCAGATTTGATGATGATGATGTGGTGGATTATTATTATTAAAATAGGGATTCGCACCAAGCCTAAATAGACTATGTGGCACCAAAATAAACTATGTGTAAAAAAACATCGGAGTTGTTGTGGGGCTGGGCGCAATACGGAGTAGAGGATAAGAAGACTAGGAAACACTAATTAAAGAAACTGAAGGAGATGGCTATGGAGGAGAAACTGCATAAGATGTGGGAGGGAGAAAGTGGGGGACTCTCCAAGCATATCGGCTAAGACAGGGGGGCGATTAAGGGAGTATATGAAGGGGAATGCTTGCCGTCGGACATTGGAGAAACGCGGACAGTCTATCAGGAGATGCTGGACAGACACTGGAATATGGCAGCAAGGACAGAGCGTGGGGACATCACAGGACATCAAATGACCATGCGTGAGCCTGGTGTGGCCGAGCCGAAGACGGGCTAGAGTGGTCTCCCACCGACGATTGCGATGAGAGGAAGACTTCCAAGGTAGGACGGAAGGTTTGAAAGAACGCAGTTTGACATCAGACACCCTCATGGAGGTCCACTCGTCCTGCCAGCGCTGACGTAGTAATTGAGTAACATGCGGGAAGTAATCAGATGCAGGAATACGCCGTGGCATGAGTCAGTTAGAGGTAATAGCAGAGCGGGCAAAAAAATCAACTCGCTCATTGCCAGGCACTCCAACATGATTCGGGACCCAACAGAAAGACAGAGACTTTAATTTGGTAGCGATGCGGAACAACCATTCCTGAATCTCCAGCACTAAGGGGTTAACAGCGGGAATAGACTGAATACTCTGAAGAGCACTAAGGGAGTCACTAAAAATTACAAAGGTATGCAGGTGTGAACAAAAAATAGTAAGTAAGGCAAATAAAATAGCAAATAACTCGGCCGTAAAGACACTAGCACATGATTGGATGTGACGTTGGAAGGTCCGCTCCGGGAACACAACCGCAAACCCTGTACCGGCGGAGGTCTTGGAACCATCAGTGTACACTGGAACGGCTGAAGAGTGGTGTAGCATAATTTTATGTTCCGCAAACTGAGCATAAAGCAACTGTGGGGTCGAAGAGGCCTTGGAGGGGGGAAGGGCAGCTGTACAAACGGTAGGGCGAGGGAGTAGCCATGGGGGGAACTCTGACTGTCGGAGGGGTAGCACTGATGGAATGGGAAAAGAGAAGGAGGCTAGTAAAGCAGAGACCCGACCGGGGAGCGAAGTAGCAGACGATGATGGGGCTAAGCCGGAAGCCGTGGGAGGAAAACCAGCCGAACTGTGTTGCAGAAGGCGAAGATGATATCGAAGGGTCAGTTTATCCCGCCTGGATGATAGCGGCGGGACACCTGATTCAGCATAAAGGCTAATAACCGGAGTAGAGCGAAAAGCCCCCAGCGACAAGCGCAGACCGTGATGGTGAAGGGAGTCTAGGTGCTTAAGGTTTGTATGTGCACTGTGCAGCGGAGGCATATACCTGGCAGCCATAATCGATCGTGGATAGAATAAGCGTTGTATGGAGGCGCAGAAGTGTCGTCCGGTCCGCACCCCAAGACAAGTGGCTAAGGGTTTGTAAGAGTTGAAGCCGTCGGGTGGTGAAGGTCAGTAACGAAGTAATGTGCGGGTACCATGCCAACCGAGTATCGAAAATGAGACCTAAAAATGGAGCTGAAGACCTGTAAGGCAGAGGGCGATTATACAACGTAAGAACAGGATGCGGGACTGTACGGCGTTTTGTGAAGATGATGGCACAAGATTTAAAGGCGAAAACCAAAAACCATGGGTTGTAGCCCACTGCGCAGCTGCATCAATGGCCTTCTGCACGAGATCTTTTAGGGCTGTGATATATTATGTGGTGGATTGTGTTCTTTTATTTCAAAAATTTAAAAATTATATTTTAGTAAGCGTTATTTCCACATAGCGATTTTGATAAGTTATTTTAACTTCATGTTGGATCGTCCCAGTTTTGGTTTGTTTAGTTTGCAAGTTTTACATTTTAATCGTTGGTCTCTCTATCACGGTCATTACACATCTAACTCACCATGTCTGCAGGCATCATCATCTTTGACCAGTACGTCTCACTACCATCAAGTTTCGAGAACCGATTAACCCATTACAGGCAGGTAATGACCACAAATGCGTACATTTGTCAAGCTTCATTTAGTTTATTCTTAGTGTCTTGTAATGGGGGAGAAGCACACCAACATAGTTTTTTGTGTGGCTCAAGCTACAGTCTAGAGAGTTTGTGTGGATATTTTCTCATGCCATTTTGAGATGTCCAAAAGGTCGAAATTCCTTACATGATAGCTGCAGAGGATTTGTGGTGTCTATTTGCAGCCAAGATCATAAGGGCTTTGATCGTGAGATTTTTATTTTTCATAACCTTGTTCTTTCTCTGTAATGTTTGGCTATTCTTTGCAGCAACCCAGCTGTTCATTAGGATTTTTAAACCTCAATTAAGTAACACCCCGTTCTTAAGATTAAAATCATCAATTACAAACCCCATTGTACTTGAATAAACTAATGAAAGCATATGGTCCTCCCGCGATTCAAACTTGAGACACCACACCCAGAACATAAGCACCTAAACCATTACACCACCAACACAGTTATATACTGTAATAAGGGGTACATAATGTATAAACTTTGGTAGGCCTGTATACATTCTGAACCCCTTATTCTACATTCCTTTCTAAACTAACTCTGAACTAATCCATTAATTAAAAAGTAGCATTAATCATGGATAGAAAAACAAAACAAATGTGTGTGATATTTTCTTAAAAATTTCAAAAAATACTTAACTATGTGTTTATATACAGTCTGTAAAAATACACCAAAACTTCTTACATGAGAATGAATCTGATACTTAATGCATGATACATACACAGTACTACCACTAAAGTATCAATCTGGACAATTTGAAGCTTATGGTTACATTCCCCACCTAATACATTATTATTCTTTTACAGGCTGAGATGTGGACACCATCCAGCTCTTCTGAGCTATCAGAAGAGACTGGATGACTCCGTCGTCGACACCTGCCCGGGATGTAACACAGCACCCCATACCATTAAACACATCATAGAAGACTGTATTTCACACAATCACTTGCGCCAACAACACAATATACACTCCTTGAGAGCTCTGTGGGAAAACTCGACCATGGCCATGGCCTTCCTTAGGGACTCGGGGCTGTTCGGCCAGGCAGCTTAGGGAACAACAACAACTCTTTTACAGCTCTGACTTCAGTATTTTCTCTAATTATAGGATGAAAATACATTATGATCCAAATTGGCAAAACAAAAAATCATTATCTATCACTACGTAGGCTACTATCCCAATAGTATGAATTGCATTTGTTGCAACATTGCCTACATAGTGAATGAAATATCAAAGGAATCTTAGAAAATTAACACAATCATATAATCATGATACAAAAGTTGTCAAACTTAATTACTCTTATTAGGTTTTAAGGTTCTGAAGAGTCTCACAGATAGAGCAACATGAAGGAACATCCATGATAGCATGGCTCAGACTATGAGCACTTCCAGAAGGAAGTCAATGTTCCGAGGGACAAAGTCAGATGTTGTTCAATTTAGTTAACCATTACTTACACCAGAAGCTGTAAGGCTGACAGGCCCCACCAACGTTGTGTGGTCAACCAAGTTGTCACACAGTTACCAGGTGTACTGAACAATGCCTGTGCTTGTCAATTTATACAGTTTTGCACTAGTGTAGAAAGTAATCTTGTATTAACCCTCTCACGACCATAGGACGCAGAGGTTGCCAGATTAGCAATAAGAAATAGATTACTCTCACTGTTATAATTACCTCTCCAAAATTAGTTTTCTGCCCACAGCTAACTCAAAGACAACTGCAGAGGTTGAAGTAAACAAACTAAAGGTTTATAGATACCCCTGACGGTAACAAAGGCTTTAAAGTATCCCTAATAGGCTCAAAAATCGCGTCAGGATGTGAGAGGGTTAAAGTGGATGAAGGCATCCCCATCTACCACTATTGACTTAACACAAGAAGTATTCAAACAAATGAGAAGGCAAGAAAGCTTTAACATGCATCTTTAGAATATGTTATAGGAATACGTTATTATACCTAAAGAGAAACTAAGATTTAATAACATTAGTAACATCCCAAACTTCTCAATACTGAAGCCAGATCAATAAAATACATATATTTTAATGATAACCAAGTAGGTCTACTGTACTAGAGTCCGTTCATTCTAGGTTGGGCAGAAATCGTAACCTCTAACCTCTGTAACTCAAAAAGGACTAGAGTAATCGAGCTAATTTATCTACCAAATACGAAAACTTGGTTAGGGAATACGTTGTATAAATTGACAGCTCATTTGCTCAAGCCCTTTTTGAGTTACAGAGGTTAGAGGTTACGATATCTGCCCAACCTAGAATGAACGGACTATAATAGATTCAGTCAACTCTTATACCTTGGTCCACAAAAACATACAATTTGAATTACCCTTCAAAAAGCAAATGCACATGAGAAATATGTATCTTATATGTGTATCTCATCTCAAATTATCTTCAATGTAATTTAAGGGAGCCCACCTCGCTTTGTTTCTCTTTCTCTCCCTCTCTCTTTGGCTTGTATCCAGTCGGTCCCATTCAGCCTACTGTTTTAAGACGTTTACCCCCATCCAGGTGTCAATATTTTCCTGGCGAGCGGTAAAGAGCCAGCATATATATATTTTTTTTTGACAGCAAGCTAAATTTTTACATTTTTCGATAGAAACATTTCTCCGACAAAGCCGGATTTCTCCATACAATGATAGCTCGCTATCGCTCGCCAGGAAGAAATCGACACCTGGATGGGGATAAACGTCTTAAAACAGTTGGCTGAATGGGGCCGAATGGATACAAGCCAGGGAAAGAGAGAAAAGGAGAGAAAGAGAAAAAAAGACGGTGACCCCCCTTAAACATCAATACAGTAGAGGCACGTCGTGCTTCACAGATTAAAACTGTGTCATCGTCTACTGAAGGGGTTACGATCCAATCCAACAGTAACCTATAATTGACCACTTGCGAGTTTCAGGCTATAAGGAAGTTGGAGCCGTGAACATCGCTATTAAACAGAAATGCAATAATAATGTAAGTTTCTGATGGATAAATGGTATGTTGAATTGGGTTTTATGTATTTATAAATGTAGTAAGACCGTAGTTTAGCTGTAAATTCTGTTAAATATCGTTGTCTACAGCTCCAACTTCCTTATAGAACGAAACTCGCAAGTCGGCAATTTGCTCCCCCTTATTTATGGTAATAAATAAAAAATACATCTTAGGGATAACTACAAAGAATATATTTTAGAATGATACCTTAGAGACTAATAGCTACTCTTGAAAATATATAATTAAGCAAGCTTCTATAAATTACTTCCAGTTTATTATTGCTAAGGTCACAGATAATGCACGTACCTTTTCATTATGGTCACATCAAATAACAAAATCAATTATCCACTTGCGAGATTTGGACTACAAGCAAGTTCATCACACTGCTTACCGGTACAGGCGCTCATAAAAGTGTGTGGACCTCACCTATTTCTAATTATGGAAGAGTATTTCTGGAAACGACTTTATGAATATAATTTTTTTAACACCAACTACAAAACTATGTACAGTATATTATTTATTGAAAAGAAAGTTATAATAATAATAATAATAATAATAATAATAATAATAATAATAATAAAATAATAATAATAATAATAATAATAATAATAATAATAATAATAAAATAATAATAATAATAATAATTCCATCCAAAAAGCAATCCATATAGTTATAATTGCATAAAGAAATACATAGGGGGTCAACAATTGTTTATAAGTGACTGTAAATCAATTATTTGCAGAAAAAGAAAGTTATAGGAGTCTATGGCGGCTAAAACATATTTTTAATTTGATTAACGAAATCACTAGCTAAAGCATGCTTATACAGTAGTAGGCTACACATATTAATACATTTAAACATCAATGTCCAATAGCTTGAATTTCCTTACAGACCGACTCTCGCAAGTGTTCAATCATCCAAGATTCATTCATTGACTTATTCATAGATTGTGTCTTATGTATCTATATCAGGCACATTAAATAATACTGTACTAAGACACATTAATGGTATGTATGTCACAATGTCAAGACCTCATAATGTGTAAATCCCATATGTACACAAATTGCACACTGGCGTTGAGAGATTGAGGCGAATTTGAGTCTTCTGTATCACCAGAATCTGTTTCAACTTTCCCTTTCACAAGGAAACTAATCTACTCTATCTTTCCTTTAACACTTTGACAGCGGGCATATTTCCGTCTTTTTCCGCCATATTAGGTCTCATTCAGGCACTTCCGATTGATTAGGCAAGTGTCTGCATGAAATTAAATGTATTCAACCAAAAACTAGAAGAAAATAGCTTCAAAATGACACTAAAATAAGCTTCGTAGCTCGCGGGGTTCATCCGCAGCGCTACCATAGACATTCGCTAAAATGAGCAATTATCGCTAATGTCGCGCTACATTTGCCTTTGGCAGCACTGTATATCTTGCGAGACTCTGACTCAGAGCCCTCAGTGCCGCGGCCTTCTGGCTGGGAGAAGGAAGTGTAGCCTGTCGCGTTCCCGCTCCCTCTCACTCGATTCTACAGGCTTTAAGAGGCTTTAAAAGCCTGTATATTGCTGTAAATTGCCATGGCGTTCGGGAACGTCTCCCGCAGGCAATGAGTCAAAATGTGGCTATATATATATATATATATATATAAAGTAAACCCCCGCCCTTTCGGACTTCGCCCTTTCTGGAATTCCAAGAATTTTGGATGAGCATTTCAATTCGGACTCATGGTTCAGCCTTTCGGATTTGTCCGGAAGGCTGAGAAAATACCTCCATCCCTTTCGGACTACATTTAACTTCGGACTCATGGTTCAGCCTTTCGGCTGAGAAAAATTCAATCGCATTCAGACCAAAGAGCCGAGTTTCGGACTTGTCTGGTTAGGTGAATGTGTATTCGGACTTATAAACTTCGGATATTATTTCAGCCATTCGGACAAGTCCGAATGGCTGAAGTGTGAAGTTCAGACTCGGCCCTTTCGGACTTTTGACACTTTCGATTAGTCCGAATCTGATTTTAAATTTAATAACCTGACAAGGGAGTCTAGTGTATGTATGCATACTAAATTAAATTTGAACGTGGAGGGAGCTGAGCAGAGGGATAGACCTATACAGACGTGGGATCAGGCTTTATGATCTGATTTCAAATTTAAAACTTGACAGGTGAGGCAGCCCACAACAGGGCTGCCTGGAACACAGCATTAGAGCATAAGACTGAAACCATAACTCATATGGATCACTCGGTCTTTAAAGTGTATGTACATTTGAAATTGACTGTTAGAGGATGAAATTTTTCACTATACTGTACTGTAGTAAGTTTCTTTACAACTGACGGTAAATTCCAAAGTTCCCATCACGATTTCTCAGTTATTTTGAAGATTTTGTAGTGAAATATGTTGCTAATTATATAAAATTAGTCTTAATAGGATGCAGAGCCATAGTAGTTTCATAACATTTTATATTAAGTACCGAAAAATCAGCAGCTAAGAGATCCAATTTACCGTCAAATGAAACAGAGTGTAGTTAGAATATACCGATTATAGCTTTCCTATAATTTACAAAACCCATCACCAAAGTAAATGCCTCGATCATTATACTAGTACAATACTTACTATCACTTTCACTAATGGTTCACTAAAATAGAACTTAAAAATACTGAAGCATCATGTAGGAGTTTCATTATAAATCCTAAATGTACTGTAATGTTGCTCTTTCAGTATAATGATGCAATTTTTACCTGGAGGTTACAGGCAATCCTCACTTAAAGTATCCTCATTTTAAGTGGTATCATTATTACACTGTTAATTAATTGTATGAATGCACAGTATGTATGTATGTATATATTATATTTGTTCACCAACCAACTCTACTTCTAAACTCAATTAATGAAATCAACAAATACATGTGGCACTCCAAGGACTCGAACCTAGGATACTCAGACCGAAATTCCACGCATTTATCCATACCCCATTGCTGGGGGTGGCCGAAACGAGACAGAGCCCGAACAGAAACATTTAAAGTTCCTATTCTTATAGGGTCCGGGACCACTTTCGCGTTCCCTCGCCCGTTTCTCTGCCTCGTCGAGTAGGAGAATTATACAAGGGGAGGAGGATTCCTAGCCGCCTGCGGAATTCATGCACAGTAACGTTGGTATGCTTCATTATTAAGTCATGAAGCAAATACAAATCCTGCATAATCACAAGAAAAATGTAAACAAATATTTGCTTCACTTAGTTTTGTTTTTCAGGAACATATATGCAACTTTAAATGAGGAAATACTGTATTCTGGTTACCAGTAGATGATTCTATTTAGTTTCATGAAGGACATTTAGGAAGCAAAGGGGGACAGACTATCTCAACTAACCTTAGACTCCCACAGGTCATTCCAAAACTGCAGTTAAATTATGTATTGATAGCTAAAATATGCTTAACAAGTGCACCCTTGTACTGAAAAGGTGAATCATTATCATTACATCAACTAATCCTCTCAAATAAAAAAAAAATTGCATTGTATCTACAGTTAAAGGTGAAATGGGAGGAAATACGCTAACCTGCGCTCTGACATGGAAGCCATATCCAACTTGGTATAGCAGTTATACAGAAATTTAATAACGCTATTTAGGTTATTTATATAAAAATGGTAAGCACAAAAGCAGAATATAATAAATCGATAGAAATTTAGTCTGTATTTGGGGGTCATTGCTATACAGTACTTGAAAAAATACTATAATGGCATAAATAAAAGTAGCCCTGAGCAAGTTGGAACTCTTGCTGGGTGTACATGAGGGTTATTACATTAACAAAAAAATTCATTAATTCTAAGGAAATATAGTAACTAACTATTCTTGCCTCCAACCCTCTTCCTCTTCAGATACAATATGTATCAATGTTCTGTAGAGATTGCATATCTGACAAAAAAAAAAAAAAAAGTCACATAACAGTTAATTTTTGCATAATTCGCACTGTGCTGTAGATATATCTGCCAATTAATGAACAAGGTATAAATGTAGAAAAGTACAGCACTGTACAAGAAAGACTACAAGAGTTACATCTGATACAATCAAAAGTTCTTCCCACCTTTACTGAGTTACAATAAAGCCATGGCTATTAATATAATGACTGCCTGAATAACTGTATCAAAATATTGGGGGAAGGGAGAAGGCCAGGAGGGTTACAGCTGATCAAGTAATACCCTGAGTAGGAATTTCATAATGCTGTAAATATTAAAGAGGAAAATTTACCACCCATGGGGTAAGGGGACCTTCATCTTATGGTGGAGGAAGAAATGAATACACACCACGCATCCTACTTTGTGTGATACAAGGCTACTATTAGGTGGGTTGATAGACCAACAACCATTACTATACAATAAAGACTGGCTATCAGAGCTGTCTTGGGTATGGCACTGTCGAGGCTGGTGGGGTGCGGAAAGGAGCCATAGGGGACTTTACTAGAGCCTTACCTAGGCACTGTTTGGTGCCACACATGGGTCGACCATAGTGTTTGCATATTGGAGCTGTTATAGCACTGTTGAGACTGGTTTGGTTTGCAGATACTGCAGGTACAGGTGTTGCAGGGGGACTTTGTTAAGTTTTGCAGAGGCACTGTTTGCACTATGCCAACATCAGCCTTAGTGATGATATGTTGGGGCTGCGTTGTGGCGGGGCTTTATTGTATTACACTCCAAATGCGGAAAGGTAACCCCATCAGGGCTGTTACAATGTATATAATAGAAAACAATGCTAAACCATTTCATGCATAAGTATGTATATAAAAACATAAGTCTTGATTTTACTGTACTCAACGCAAAGATGGGAAGAACATTGGCTTCTAACTGTATATGCTAGATTTCTCTTATTTATGTAAAGATGCTCTAATGAACCATAATATGCATCCACTAATTTGAATATGTATCTAACCAAAATGAGACAACGTACTGATATATATCTCAAAGCCTTCAGAATTTGGCTTTAAGGGGGTAGTACTCGCTTTTTCTGGAACACATTCTCCCTAATGTTTAGCATATTAGTTTTGAGGTTTAAGACGTTCGTTCAGTTAGTTTGGCGATTTTGAGAGTTTTCTCCTCATTTTGTTGTCAATATTAAAACCTTTTGTGTCATTTAGGTGTCGATTTATTCCTGGCGAGCAAAAGCGAGCCTCTAATTTTAGAAGGAACCGGCCTTTGGTCGAGAAATTTTTCTACCGAAAAATTTACAAATTTATCTTGAAAGGGGGTCTAGGGGGTGTTTTTCTAAGTTTGATGGAAGTCTAGCGAGGAAACACAAAAATAAATTAATAAATAAATATATAGACCAAAAACCAAGCACTACCCCCTTAGCCCGTTGAGCCCCGGCTAGTTATAATATTTTGTTCACCCCAGTCCCAAGCCATTTTCACTTCTTTTTTTTGTTTGCTAAAATGGAAGACAAGGATGAGAAATGAAAAAAAAAAAAAAAAAAAAATCACCTCTGACATTTTTTTTTGGGGGGGGGGGTCCCCGGTGGGGGGTTGGGGGGGGGGAGCCTCAAAAAAATTTGTTGAGCCAAAATGGAAGAGAATGGTGAGAAATGAAGAAAAAAATAAAAAAAAAATCATTTCGGTCATTTGGGGGGCGGGGGGGGGGGGGGGGTCAAAAGTTCGTCTCCCCCGCATGACCACCCGCCCGGGAGCACTAGGGTAAAAACTGAGTATGGCATTGTACGGCATACATCCTAAGGAGTGTCTCACATAAATCTCAAGCCTCTAGCTCCCATACGACCGGAGTAATGAAGGTTCAAATTGGCGGTGAACTAAGGGTGTAAAGTATCCCCACTAAGCCCACCACCACCAGCCGCGCGGCTGTCTCGGCCCGCTCACACCTACTGGCCCGGCTCCCACACACACTACGGTACCTCCCCCTCCTATTCTCCCGCCATTTCCTACCTTACGAGCCACGTAAGTGTTTTTTATATGTCGGACGCACGTGATGCGTCGCTGGGAGTTGGTGATCAAACACTGCCGACGCATCACGTGCGACGCTGGGTCTCACTGGGTTAATGGTTCAACTAATCATATGAGTGCATACTTATTATGGTTTGTGAGTGTACTTGGCTCTGTGTTATCACTTACTATTGCCAACTACACAGCTTAGGTCATTGGTGGATGAAATATATTGGACGGTACCACTGGCCCCATATTGCTGCCTTGCCTCTATACTAAAAGGCTAATACTTAATTCTATCCGGAGGTCATTCTTGTAATTCTACCCTAACAGCTCAATCTAATTGCATTTGTCTTTCATATGTATCAAAACTCACAATCTCAGACCCATACACACACATTCATTATAATGGCTGAACTACACCTAAGAATACGCCAAGCAACATCAAATAACACAGCTCTTGCGCACCCCGAAAATTGCCTTGTACTCCGGCAGAATCTTGCTCCTGATGGCACTGTTCTGCCGGGCCACGATCTTCTCTCTTATGGGGTCCTTGTGGTAATGTTTGATGCCTGGCTTGTGAACCAGGAAAGCGTTGTCTAGGATGTGGAACTCATAGTCTCGCACGCACAGTATGTACATCTGCGGGAGGGGAAGTTTGTTAGAATTCAATTTATCCTAAACACACAAACAGAATATACATCATCATCATCATCAATCTGATGCCCCACTTCTAAAGGAAGCACCCCAAAAAGGATGGCCATGACAGAAACTGCCTCCAGGCTCCCAGACATGCCTCCACTGACCCACTCTACAGTACCATTTCCACAAAGTGGATTATGACCCTTAGCACTGAAGGAGCAGACCCAGAGCAGTCCCTCACTCGGATGGCAGTTCCACCACTGTTTTGCTATTTTATTTACCCCAGTGAGACCCTGGCTGGAAGAATAGCAAGCACAGGATTTTTTTGAAGATAGGAACCAGTGATCCACTGCTCCAGCAGCATGTCGGCATCGGCGTGGGCCCATTACATTGCGCGCCTTCCCGTGACGTCACCGCATAGCGACGTCACACCAACAAGCAGATTGCACCACCAAAGTGACGGGCAGTGGGGTCGCCGCATCCCTACGCCACAGAGAGAAAGGCCAACTTGTGACAGTGGGCTGTGACAGTAAGTCACTAGGGAACCATGGGGCACACCATTATGGCCCCACTGTCTTCACCATCATAAGTACAGCACTATAATACATTGTGAGTAATTATGGGAAATAGAAAGCTAACAAATGAATCTTTGTTGTACAGTATATTGGATGAGAGGAGAGCATGAGTAATAGGTATATAGTTATAATTAAACATGAGTTACAGTACATTAGCAAAGTGTGCTGCTGAACGTAGGAGTGGATGTTGAACCAGTAACACAAAGCCTTTCCTTAGGTTGGAGGTGCTAGAATAGTATCCTCATTTTTGAAGACCTGCTTTCCTATTTTTGTATTTGTTTTTCATGTGAGAACAGTGGCCTAAAGACAATTAGTCCATTCTGTAAAATAAAACTCAAATTATTCTCATTATCTATTTATCTATCTATCTATCTATCTATCTATCTATCTATCTATTGCCAGATGCCTTCATCCCCAAGGGGGTGGATAAGAATACATCGCTTCTATATTCCATATTGACTTCCCATATTGACTAATTCTTTTAACGTGACGATAGTGTGCTGTTATATGTGTTATTAGATTGCTTGGGAACCAGATTAACTTGCTCATGTAGTTATGTACACCCTATGTGGTGGATTGTGTTCTTTTATTTCTAAATTTTATTTTATTAAGCGTTATTTCCACATAGTGATTTTTATTAGTTCTTTTGCATTTATCTTGTGTCGTCCCATTTTTGGTTAGTTTATTTTTCAAGTTTTACAATTTAATTCAATTGATTCTCCAGCTTCCTCACTCTCACCTGTGTCATCTTATCACTCATGCCCTCCCAAGAGAGCCGTTCATCATACAGCGGCTCCTTGTTGGTACCCACATAGAAGGGCTCCCACTTGTGGAATGGCGGGGCCCGCTTGCCAATGTGGAAGACTGAAACACCAGGCTGCACAGGGGCCGATATCCATTCCTGCATCAATAATAAGGACAGTTAATAGTATTACATTCAGGATAGTTTATGATACATTAATTATATCCACTGTATTCAATATGTATGTATATATGTACAGTATGTATATACTCAGGCACATACCCCATTGCTGGGGGTGGCCGAGACGAGACAGAGCCCGAACAGAAACATTTAAATTTCCTATTCTCAGGGTCCGGGACCACTTTCACGTTCCCTCGCCCGTTTCTCTGTGTCGTCGAGTAGGAGAATTATACAAGCGGAGGAGGATTCCTATCCCCCTGCCCCCAGAAGGAAAAGTAGAACAGTAAAAGAGACGGACAGAAACAGCTAAGGTTGGGTAGAGGATGCCAAACCTCACTCTGTATAGGACCAGCCCTCACCCAGGAACTGTATTTGAAAGTACAGTATTGCTGCTCACAGCACTACCACATGAATCCAAGAGATGACAAAGTGGTGCTAGAGCCTTTGGCTTCCAAGTAACTTATTTGTTATAGTTGGGAATTCCTCTTCCTGTGTCCACTACAAAGAGACTCACACATATAGTACATGCACACATCTAAGACATTTCATATTAATTATTTGATTTTTTGTTTGTGAACTTAACCTGGAAATTCTGAAGATAGTCTTGTCTATCTATCTATTGCTAGAAGACTTGATCCCTGAGGGGGTGGCCATAAATGAATCACCTCCATGCTCCTCTGCCATTTGTTAGCTATTACCCCTCCTTTCACCCAACACCACTTTCACTCCTATACCTCTCAACTCCATCCGGTCATCTAACTCTCGGTCTGTCTTTCAATCTCTGCCCTTCCACCTGACTCTAATGCACTTTTTTAGTTGACTCTCACTCTACATACACTCCACATAACCAAACCAATTCAAGGTGTTCCTCTTCAAACTCTCCACTCTGCAGCACATCCATAACCATCGCATTTCCCCGTACTTTTCATAGAAACCATATAACATTTAGACTTTTGTAACAAACAAATGTCGGTGACCCAGGGCAACCTTACATGTATGTATTGCTCGCATCTGCATCTATCTACCCCTCCGTAAAGAAACTTTTGGAGCCATTGTACGGTAGCGCTAATAAGTCATGTCCCAGCTGTCATTACGTTTGACTTGCTCTGTGCTGTATTAATGTCTGTCAGATGTTGATTAGGGTGGGTAAGTGTAGGAACATGTTTGTATATTTCACTCAATATGAAAAAAATGAAGCTTAGATAATTATTGCTGATACCAATTATTGATCGAAACATACTTGGTGCCGAGACATCACTTATTAGCGCGACTGTACATTTAATATAACTACAAGATAATTATGTACTGTATTAATTAAGTGCCCTAATACAAGGGCTGTCTCTTCCTGCATCAATATAATATGGAAAGTTTGTACAGTTCAGTCGAAAGATTTATTTCTTATCACCAATAAATAAAGCCAATACCAAAATACTATAAAAATTACCTTTGTTGGTTGTCAAATAAGATAAGCCCTACTTATCAACTAACCACGTGTCAGTTTTGTGCTATAAGGAACTTGGAGCTGTGGACATCAATATTTAGCAGAATTACCAAATACCTATAATACTAATAATATTATGGCTGTCGTGCATATAGAAATACATTATATCACAAAGCAGCAAATTTGCAATCCATCACAAAACATTCAAAAGTTTTGTATTTCGGTTACATACCGATGCTTACGGTTCCAACATCCTCATAGCCTGAAACTCACAAGTGATCAATGGTATCTACTTAATATGTCCACAACTGTAGCCTACCACTTCACCCATCCAGACTATTGGACAATTTTCCTATAATCATGACACTTATGATAAAAAAACATGACTCACTTTCGATTTGGGGACACCGTGGCATTTGGGGCACACGTTTTTATGGAAAGGTATTGCTTCTTTTGTTTTTAGCATTTTTTGTAGTTCGGCTTTCTTCTCTGGTACAGCGATATTATCTTTCACCTCAAAAATAGGGAACACGAACACTCTCGGCTGTGTGGTATTAGAAGCGTCAGGCTGCTTTAGCATCTTGAAAAAATCTGAAAGGAGAAGTGGATGTTAATGATATAAATATGACAGGTTAGCCAATATTTACCGTCCAGGTCACCAAGGCATGGAAGAATTTAGTACATTCATAGAATCTTTCTCTACAAGGAGAGGAAAGCTTATATGTGGCGATTTTAACCATTAGGTCGATGCTACTGGTCTGAAACCTTATTCTTCTGAATTATTGATTTGTGTTGCTGTTTAAAGTTTTTCAAACCACGTGTTTGACCGTACAAATGTTTCAGGGCAAACCCTCGATCTAGACCTTCACCAGAGCGAATCCAACTTTGTAAATAACATTGATGTTTTTCCTATCGGCAGCAGCGTGCCTGACCATGACATAATCTCTATTAAAGTGTATATTCCCCTTATCTTATACCAAGAAAATAAATTTTGTAAGTACTGTATATTAACAAAACCAAGAACATCAAGAAACCAAAATCCTCAAAGTCAAAGACCATCTGGACATGAGAGGCACTCAATTCCTGGCAGCAGCCTCCACGAACCAAAACCACCCACTACCCTACATGGCAACATACCCACAGACGCCAAGAAATATCAAAACACCCAGCACACGGTATCACACACAAATACTGTCCTCTCTCCCTCCCTGCCCACCCCAAACCAACTTCCAGAAGCACATCCATACTCTTATCTCTCGCCGATCCATCCACTCACTCATAGACAACACGCAGCTGCAAGCACGACCTCCCGAAATCCATCCTTCCGAATCCTCCCTTCCTCGCGAGGACAGAGTCCACCTGGCCAGGCTGAGATGCGGACACCATCCAGCTCTTCTGAGCTATCAGAAGAGACTGGATGACTCAGTCGTCGACACCTGCCCGGGATGAAACACAGCACACCATACCATTAACACATCATAGAAGACTGCATTTCACACAACCACTTACGCCAACAACACAATCTACACTCAATGAGAGCTCTGTGGGAAAGCCCGATCATGGCCATGGCCTTCCTCAGGGACTCGGGGCTGTTCGGCCAGGCAGCTTAGGGAACAACAACAACAACAACAACAACCAAGATATGCATTGTAGATTGAGACAAGGCAATGTGAAAAAGAGCGGTGCATACCCATGTGCCAGGTGTGGAGAGGGTGTGGGCGCTAACTCGATTCGGTGTAGCGTCTGTCGATGTTGGATGCACCATGGGAGTAAGCGGTGTAGTAGAATAAAAGGACCACTGCCGAAGGGTGATTCAGAAATCGAGAAATTTGAGTGTGTAGTGTGCTGCCAATTCTGATCATGAAATGAATGCCTTTCCCCCTGAAGGGAAAGGTGTATGCCTCATGTCTTAGAAGTGCAATGACGCATGCCTCAGAAACATGGGCCGTTAAAGTAGAGGATGTCAACAGAATGGAACGTAATGAGATGAGAATGGTGAGATGGATGTGTGGGGCCAAACTGCAGGATAGAATAACTAATGATGAGCTGAGGAGACGCTTAGGTATAAAGAGTATTAGCGAGGAGATGCGCACAATTAATTATGAATGTTTGTACTTAAAAGTCTTACCTGGTACAAAACTAATGGATTGATAAAGCCCAAAGTTGGAAGGGATGAGAAAAGTTTAAGTTTGAAAGATAATTGGAATTTGTGTGTGTTTGAAATGTGGATGAATAATGCATGCTTGCATTTATAATCGTTACCTGGTATAAAATTAATGGATGGATAGAGTTCAACATCGGAGGGGAAGACGAAGTAGGTCTGCGCGGCGAGTCTGGCAGTATTACGGGCGATGTTGACGGGATAGAGGAGCTGTTTATGTTGTTTGTAGGTCGTCACGTTAGTCCATTTGGGAGGCTCTTGACCGCAGTCCGTTTTCCGTTTCATTAGTTCCTCAGTTGGTGGGACCTGAAAAGAATAAAATGTAAAACTTGCAAACTATTCTATTCTATATATTCAGGCCCAATCCCTACTTTTCCAAAAAAAAATTGTGTGTGTGGGGGGGGGATGGGGGGGGGGGTGGGCGACTCAAGACAGGGCCAGAATAGGGCCAACACAACAGAAAACAATGAACACACAAAAACAAAATACAAATAATACTTGCAAACTTAAACTAACCAAAACTGGGACGATACCAGATAAAGGGTTGAATGACACACAAGAAAAAACTATTAAGGGGGGAGGTATCTCTTTTTCTGGACCTCCTTCTCCCTCCTGTTTAGCATATTATTTTTGAGATTTTAAGACATTCGGCCCATTAGTTTGGTGATTTGAATACCTTTCGCCCCATTTCGTTGCCAATTTTAAAACCTTTCGTGCCATTTAGGTCTATTTTTTCCTGGCGAGCGATAGCCAGCCTGTAATTTTAAGAGAAACCGGCCTTGGGCCGGGAAATTTTTCTACCGAAAAATGTACAAATTTATCTTGAAGGGGGGTCTAAGGGGTGATTTTCTAAGCTTGATGGAGTTCTAGCGAGGAAACTAAGAAATAGATGAATAAATGAATTAATGGGCCAAAAAACCCGCCACTCTATTAAGCAACACAGAATAAAAATTTAAATATTTTGTCATGCTTCTAAGTCGTCATATTAGTCCAATTTGAAGGTTCTTGGCTGCAGTCCTCCTTCCTTTTCATTAGTTCCTCTGCTAGTGGAACCTGGGGTGATAAAGCATATGTATGTATGTATACTGTATATATATACTTAGGCACATACCCCATAGATAGGGGTGGCTGACTCGAGACAGAGCCCGAACAGAAACAGCAAAATATAGTATAAATATAAAATTCACAAACAAACTAGGTCGCCCAGAAGAAGACCCAGAGACCAAGTACCATGTGGGGACCCCAGCAAAAGATTCACAGGTCCCAGATCTCACGGAGAGGTTCTGGTCACAGCAGGCAGACACGCAGTGGAACTACACCACAATGCCCACCCACATACTTCTAGGTAGGGCCCAAACCGGCTCCCAGGGAGGGGGGCTGAGGGACTATTATCTAGTCCAACTGATGCTCGACCCCCACTCCCTACGACCGCGTTATCACTCATCTATTCACAAGCATTCTCCACTCATGAATTCCTATTCATATATTCCAACTACTCCCTCTCGGGCATAGGCTGATAGCCTGTACATCCAACCGCTCAACACGGTGAAGCCCATGAGGTCTTGTTCCAGTCTAGGGAGTGAGACATGTGAAGCACTTAGAGATCTACTCATGGCTCAAAGTAGCCCCATCTCTGGAGCCATCTCGTCTTCGTGCTTCACTCTCCCACCCCCCAGACTCGGACCCTCACTCTCAGAACGCTCCCTAATGAGCAATGAACTCACTAGGCATTGTCCCCCTGAATATGGGAATATTCATACAGTGCTATTTAATCAGGGAACAATGAGGGTATTTTTGGGCATTTCAGTGGGCTTTGTACACTGATACTAGGTACAACCCAAATTCCATCCCAATAATATCTTCCCATTGATACATCGGGATTCGAACCCGGGACCATTGGATTACCAGTCCAGAGGCAAGACCACTCTACCACACCTCCCCTAAGGTGTGTGTAATAGAGCTAAAACTGATGTAAAGTCAGTGAAAATAGGTTAACTTAAACTGAACAAGATGCGGATATACACTTAGACTACCAAAATCTACACTGGTGTCAGATATTGAATGTAAAACTCAATTGACTGAAATAATTCGGACAAGTGGGGTACCTTGATGGTCTCAGTAGGTAGAGTGGCAGTGTTGTAACTGAGTTATCCCAAGTTCAAACCTCCAAAATGCAAATAACAGAGCGTAGAACATTAATACAAAGATAGAATCTCACCTTTTTGGGCGTATGTGCGACATGGAAGAAGATGTGGAAGGTGACGTACTTCTTGATGCCCTCAGCCCAGCAGTCCCGGAGGTAGAGGATGGTATTCACAGTGGCTTGAAAGTCGTCTCCGGGAGCGTACACTGCCACACTGACAGGACCCTAGCCGAAAGAAAAATAAGACTAGAGATTACCTACTTCAGTATACGATGGCGTAATTTTAAATTTATTCAGGCAACAATTCGGTGATATATTTTAACTGAAGAAGGACCTCTGTACTAATTAAATAGGCGAAAACTATCTCGATCAAGTTCCGACAGAAGGCACTTGAGGAGGTTGAGGTATCACTGACAAAAGTTCTACCTGATACACCTGGTCACATAATATGGCTTCAGATAAGGCTTGAATTAGAATTACCGACCGACCGACCGATGGCTGGAGTAAAGATATAAGCAACTATTACAAATATATTTGGGAGGAGTTGGGGAGCATGGGACTTGAAGATATTTTGGTGGGTGATTGGAGGGTTTGTGGGATTGGTATAAGAACAAGGTAAAGAGAGAAGTTAGAAATAAAGTAGAAGAGTAAAATAGGTTCCGGGCTCAACCAGAATGCTCCATTATTTCTTTACTATACATATATGATATATTAATAGTCGTTTCATTGTAGTCGGTGGTGTGTCATTGTATGCCTGTTTTTACTTCTTAATAATGTATCCTATAATTCGTGGATACGTAGCAATTGGCTCGGTCCAGAACAGCTCAGCTCCTCTTCCTGTTGCCACTCATTACTCTCACTTCAATATTAAATCCAATGAATATTTATTTAAATCACATCCTCCCGAACACACCCGAAGAAGCTTGTCCGGCAAAAACAGGCTAGATGCAGTATCGCACCAATTCCCGCCCGACAAGCCTCCCAAAAATGCTGTTCAGAGATTCAGTTTATAAGCGTCCTCCCAAGCACCCCCCCGACCAAGCCCCCGCTTCTGATCGGCGGGATATTGTATTATCCCACCGGACAGATCACGAGAACCCAGCAGCGGAAAGTGATCAGAGATTCTGCTAACCTAGTCTACTCTGTACATAGATAATATTATGCAAACATAGTTGCACACAAGATTAGATGGCTGTATATTTCAGATACTTAAAATTCGAGTTCATTAAAACTTTTATTATTTAAAACTTATTCCTAGTTAAAAGCTTATGATTAGATGGAGGGCGGCATAAAGAGAAGGAAGGAGGTGGTGTCCTGACCGTCGCGAGAAAAAGTCCCGCGACCTTGGTCACGCCCATCCACAGCGGCACTGGCACTTGCCTACGAGTGGTTCAGCCCAACCCAGGAAGTCTGATGGTAGTCCGAGACACCACATTATTTGGGTTATCTCAGACCACTCATCTACCCCCGATAGCTTGGGAGAGGCCTAGTCAAACGGTGGGGCCGCCGCGCACTGTCCGCATGACTCCCTCCCACCCCTCAATCCACTCCCCACATTAAGAAAGGTTAATGTTATGCTGGTTGGAGCAGTCACCCTGGTGGCTGCCCCACACAGCACATCCCAGTATGTGTGTATTGATTAAATAGTTGGAAGGTTAGCGTTGGTTGGGGCAGCCACCTTGGTGGCTGCTCCACACAACACATCTTATTATGTCTATATCTACTCAAAAGCTGGTAGGACAGCACTGGTTGGGGCAGCCACCTAGGTGGCTGCCCCACACAGCACTTCTTAGTAGGTTAGTTTTTGGCTTGAATACCTAGTTAAAGGTATATATGGGAAGAGGATTGTTGAGCTGTGCTGCATCATAGCTGCTCTTGAAAAAACAAGGTTGATGTCGGATCAGTTCAATGTCGGGAAATAATTGATTAAATTGTGTGTCTACATCTAGTAAACTCACCTTGTCCCAAGTTACTTTTGCTTGTTCATGTAATATTAAATTTATAGGTTGCATATGTGAGCGGTTGTGCAGCTCTTCGCTTCTGATTAGTTCTGGGTAGTGTATGTTGTGGATAAATTTTAAGCATTTGTTTTGACAAACTTGTAGTTTGTTCATTAGGTTTGGTCTAATTATATTTAATGGTGAGGCTGGGTATGTTAGGACAGATCTTATAAGTGCCATGTATAATTTTTCTTTGGTCTGTATTGATGTGTCTTTAAAAATGGATATATCATTAAGGACTTTTTTACATCTTCTGACTTTTTCACTTACAAAGGATTGATAACCATTTTTGGTAATTTTTAACCCCAGAACTGTACCTTCGTTTGAGTAGTTAATAATATTATTGTTTATTTCTAGAGGTGGATAGGTTTTCTTAGTTAGTGGAATAACTTTGAATTTTTGTAAATTAGTTTTTATCTTCCACATTTTCTCGAAGGTGTTAATTGATTCAATCGCTCTCTTTACGCTTCTGACTGCCATGTTAGTTGATTTACTTGGAACTGAGATTATTTGAGTAATGTCATCAGCGTAGATTACATGCTCACTGTTTGGCGTTGGTTGTGGCATATCAGAGGTGTATATAGAATTATGAAGAGATGTAAGATTGATATAGGGAAAAGACTGATGAATTACAATTAATCATGAACTCAATACTCAATACTCAGAATAGAAAAAAAAAAAAAAAAAAAAATGTTATTGCCACATAAGCTAAATCTCACAATAAGGTGGATCAGGTAGAATTCACAAAACGTCCTGAACTTCATAAATTGACTCATTCCTTGAACATGATGAGAGTGTGTTGTTATGTGTGTGATTAATTTGCTTGGGTAACAGATTAACTTGCTCATGTAGGTGATGTAGGCTACACCCTAAGCATTATTTCCACATAGCGATTTTGAGAAGTTCTTTTGTCTTTATATTGTGTCGTCCCTGTTTTGGCTTGTTTGTTGTGTAAGTTTTACCTTATAAAAAATGCTGTACATCTTGTGTTGTTCTATTGATTCGAGGGAAGAGTTATTATATTTTACCTGATCTTACAGCTGACATAGAATATACTCTGTTTATCACTATAGATCCAGCTCCTGGAACTACCTGGATGCCGCGGGGATACCCCTTCACCACCATTACGTAATTTTCATCATATTCGGGTTACCATTAGACGATTTTCTTTAGTTTATAATCTACCTCTACGACTCAAATGGGTAAATACGATCTCAATAAACCCTCTAAATAACATAGGTCCTTCTTAAACTGCTTAAAATCGTCTAATTTTAGCCAGAATCAAATTGGAGTCATGGTGCAGAAGGAATTAAGGGGGGATGGTTCACTTTTTGGGTGATTTTAGCATGTATTAATTATTTGTCTAGTTTCCTCCCTAGACCTCCATCAAATTAAAAATAAAAACATCCATTAGATCCCCCTTCTAGATTAATTTGTACATTTTTCACTATCGTTCGTCAGGGAAAAAATTGACACCTAAATAGCACGAAAGGTCTAAATATTGACAACGAAATGGGGCGAAAGGTCTTAAAACCGACTAACTAATGGGGTAAACATCTTAACATTTGAAAACTAATGGGGCTAAACATGAGGGAGAAAGTGGTCCAGAAAACCGGCCCATGCCCCCTTAAGTGCATCTTGGTATTACTACAACAACAATCATTAGTTTGTTGTTATGTTTTACCTAACATTAGACTCGGTTAATCTAGAGGATACACTTACCTGCCAGCGCGATGTGAGGGGCTCCAAGTTATCCAAGAAAGTGTAGTCTCCGTGTGTCGTATACGTAATGGACTCATCACATCTAAAAGCCATGACTGCGGGGATATAGTTCTCCAAGACCCAATAATCCCCTCGTTGCTGATAGAAAGGCCTCAGGGGACGTGTAGTGCACTCGCGGAGGTCGGGGTACACTTTTCTTTCCATGGAATCCATAGGCGGGTCTGGCGAGTCGTTAGCTAGGGGTTCCGGGGCCACCAGGTGTTCTGTGACCCCCACGCTCTCTTGCACATCCCTGGGTGGTTCCTCTGGTTCACCCGCTGCTCCTGTGTCTCCTCCTCCTTCACCTGTTCCTCCTCTTCCTGAACCTGTGGGCCATTTTGTTAGACAATTATTTTCGTGGAAGAGGAGTCATACTCAAGAACACTTAATGGATAAAAAACTAATTTAAGGAGGAACACTTTACTGATAAAGTGTTTCTCCTCAAATGTTGTTTTTATTAATTCACTCACGAGCCGTGACATAGTCAGTAAAGCGTCAGCTGCTGATCAAAGGGTCGGGAGGTCAAACCCGTTCTGTCAAAATTTTATTGGTAGATGTCAAGCTCGGGCAACTTGACCTAGCAATTCGTGACAAATGCCTAATATTCATGGCCACCCCTTCACGGGAATTACGGCATCTAGCAAATAGCTAAATTAATTCATCAAGTTTATTTTAACAAAAAGAACACAAGATCCGAATTCACAACAATCGTTTAAACGTCAGATTTCGGGCTAGATTTATACCCTGGATTGGGACCTTGGTGACCCTGGTCTCTGGGTCTTCTCCTGGATGACCTAGATGTGTGTCATTTTGTTTTTTGTTTTTGTGTGTTCATTGTTTTCTGTTGTGCTTTGTGTTGTCCCTATTCTTGCTCTGTCTTGAGTCGGACACCCACCCCTCCCCCCAAAAAAAAAGTGGAGATTGGACCTGAGTAAATAGATAGATAGATAGAATATGAAAATATAGTAAAAAACTCACCTGTATCTCCTGTTCCAGCTGCTGCTGCTACTGGTGCTGCTGCAGGAACCTCAGCATCTGGCAGCTGTCCCAGGGTTCTCCGCCCCCCCAGTGAGATATCCCGCAGTCCTTCGTCCCCCTGTCCACCCCCTAGAGCCATGGGGGGAAGGACTGGGGGGAGCTGCTGGTTGGCGCTCTCCAGGTTGTTTACATTTAAGGCACCGTTCATGGAAGTACTCGGTTTATTTTGACCTGTTGAGAAATATCATCCCTTAGTAATTGTTAGTATATACCGGTAAGTATTATTTTGTTTGTTTGGTGTGTTCATTGTTTTCTGTTATGTTGTCCCTATTCGGGCTCTGTCTTGTATTGTTAACAACTTTGCATTGTTATTAAATGTGCGCTAGAAATTTATTGTAGTTTTATTTGTAAGTTAAATATTGATGTCTAAAACTTGAAATTCCTTAAAACTCAAAGCTAACGAGTGATAAAATTCCTGTTAGCACTTTATTGCCACTGTTACTCAAAGAAGTTATAAGTGAAACATTGCCAATTAAGCTCTCCTCTCGAAAGGCGTTTTTGGCCCCTAATTATCTCTCCTAAAATGGGTCTACTATCTTATTACTTATGTTCTGGGTGTGGTGTCCCGAGTTCGAATCCCGGGAGGACCATAATTATGCTTTCATTAGTTTCTTAAAGTACATTGGGGTTTGTAATTGATTAATGTTAATAAAGGGGTGTTACTTAAGCCAGTATCACATGAGAGCTATTATAGTCAACATTCGATGATCAAAAAAATTCTGACAACATTTCTGGAATATTTTGCACCGGTATTGGAAACTAGACTGATGCTTGATGAATTTAGGCAACCGAAATATTTTAAATGTTGAATTCACAAGCTGCCAGACCAGTGTTGAGGATAAATGTTGAGTGAAAAAGCGCTCGTGTTATACCGGCTTTATTACTATAACCGGGAGATTCAATCGCTGGACACGACGAAGTTTGGAGGTCTTATTCTAGACTGTTGTTGCTTGATTTCCTTCCTGTGTACTTCAAGTTTTACACCCAACTGGACACGAGCCTGACCACCCAAATTAGTAAGTTTATTTTGAATCCTGTAACAACATATATTTCAATACTTAATGACAAATATGAATCTACTGTCTTCTATTATCCTATTAATGCTATTTTTTTTATAATTACCAACATATTTCGCTACAATATCTCCATAATAACAGTAACATCGATGGGAACTTTGCAATTTATCGATAACTGGAAATAAACATCGGGGCCATCGTAATCCATCCTATCAACATTTGTGAGTGTGTTGGTTGGTGAAATTGGGTGGATGGGACTCGTTAGCCTTGGTCGGCAACCCATCTAGGGGAGGCAACTTTATAAAAATCCGGGTGGATGAGACTCGTCAGCCTTGGTCAGCAACCTGTCTAGGGGAGTAAACCTGATACAAATCCGTATTGCTTATCTAAGTGTAAGGCAGGTTAGTGGATGGACTAGCCGAACACCACTGTAGAAAAATAGTGCTAACAAGAAACAGAGGGCCTCGGAGTCGGACGGATCCTAAATTGAGTGGTCAATCCTGTAAGTCCTTCAGTAAACTGGCTCGGGTTGTCCCTCTTACAGGGAATAGGTCCGCATGGGGGCCTTCTGTGTATGGCCACCCCCAGTAAGGGGAGTAAGGCGTCCGGCAATAGATAGATAGATAGGTTGGTGAAAAAATATGAATTAATTCTGGTTCAGGAGCAATAAATAGCAGGCCTTCCCTAGGATTAAGTGCCCCATTAATTACCCCTTCCATTCGTCTATACATTAGGCTACCATAGAACATTGGAATGTATGTACACTCGGTCAAAAAAGTATCTGCACCCCTACGCTGATCATCTGGTGTGAAAAGCTTGATAGGTTTGGCACGTCTGCCTGCAACTATATCCATGTGTCAGAGGTGCCAACCCTACCGAGCTGTACACACCAGATGATCAGCATAGGGGTGCAGATACTTCTTTGACCGAGTATGCATGCTCAGATTAATATGCAGGATTCGAAACTGCATAATAAATCGTAGGCTTGTGCATAATTCTTTAACTGTTTTGATAGCGTAATGCATAAATGCGCGGAATTTCGGTGTGAGTATCCTAGGTTAGAGTACTTGGAGTGCCACATATATTTATTGATTTCATTAATTGAGTTTAGAAGTAAAGTTGGTTGGTGAAAAAATATGAATTAACCTACCCTCCTCCTCCTGAGTCTGTTGTGGAGCTTGTCTGGCATACACCGTCCCACTAGAGTCCTGCTGGGCCTGGAAGATATTGGCTGCTACGTTGCTCTGTTGCGGGTAGGAAGGTGTGGTGGACAGGCGGGTGAGACACAGGTAGATCACCAACACAGCGTTCAGCATCAGGGACCCACGGATCAGCATCACCCGCGCTGACGCCATCTTCTGACGCAACACGACTGGAAAAGGGGAGAAAGAGAAATGGTGTTGTTAGTTGGTTGCTTTCGTTTACCTATTATACGATATGATACGATATGATACGATATGATACGATATGATACGATATGATACGATATTATACGATATTATACGATATGATACGATATGATACGATATGATACGATATGATACGATATGATACGATATGATACGATATGATAAGATATTATACGATATGATACGATATGATACGATATGATACGATATTATACGATATTATACGATATGATACGATATGATACGATATGATACGATATGATACGATATGATACGATGGCTAGAGTAAAGTAGGCGAGTAGAGAATATTTGAATAGAGGAAGAATAATTTGATAAATGAGAAATACAGTAAAACATAAAAAGTACTTGGGCTCAACCAAGTTGCTCCATGTTGACCTGTTATACAATATATATGTAGCCTATCTGTATTGTGTCCACCATTCTTTAACTGTCTTCGTGGCGTAATGCATAAGGTGTTGATTTTCGGTGTGAGCGTCCTGGGTTCGAATCCACGGACTGCCACATGTGTTTGTAATATTTCATTAATCGATTTTAGGAGCAGAGTTGGTTGTTGGACAGAACATAATAATTAAATATATTTACGCTGCGCGTCACCAGAGGCGTGAAGCTCAAGGCATATATTGTTTTCTGGTCCTGTTCGCCTGTATGTGTATGTGTGTGTGTGTGTGTGTGTGTGTGTGTGTGTGTGTGTGTGTGTGTGTGTGTGTGTGTGTTTTCAAAAATCTACCTCGATAATAGAAAAGTCAGTTTGGAAGACACTTGATCAGCAAGGAGAGATTCCATGAAGGGCAGATTTCCACTCGAGGGATTATTTTCCTTACCTCTTTCTCTCTCATGTTTAGCCTCATTGCTTTTGAGATTTTAAGACGTTCGCCCCATTAGTTTGGCGATTTTACGAACTTTCGCCCCATTTATGTCACTTTTAAGACCGTTCGTGCAATTTAGGTGTCGATTTTTTCCTGGCGAGCGATAGCGAGCCTGTAATTTAAGAGGAACCGGCCTTCGGCCGGGAAATTTTTCTACCGAAAAATGTACAAATTTATCTTGAAAGGGGATCAAGCGGGTGAAATTTTAAGATTGCTGGAGGAGTAGGAAACAAACTAAAAAACCTCCCCTTAACATTTATTGGATAGCGTTAGATGATGACCCTCAACCACACTCTCCCGCCTTCTTGGACCCTCACAAATACCAATAAAATGTTTGTGTTGTGTGGTTTTGTGTTTGTTGTCTAATGACACAATATCTCGATAATGAATACATCAATGTCAACAAAAACCTTGTCAGTCCCTTTATTTGGTACCCGAAAGGATCCCATTAACTATTGTTTGATATTGGATGACCCCCTACCACCCCCCGTTCCCCTCAAACAGAAACTGTGGGCTGTTCATGTAGGATGTGATAATGTTAGCACTGGGCAAGTTTTAAAGAGGCACTTTCACTATATATATATATATATATAAAGAGAGAGAGAGAGAGAGATAATTGTGTGTGTGTGTGTGTTTAACAAGATCATACGGGTGTAGGTCGGTGTAGTAATATTGTTTGTGGTGGAGTTGGTTACAGCTAACCGCCCCCCCCCCCCAACACACACACACACACACACACACCCACACACACACACACACACACACACACAGCCCGTAGCCTAGTAGGTAGAGCTCTCGTCTCACACACGAGGGGTCGGGGGTTCAATCCCCGGCCGGGCGGAGACAAATTGGGCTTGTCTCCTTTCATGTGTTAGCCTCAGTTCACCTAGCTGTAAATAGGTACCTGGAATAAGTGGACGACGTTGTGACGTCCCATCTGGGGTTGGCAAAAAATGGTACAAGGCGAGATGGGTATCATATGGTTCACCTAAGCTGATGGCTACCTAAGCCTTCGGGCGAGACGGTACCGTCTATAGTGAGAATGGTACCATACAGATCCACCCTAAGCCTTCGTTTCCGATGTCGCCAATTGGCTAAAAATACAGACTACACACAATCCACAGCCATTCCAACGATACATATAACACCTACAAATATAGGAGGCGGGAAATAACGAGCATGCTCACTCCCGCAATACAACTAGAGTAAGTACAACTAGAGTAAGTACACACACGGGTAAAGCCGGTATCACACGAGAGCTTTTATAGTCAACATTCAATCATCAACATTTATCTGGCAACATTTCTGGAATATTTTGCACTGGTATCGGAAAGTAGACTCATGGTCGATTAATTTAGGTAACCGACATATTGTAAATGTTGACCTCATAAGCTGCCAGACCAGTGTTGAGGGAAATAGTGCTCGTGTGATACCGGCTTAAGGGGGGATGGTTCACTTTTTGGGCGATTTTTGTATCTATTCATTATTTTTCTAGTTTCCTCCCTAGACCTCCATCAAATTAAAAAAAAAAACATCCATTAGATCCCCCTTCTAGATTAATTTGTACATTTTTCGGTAGAAAAATGTCCCGGCCGAAGGCCGTTTCTTCCAACGTTACAGGCTCACTATCGTTAGCCAGGGAAAAAATCAACACCTAAATGGCACGAAAGGTCTAAATATTGACGAAGCAATGGGGGCGAAAGGTCTTAAAATTGACTAACTAGTGTGGCAAACATCTTAACATCTGCAAACTAATGGGGCTAAACACGAGGGAGAAAGTGGTCCAGAAAAGCGGCCCATCCCCCCTTAAAAAGAGAGGTGGGGCGAGCTATGGGCGGAAACATACATCCGGAGGGAAGATTTTTTTTTTTTTTTTTTTTTTTTTTTTTTTTAAGTCCCAGTGCTGTCCTTTTCATTCTACGCTAGATTATATTAGACGATTTTATTCAGTTTAAGAAGGGCCTATTAATTAACAGGCTTCGAACTATCTCAATTAAGGGGAGATGGGTCGTTTTTCTGGTCCCCCTTCTTCCTCAGGTTTAGTTCTATTAGTTTTCAGAGTATAAGGCGTTCAGTCCATTATTTTTCAGATTATAAGGCGTTCAGTCCATTATTTTTCAGATTATAAGGCGTTCAGTCCATTAGTTTTCAGATTATAAGGCGTTCAGTCCATTATTTTTCAGATTATAAGGCGTTCAGTCCATTATTTTTCAGATTATAAGGCGTTCAGTCCATTATTTTTCAGATTATAAGGCGTTCAGTCCATTAGTTTTCAGATTATAAGGCGTTCAGTCCATTATTTTTCAGATTATAAGGCGTTCAGTCCATTATTTTTCAGATTATAAGGCTGTCCATTATTTTTCAGATTATAAGGCGTTCAGTCCATTATTTTTCAGATTATAAGGCGTTCAGTTCATTATTTTTCAGATTATAAGGCGTTCAGTCCATTATTTTTCAGATTATAGTTTGGCGATTTAGTTTGGCGATTTTAAGACCTACCACCCAATTTCTTTGTCAATATTAAGACCTTTCGTACAATTTAGGTGGTCGATTTTTTTTCCTGGCGAGCGATAGCGAGCCTGTATTATAATAGTAATCGTCCTCCGGCCATCCCCCCCCCCCCCTCACAAAAAAAAAGAGGAAAAGTGGGGATTGGGCCTGAGTAAATAGATCGATAGATAGATAGATGTATGTTGACATACTTAGTAAAACCTTGATCACTAATACTAAGAACATCATCACCACTATCATTATCAACATAACATCGTCATCACTACTAATTTAATCGCTTTATTACTACCTGTAAACTTGAGATGGTTCGGCCATATGGAACGTATGGAAAACGAGAGAATGACTAAGAGGGTGTACGAGAGCGAGGTGGAGGGACAGAGAGGGAGAGGTAGACCGAAATAGAGGTGGAAGGATGGAGTGAGGAAGTATATGAACGAAGGCGGTGCTGGTTGGGGGGAGGGGCGTCGACTAAAACTGGGGACAGAGGTGCATGGGGGCGGTTCGTTCGTGGCTACTCCTTCGGGGATCACGGCGTCAGGCAATAGAAATCAGTGGTACCCAAACCCATGGTCGCGACCCAAACAAGGGTCACGAGGGGTTTTCTGAGGGTCGTGGGAAGATCTGGTGAAAAAAGTGAAATATAATGGAAAAACTACTATTAGTGCAAACACTACTATTAGTGCAAACACGACTATTAGTGCAAACACGACTATTAGTGCAAACACGACTATTAGTGCAAACACGACTATTAGTGCAAACACGACTATTAGTGCAAACACGACTATTAGTGCAAACACGACTATTAGTGCAAACACGACTATTAGTGCAAACACTACTATTAGTGCAAACACTACTATTTGTGCAAACACTACTATTTGTGCAAACACTACTATTAGTGCAAACACTACTATTAGTGCAAACACTACTATTAGTGCAAACACTACTATTAGTGCAAACACTACTATTAGTGCAAACACTACTATTAGTGCAAACACTACTATTAGTGCAAACACTACTATTAGTGCAAACATCCCATCGTGAAACTACTATTAGTGCAAACATCCCATCGTGAAACTACTATTAGTGCAAACATCCCATCGTGAAACGTGTGAATTTATAAATATGCTTACATAATCAAATTATGTTAGACTTAAGAATAAATATTCCTGCATTTGAAATCCTAACAATAGAATTTCCCATCACATGAAGAGTTTCGTTCATTAGCTATTCGGTGCAGCTACCGTTAATCATGTCAAATACTCGTAATTAAGGGGAGATCTCCACTTGAGGATTTTTTTTTCTTGACCCCTTTCTCCCTCATGTTTAGCCCCATTGCTTTTGATATTATAAAACGTTTGCCCCATTAGTTTAGCGATTTTAAGAACTTTCACCCCATATTAAGACCTTTCGTGCAATTCAGGTGTCGATTTTATCCTGGCGAGCGATAGCGAGCCTGTAATTTAAGAGGAATCGGCCTTCGGCCGGGACATTTTTCTACCGAAAAATTTACAAATTTATCTTGAAAGGGACTCAAGGGGGTGTAATTTTAAGCTTGATGGAGGTCTAGGGAACAAACTAAATACCTCCCCTTAAGCTGTACGGTACGGGATGTTGTGTGCCTGGCTTGGAGTCTGAACTGTCTGATGCCCAGTGACCCTCACTCACTCTGTCACTCTCCACTCGAGCGTTGGCTAGTCCTACTATTCAGTGATATTCAAGAAGTTTGTTAACCCCTTCTGTACCGGGTAAATCTTTTTCACTTTAATCTGCCTACTATTAGACAATTGTATTCAGGTTAAGGGGAGATTTCCACTTGAGGGACTTTTTTCTTGACCCCTTTCTCCCTCATGTCTAGCCCCATTGCTTTTGAGATTTTAAGACGTTGTTGTTGTTGTTGTTCCCCAGGCTGTCTGGCCGAACAGCCCCAAGGTCTCGAGCAAGGCCAAGGCCATAAACGAGCGCCCCCACAAAACCCTCCCTGTTTACCACTAACAAAGCCCGGGTGACCGAAGCCACTCCAAGGCAGGGAGCTGAGGAGGGTGCGGAAACGCCTGGGAAACCAAAACCCCACCCAAGGCCCTGTGCCCCTCAGCAATTATGAAGGGAAAGTTGAGGGGCAAGGGAAAAATGTGACGCTTTGGCTCCCAATCTGCCAACTTCTAGGTTGGCAGTAGGGAGGACAATCCACGGAAAAGACGCCGTCACTTGAGATCTAGAAGATATATAAGTAAAAGGAACAGTCAGAGTAAGCTATGGGTATGGCAGAGAACGCTCAGCTCTCACTCTGATAGACCAGCCCATCACCTGATTTTAAGACGTTTGCCCCATTAGTTTGGCGATTTTAAGAACTTTCGCCCCATTTATTTAACTTTTAAGACCTTTCGTGTCATTTAGGTGTCGATTTTTTCCTGGCGAGGGATAGCGAGCCTGTAATTTAAGAGGAACCGGCCTACGGCCGGGAATTTTTTCAACCGAAAAATGTACAAATTTATCTTGAAAGGGGGTCAACGGGGTGTATTTTCAAGTTTGATGGAAATCTAGGAAACTCACTAAAAACCTCCCCTTAAAAGGGGCTTCTAGCAAATAACAGGCTTCTAACTATGTAACTTTAGCATTTTTACTACCACAGATCCTTGTTAAACCACAAAATCGTGTAAATATTGCTACAAGAAAATTAAAGACGTCCCTGGTAAAGAAGGGGTTAATGGATTATTAGTAGTGTCTGCATCCTACTTGTGTATGGATAATTGTATATGCAATATATACCGGTACTGCAATTCAACATGTTTCAAGATTTTTATTTGTTGCCACGATGTTCAGTAGTACGTGTTTAGGATAAGGTGCAGAATGGTACACGTTTGGGAAGTAAATCTAACAATGGCTATCCTAGGTAAATCTAACAATGGCTATCCTAGGTAAATCTAACAATGGCTATCCTAGGTAAATCTAACAATGGCTATCCTAGGTAAATCTAACAATGGCTATCCTAGGTAAATCTAACCAATGGCTATCCTAGGTAAATCTAACAATGGCTATCCTAGGTAAATCTAACAATGGCTATCCTAGGTAAATCTAACAATGGCTATCCTAGGTAAATCTAACAATGGCTATCCTAGGTCACCCTTATGATATATTTTCGTATTATACTATTAGCCGTTTACACTTTCATCTTTAACCCAGCGAAATTAACTTAATTGTTTTATACGTATTGCATGTTACACAGAACAATATTTTGTCTTATTGCAATGAGTAACAATGTCAATATGATATTTACTTTTTACTTATTAACCGTTTTCACACCACAATACAAGTAACATATAATGTAATTTACTTTGCATTTATTGCAAGAAGTAGCAGACGTGTTTTTACTGATTGGAAGACATAATATTGTCATTATAGCATATTTTTGACTTACCTCGCGACCTAAAACCCAAAATTGCCCATTTCTATAATATGCTTTTGTTCTATTGTTCTTATTACCCGTGTGCATCCACAACCTAGATCCAGGCAACTATTGCAAGGATAATAGTAATATTGCAAGGATAATAGTAATATTGCAAGGATAATAGTAATATTGCAAGGATAATAGTAATATTGCAAGGATAATAGTAATATTGCAAGGATAATAGTAATATTGCAAGGATAATAGTAATATTGCAAGGATAATAGTAATATTGCAAGGATAATAGTAATATTGCAAGGATAATAGTAATATTGCAAGGATATAGTAATATTGCAAGGATAATAGTAATATTGCAAGGATAATAGTAATATTGCAAGGATAATAGTAATATTGCAAGGATAATAGTAATATTGCAAGGATAATAGTAATATTGCAAGGATAATAGTAACATAATACATTGATACTGTATAATATGGACAAACAAGATCAATAATAGTACAAAGGAGTACCAAGGAGTACAAAGGAAATCAAGCAACAACAGATCTAGTGACCCTTCTAGGTTGCTTGTCCTCCAAAACACTGAGGATCAAGTGTCCAAACAGTGGTTTAGAGTGGGTAAGGGAACATTGGAAAGGGAATTACTGCCCTGGAACTAATGTCCGTGGCAGGATATTGTTGATGGAGCGAAGCCACAGAATGGACTTCAACAGTAAATATTACACATACACTTTTCAGTGTGTGTGTGTGTGTGTGTGTGGATTATTACGAATATGGCCTTAAGGGGAGATGTCGACTTGAGGGATTTTTTTCTTGACCCCTTTCTCCCTCATGTTTAGCCCCATTGCTTTTGATATTATAAAACGTTTGCCCCATTAGTTTAGCGATTTTAAGAACTTTCACCCCATATTAAGACCTTTCATGCAATCCAGGTGTCGATTTTATCCTGGCGAACGAACCGCCCCCATGCACCTCTGTCCCCAGTCAGTCGACGCCCCTCCCCCCAACCAGCACCGCCTTCGTTCATGTAGTTCCTCACTCCATCCTTCCACCTCATATTCGGTCTACTTCTCCCCCTCTGTCCCTCCACCTCGCTCTCGTACACCCTCTTAGTCATTATCTCGCTTTCCATACGTTCCATATGGCCGAACCATCTCAAGTTGTTCCTTTTCACACTTTCCAGCACATCTACCTCCACACCACACCTCCTTCTTACTTCCTCATTAGTCTGTCTATCCCTCCATGTAACTCCGCACGCACTCCTTAAGTAATACTGTTTGTATACTGTATACTGTTTGTGGTTCGAGCCCGGCTGAGAGTATCAGGTAGGATAAGAGAAGAGCATATATGCATGTAATGTGCATATATTTATGTATATGTATGTCTGTGTGTACGTGCTGTCAATGGTTCGAGCCCGGTTGAGAATATAAGGTATATAATATATATATGTACTGTACGTGTATTTATATTTATATGGTCATATGCACATATGTATGTAAATATACGTACATATGAGCGAGAACATATTGCTCACTAGCGCAACTTCTGATTATAAATCTATGCATAAGCATTATCTATTATTAAGTGTTCGCGTATCTTCATCCATGTATTTCCACCCTTAACAATAGAACGCCCAGCTCTTCCATATTTCGCCTTCTGTCACACACACACACCTACACACACACAAACACACACACACACACACACACACACACACACACACACACACACACACACACACACACACACACACACACACACACACACACACACACACACACACACACACACACACACACACACACACACACACACACACACACACACACACACACACCTGCACTACCGAGGATTAACCTCCCATTGTAGTACCCGCACCCTCTTTACCTCACTTACCAAAACAGTTTCTGTATGTATGTATGTCTGTGTGCATACGTGAGCGTTTGTGTATACGGACATGTGCACACTTACTGCATGTTCTTATGTTCCTATATATGTATGTATATGTATGTGCGCACGTACGTGTATATACGTATGTTCTGTATATGAGTAAGTTAATAAATGTGTAAATGTACTGTATATCACTTACTCTCATGGTTATTTTATGATAATTTGTATTCTGCACATGCATCATTATTGTATTTATTTATTTTGTTTGTAAACTAAGCTTACCATCCTCATATCTGTACATCTCATGTTCATCCACTAAATTGTAAAATGTGTATTTTCAGCTCATGAGGCTGCCATTCTTTAATAAACCGTTTATTATTATTATTATTATTATTAATTCATTTCCACTGCTCTCACTCTTGGTCTGAGTCTCTCAACCAACGTCCATGCTTCGCTTCCGTAAGTCAGTGTCGGGATTACCACACTGTCATGCAAGGACTTCTTCACTTCCATACTGACCACCCTATTTCTTGTTACTGCTTTTAGCGTTCCTACAACCCTCTTCCCCTGTTGTACCCTCTCCCGCACCTCTTCATCCATAGTCCCATCTTTACTCAACACACTGCCCAGATACTTAAAAGAGTTGACGATCTCCATAGCCTGACCTTTCAGCTTCACCTCACACTCTGTGACTTCACCCCTTTCGAAGACCATAACCTTGCTCTTCCCCGTATTTACCTTCAAATTCCGTTTTTCGCACACTGTTCCAAACTCATTTACCAGACCCTGCAACTCCCATTCATTATCACTCATCAGAACTGTATCATCCGCAAACAGCAGTATAGGTAGCTTCCACACAATTCCCTCCCTTTTCAGCGATACACCAACATCCACTGCTCTTGATAGTATTTCTTTCATGACTCCATCCATATATACAGTAAACAACCACGGGGACATCACACACCCCTGTTTCAAACCAACATTCAGGTCAAAGAACTCGCTCTGCTCACTCTCCACACGTACTGCCGCCTTTGCACCCTCATACATGCTCTTCACTGCTTTCAGCAACTTGCCCTCTACTCCGTATATTCTAAGTACTTTCCACAAACCTTCTCTATCCACTCTGTCATAGGCCTTCTCCAAGTCCATAAAGGCAACATACACCTTTTGTTTCTTCTCCAGATACTTCTCCACAACACAATTCAGGGTAAAAATCTGATCTACACATCCTCTTCCCTTCCTAAAACCTCCCTGCTCGTCGCCTATCCATTTCTCCGTTCTCACTCTCACTCTCTCAATCACTACCCTACTGTATACCTTCCCTACTACGCTTAGAAGACATATTCCTCGGTGGTTACCACACACTCCTCTTTCCCCTTTGCCCTTATATAGGGGGACTATTATGCCAGTCTTCCAGTCATCGGGTGCACTCCCCTTCTCCCATGCTAGTTTGCACATTTTCCATACCCATTCTATCACTATCTCACCACCATACTCCATCTGTTCCTGGTGCTTTCCCCAACTTCACTCTTTTCATGGCTTCCCACACTTCTGACCTCCTGATCCCCACCTCCTCCTCCACTACTTCTCTTCTTCTCCCTCCCATACCATATCCAGCTATGTTTGCTGGCTCTTCATTCCTTTCATTTAGCAACTCACTGAAGTACTCCCTCCATCTTTCGACTCTCTCTTGCTTCTCGGCTAGCATTCTCCCATTCTTATCTTTCACACCCTTACTGTTTCCCTTGCTACCTTCCCTAACTTTCTTGACTTCTTTCCAGAACAGTTTCTTACTCTCCCTCCATTTTACACTCAGATTCCTTCCAAATTCCTCATCTACTCTTCTCTTACTTTCCTTCACTACTCTCTTCACCACCCTCTTACTCTCCACGTACCTCGCTCGTTTCTGTCTCTCGGAATCTTCATTCCCTCTACTACCCAACCACTTTCTATATGCTTTCTTCTTTTCTTCCACAGCTATTCTTACCTCTTCTGTCCACCATGCTGTACCTTTCACTCCCCTCCCTCTTCTCCTCACTCCACACACCTCCTCACATGGAATATTGTGAGATGTAAAAAACCTTATGTGTCAGCTGGTGAAACCAGCTGCAGTGGCAATGGTGAAAACTCTTTGTGGAACATACTAATATTATGTCAATAGGAAGTTGGAATCAGTACCACTTTCAAATAGTAGTATTAACCCTCTCAAGACCATAGGACGCAGAGGTTGCCAGATTAGCAATAAGATATAGATTACTCTCACTGTTATAATTACCTCTCCAAAATTAGTTTTCTGTCCACAGCTAACTCAAAGACAACTGCAGAGGTTGAAGTAAACAAACTAAAGGTTTATAGATACCCCTGACGGTAAAAAAGGCTTTAAAGTATCCCTAATAGGCTCAAAAATCGCGTCAGGATGTGAGAGGGTTAAACGTCGAATTGACCCAATGTCAGAAGACATACTATCTCAACGTATTGTGGCTTTGAAAAAGTAGGAAATATTTCACTACAGACAGATGAATCAGTGGACATTGCAGGTGGCCCCACAACTCATCTTTGTGGTTTGGTACCAACGAGAAGACATACACTAGAAGAGTTTCTTTATTGCAGTGCCTTGACATTTACCACCACTAGATTATAACAATCATTCAGGGAGTAGAGTCGCATGGACCATGAACCATTGCATCAAGGATCGCCATTAAAATAGTTTGGGAACCACTGCAATAGATAGATAGATAGATCATCACTATTATCACCACCATCACCAACATTTACACTACTATAATCCCCTTCACCACCACCATTACCAACCATCATTACCACCACCATTATCATCATCACCACCATTATAAACTACTATAATCCCCTCCACCACCACCATTACCAACCACCATCACCACCATTTAAACTACTATAATCCCCTCCACCACCACCATTACCAATCATCACCACCACCACCATCTACCATCACCACCACCACCATCTACCATCATAATCACCATCACCATCACTATAACCATTACTACGCTACACATCTCATTAACCCCAATACACACTAACACATCACGCACGATAACGGGGAGCCGTATTAATGTCTCTACACGACAAGCACAAACGAGACCTCGTTCCTCTTAAGGGGGTAGTACTTCGCTTGTTCTGGACCCCCTTCTCCCTCATGTTTAGCATATTAGCTTTGAGGTTGTAAGACGTTCGTTCCGTTAGTTTGGCGAGACCTTCCGCCTCATGTTGTTGTCAATATTAAGACCTTTCGTGCCCTATAGGTGTAGATTTTTTTCCTGGCGAGCGAAAGCGAGCCTCTAATTTTAGAAGGAATCGGCCTTCGGCCTGGAAATTTTTCTACCGAAATTTGCAATTTACCGTCATTTGAAAAGAAACAGGGTATAGTGGTAAAGTCCCAGGCTTCACAATGCACATAAGGAAGTTGGTATGGATTATAAGTTGGTATGGATTATAAGTTGGTATGGATTATAAGTTGGTATGGATTTAATTATAAGTTGTATGGATATAAGTGGGTATGGATATAAGTGGGTATTTATAAGTGGGTATGGTATGGATTATAAGTTGGTATGGATTATAAGTTGGTATGGATTATAAGTTGGTATGGATTATAAGTTGGTATGGATTATAAGTTGGTATGGATTATAAGTGGGTATGGATTATAAGTGGGTATGGATTATAAGTGGGTATGGATTATAAGTGGGTATGGATTATAAGTGGGTATGGATTATAAGTGGGTATGGATTATAAGTGGGTATGGATTATAAGTTGGTATGGATTATAAGTTGGTATGGATTATAAGTTGGTATGAATTATAAGTTGGTATGGATTATAAGTGGGTATGGATTATAAGTTGGTATGGATTATAAGTGGGTATGGATTATAAGTGGGTATGGATTATAAGTTGGTATGGATTATAAGTTGGTATGGATTATAAGTTGGTATGGATTATAAGTTGGTATGGATTATAAGTTGGTATGGATTATAAGTTGGTATGGATTATAAGTTGATATGGATTATAAGTTGATATGGATTATAAGTTGGTATGGATTATAAGTTGATATGGATTATAAGTTGGTATGGATTATAATTGCCTCAGATGGTTTGATTGACACAAAGTTTCGCTTACGCACCTCATTTATTCAATCAGGACAGGATGGCTAAAGAAAAGCTAGGAATATACAGTAATTATAATTGATGGATTGGTGGATTAGGGATTGGGAATGGAAGAGTTAGGGATGGTATACATGGGAGGGATTTGGGGTTCAATCAATAAGTGATGTCTCGGCACCAAGTATATTTCGATCAATAATTGGTATCAGCAATTATTTATCGATTTATTCGTTTCGGGGTAAATATAATTGACTTGGCATACAAATATTCAGATATTGAATTGAAAGGAACACCAAATTGAATATGGTGATCACAACATTGACATTAAGGGGAGATTTCCACTTGAGAGATTTTTTTCTTTACCCCTTCCTCCCTCATGTTTAACCCCATTGCTTTTGAGATTTTAAAACGTTTGCCCCATTAGTTTGGCGATTTTAAGAACTTTCACCCCATTTGTCACTTTTAAGACCTTTCGACCCATTTAGGTGTCGATTTTTTCCTGGCGAGCGATAGCGAGCCTGTAATTTAAGAGGAACCGGCCTTTGGCCGGGAAATTTTTCTACCGAAAAATTACAAATTTGTCTTGAAAGGGGGTCAGGGGGGTGTAATTTCAAGCTTGATGGAAGTCTAGGAAACACACTAAAAACCTCCCCTTAACTAGTTACCGACACATTTAATTACCTTAATTATATACCGACATACGTACAGTCGGTCTAATAAGTGATGTCTCGGCACCAATTATATTTTGATCGATAATTGGCTAAATATATGGACTTGGCATACAACTATTCAGATATCGAATTGAAAGGTACACCAAATTGAATATGTTAAATCACCACATTGGCATTAACCTATACAACGTTCCCCACAATAATTCGTTACCAACACATTGAATGACCTTAACCCTTTCACGCATTTATGACGCAGAGGTTGCCAGATAAGCAATAAGAAATAGAGTTCTCTCACCCTTAAAATTACCTCTCCAAAATTAGTGTTCTGCCCACAGCTAACTCAAAGACAACTGCAGAGGTTGAAGTAACTAAACTAAAGGTTTATAAATACCTCTGATGGTAACAAAGGCTTTAAAGTATCCCCAATAGGCTCAACACAGCTAACTCAAAGACAACTGCAGAGGTTGAAGTAACTAAACTAAAGGTTTCTAAATACCCTGATGGTAACAAAGGCTTTAAAGTATCCCCAATAGGCTCAACACAGCTAACTCAAAGACAACTGCAGAGGTTGAAGTAACTAAACTAAAGGTTTCTAAATACCCCTGATGGTAACAAAGGCTTTAAAGTATCCCCAATAGGCTCAACACAGCTAACTCAAAGACAACTGCAGAGGTTGAAGTAACTAAACTAAAGGTTTCTAAATACCCCTGATGGTAACAAAGGCTTTAAAGTATCCCCAATAGGCTCAAAATCGCGTCATATATCGGAGAGGGTTAATAAGGGGAGATTTCCACTTGAGGGATTTTTTTCTGGACTGCTTTCTCGCTCATGTTTAGCCCCATTGATTTTCTAATTTTAAGACGTTCGCCCCATTATTTTGACGATTTTAAGAACTTTCGACCCATTTCTGTCAATGTTAAGACCTTTCGTGCCATTTAGGTGTCGATTTTATCCTGGCGAGCGATAGCGAGCCTGTAATTTAAGAGGAACCGGCTTTCAGCCGGGACATTTTTCTACCGAAAAATGTACAAATTTATCTTGAAAGGGGCTCAAGGGGGTGTAATCTTAAGCTAGATGGATAGCCAGAGACCAAACTAAAAACCTCCCCTTAATTATTTACTGATAGGTAGCCTTATATAAAACACATGCCGTACCTCTCAACACATGCCGTACCTCTCAACACATGCCGTAACTCTCAACACATGCCGTAACTCTCAACACATGCCGTACCTCTCAACACATGCCGTAACTCTCAACACATGCCGTACCTCTCAACACATGCCGTACCTCTCAACACATGCCGTAACTCTCAACACATGCCGTACCTCTCAACACATGCCGTAACTCTCAACACATGCCGTACCTCTCAACACATGCCGTAACTCTCAACACATGCCGTAACTCTCAACACATGCCGTACCTCTCAACACATGCCGTACCTCTCAACACATGCCGTACCTCTCAACACATGCCGTAACTCTCAACACATGCCATACCTCTCAACATATGTCCAGCATTATAATATTAGCGACGTCTTTTGAATTATAGTCTAGCTATCTATATATTTAGACGTTAAGGAGGGGGGGGGGGGGGCCTGTTGTTGTTCGGTCCCCTTTCCTATCTTTCTCTGCCTTGTACCCATTTGGCCCCATTCAGCCTACTGTTTTAAGACGTTTATCTCCATCCAGGTGTCAATTGTTTACTGGTGAGCGGTAGCGAGCCAGCATATTTTTTATTTTTGTTTGGCAGCAGGTTAAATGTGTAGGGTACATTTTTCGATAGAAAAATGTATCCGGCGAAGCCGGATTTCTTCATATAATGCTGGCTCGCTATCGCTCGCCAGGAAGAAATCGACACCTAGATGGGGATAAACGTCTTAAAATAGTTGGCTGAATGGGGCCGAATGGATACAAGCCAGAGAAAGAGAGAAAAGGAGAGAAATAACAAAAAGCAGGTCACCCCCTTTAATGCGCACTTTAAGAAGGATATGTGTTAGTCAGAAGGGTTAAGAAGGATATGTGTTAGTCAGAAGGATATGTGTTAGTCAGAAGGGTTAAGAAGGATACGTGTTAGTCAGAAGGGTTAAGAAGGATATGTGTTAGTCAGAAGGGTTATATGTTTAGTCAGACTTAAGAAGGATATGTGTTAGTCAGAAGGGTAAGAAGGATATGTGTAGTCAGAAGGCTTAAGAAGGATATGTGTTAGTCAGAAGGGTTAAGAAGGATATGTGTTAGTCAGAAGGGTTAAGAAGGATATGTGTTAGTCAGAAGGGTTAAGAAGGATATGTGTTAGTCAGAAGGGTTAAGAAGGATATGTGTTAGTCAGAAGGGTTAAGAAGGATATGTGTTAGTCAGAAGGGTTAAGAAGGATATGTGTTAGTCAGAAGGGTTAAGAAGGATATGTGTTAGTCAGATGGGTTAAGGGGAGATCTCCACTTGAGGGATTGTTTTCTTGACCCCTTTCTCCCTCATGTTTAGCCCCATTGCTTTTGATATTATAAAACGTTTGCCCCATTAGTTTAGCAATTTTAAGAACTTTCACTCCATATTAAGACCTTTCGTGCCATTCAGGTATCGATTTTATCCTGGCGAGCGATAGCGAGCCTGTAATTTAAGAGGAACCGGCCTTCGGCCGGGACATTTTTCTACCGAAAAATGTACAAATTTATCTTGAAAGGGACTCAAGGGGGTGTAATTTTAAGCTTGATGGAGGTCTAGGGAACAAACTAAATACCTCCCCTTAAGTGAGAGTTCGCAGCCTGTCAAATTCCGGACGCCCTTTTAACATTCAATAAAGTCGTCTGATAGTAGCCAGAAGGACGGCACTCTGGTACTGAAAGGGTTAATTAACAACATGAAGTATGGGCTAGTATATAAATGATGATGAGACTCGTATTTTTTGGCGTCTATATTTCTGGGCAAGACAGAATATATAAAAGTTTTTTTTTTTTTTCGTTTTTTTTATAATATTGTCCAATAAAACATAGGGTTGGCCAAGCATTATTAGCAACTCCTTGTAATGATGCTGTGTCTGCCATTACCGTGGGGTACACGCGCAAACCTACACACACTTTATTACGCACACCGACACTTACACACATACATATACTGGCACACACCGACACTTACACACCGACACCGACACCGACACACACACACACACACACACACACACACACACACACACACACACACACACACACACACACACACACACACACAGCCCGTAGCCTAGTAGGTAGCGCTCTCGTCTCACACACGACCAATCCCCCCGGCCGGGCGAGACAAATTGGGCTTGTCTCCTTTCATGTGTTAACACACTACACACACACACACCATTCCAACGATACATATAACACACCTACACACACAGGAGGCGGGATAACGAGCATGCTCACCCTCCCGCAATACAACTAGAGTAAGTACAACTAGACCACACACACACACACACACACACACACACACACACACACACACACACACACACACACACACATACACACACACACACACACCAACTCAGCGTATAACTATCGGTAATCAATGTTGACAATACGGCCGGAGTCGCACGGGGCGCTATTTCGGCCGACTATACTCGATTTTTCTGGTCCCCTTTCTCCCTCGTGTTTAGCCCCATTGGTTTTGAGATTTTAAGATGTTTGCCCCGTTAGTTAGTCGATTTTAAGACCTTTCACCCCATTTCTTCGTCAATATTTAGACCTTTCGTGCTATTTAGGTGTCGATGTTTTCCCTGGCGAACGATAGTGAGCCTGTAATGTTGGAAGAACCAGCCTTCTGCCGGGAAATTGTTCTACCGAAAAATGTACAAATTAATCTAAAAGGGGGATCTAATGGATGTTTTTTTTTTAATTTGATGGAGGTCTAGGGAGGAAACTAGAAAAATAATGAATACATGCAAAAATCGCCCAAAAAGTGAACCATCCCTCCTTAACTCTTTTTTGGGGTCCTGAAAGGGTAGAATATCACGGACACATTAATTACCCTTTTCATATCCATAATTGCTAACAGTACTGAGGATTTTAACCCCTTCACCACCATTACGTCATTTTAATCCCTTCACCACCATTACGTCATTTTAACCCCTTCACCACCATTACGTCATTTTAACCCCTTCACCACCATTACGTCATTTTAACCCCTTCACCACCATTACGTCATTTTAACCCCTTCACCACCATTACGTCATGTTCATCATATCCTGGTTACCCCATAAGACGATTTTCTTGAGTTTGTAAGCTACCTATGCAACTCAAATGGGTAAAAACGATCACAATAAACCGTTTTAGCATCATAGGTCCTTCTGAAACTGCATAAAACCATATAATGTTAGCCAGAATCAAAGGTAAAAATACGTCATGGTACTGAAGGGGTTAACATTGCATCTAGATTGCTTACTGGAAAGATGACAATTGACCGCTTGCAAGTTTCGGGCTATAGGGAAGTTGGAGCTGTAGAAATCGATAACTAGCAGAATTATCACCTAAATTGCGATTGCAGTGCTTATTAAGTTATATAAATATACTGTATAAAACCCAATTCAACATACTTGTCATCTATTAGACACCTACATTAGTATTGTATTTCTGTTTAATATCGATGTGTATGGCTCCAACTTCCTTATAGCCTGAAACTCGCAAGTGGTCAATTGAAATAGTGTTTACCCTTATAATTCCCCCCCCCCTCCCAAACTATTCCTAAATTGGCTAACGATAACCAGCATCAACAGTCAAAATGCGTCATATTCTTCAAAGGGTTAAGGGAGCCCACCTCGCTTTGTTTCTCTTTCTCTCCCTCTCTCTCTCTCTTTGGCTTGTATCCATTCGGCCCCATTGTGCCTGCTGTTTTAAGACGTTTACCCCCATCCAGGTGTTAACATTTTCCTGGCGAGCGGTAGCGAGCCAGCATACATATTTTTTTGTTTTACAGCAAGCTAAATTTGTACATTTTTCGATAGAAAAATTTCTCTGGCGAAGACGGATTTCTCCATACAATGCTGGCTGGCTATCGCTCGTCAGGAAAAAATCGACACCTGGATGGGGATAAACGTCTTAAAACAGTTGGCTGAATGGGGCCAAATGGATACAAGTCAGAGAAAGAGAGAAAAGGAGAGGAGAAAAAAAAGCAGGTGACCCCCCTTAAAAAGGTAATTGCATTGTTATCGAGGACTCCTGGGGACCACAAATGTTACTACCACTAACAGATTTTGGTAGTTGTATGTTTACCCACCTTCAGCACGATGGCGCAGTTTTAAGGGAACCCACCTCGCTTTGTTTTTCTCTTTCTCTACCACTCTCTTTGGCCTGTATCCATTCGGCCCCATTTAGCCTACTGTTTTAAGACGCTTACCCCCGTCCAGGTGTCAATATTTTCCTGGCGAGCGGTATCGAGCTAGCATATATATATTTTTGTTTTGACAGCAAGCTAAATTTGTACATTTTTCGATAGAAAAAATTCTCCGGCGAAGCCGGATTTCTCCATACAATGCTGGCTTGCTATCGCTCGCCAGGATGAAAAAGACACCTACATGGGGATAAACGTCTTAAAACAGTTGGCTAATGGGGCCGAATGGATACAAGCCAGGGAAAGAGAGAAAAGGAGAGAAAGATAAAAACAAATCCGGTGACCCCCCCCCTTAACTTTGGTTCTGGCGAAAATTTACCTATTTTATGCAGTTTAAGAAGGATCTAAGTTATTCAGACGGTTTATTGCGATCAATAATAAGACGCTTCAAACCATTAAGGTGTCGATTTCTTTCTGAGCGAGCGACAACGAGCCTGTAATGTAGAGAACATTTCGGCAGGGAAAATATTTTATTTCAAAATGTACAACTATAACTTGAAAGGGGTCCGGATGGTTAAATTTTTTAGTTTGAAAGAAATTTGGGAAGGCGTTTTTTGTTAGCCCACGGGTCAAACTAAAACACATTGCTCAAAAATGGCAAAAGCAAGCGAAATCCCCCAAACTAATCATATTATAAAATATCATAACAAGACGTCGGATATAATACTGCTTCCAATGTTTCCTCTCGTTATAGCAAACAACTACCCAGTTTAAGGGGAGAGGTGCCGTTTTTCTGGTCCCCTTTCTATCTCATGCTTATCCCCATTAGTTTTGAGATTTTAAGACGTTTGCTCCATTAGTTTGTCGTTTTAAGACCTTTCGCCCCATTTATTTGTCAATATTAAGACCTATCGTGCCCTTTAGGTGTCAATTTTTTTCCTGGTGAGCGATAGCGAGCCTGTAATTGTGGAGGAACCGGCCTTCGGCCGTGACGTATTTCTACCGAAAATGTACAACTTAATCTAGTAGGGGGATAAAATGGATGTTATTTTAAGTCTGATGGAGGTCTAGGGAGGAAACTAAAAAATATATGAATATATAAATAAATAGACCCCCCAAAATAACCACTGTCCCCTTAAATAAGTTTGGAAAAGACCTATTAAAGCTAAAGTGATAAATAATGGATAAACTGACCATTTGCGAGTTTCAGGCTATAAGGAAGTTGGAGCTGTAGGCATCGATATATAGCAGAGTTAACAACAAAAATACCGTCGTAGTACGTATGTAAATACATCTATTAATCTATCTATCTATTTACTCGGGCCCTTTCTCCATTTTTTTTTTTTTTTTTTTTTTTTTTTTAATCTGGGGGTGGCCGACTCGAGACAGAGCCCGAACAGGGACAACATAACACAAAAGAAAAACAATAAACACACAAATTGACACATATCTAGGTCAGCCAGGAGAAGACCCAGAGACCAGGGATCACCAAGGTCACTCCAGCACTCCCCCGGCCCACGACCTCCAAATATATCATGCTGTCTATCCATCACAAGCCATCATTAGTGTTGCATCTCTGCTTGAATACTCATGTTTACGGCTCCAACTTCCTTTAATCAAGAAGCTCGCAAGTGGCCAATTACATGACAAAGAAAAGGATTCCCAAGATATTAAATAACCAATTTTATTTATTTAGGCTCCTATTCCTCAACATATACAGATTAACCCCTTCAGCACGATGACGTATTTTTCATCATATTCTGGTTATCACTGGACGATTTTGTTTAGCATATAATCTACCTCTAGGACTCAAATGGTCAAATGGGTAAATACGATCTCAATAAACCCTCTGAACAACATAAGTCCTCTCGTAAACTGTAGAAAAATCATCAAATATTAACCCTTTGAGGGGAGGTTTCTAGTTTGTTTCCTACTCCTCCAGCAATCTTAAAATGTCACCCCCTAGACCCCCTTTCAAGATAAATTTGTACATTTTTCGGTAGAAAAATTTCCCGGCCGAAGGCCGGTTTCTCTTAAATTACAGGCTCGCTATCGCTTGCCAGGAAAAAATCGACACCTAAATGGCACGAAAGGTCTTAAAAGTGACATAAATGGGGCAACAGTTCTTAAAATTGCCAAACTAATGTGGCGAACGTCTTAAAATCTCAAAAGCAATGGGCTAAACATGAGGGAGAAAGGGGTAAATAAAAAAATCCCTCAAGTAGAAATCTCCCCTTAACCAGAATCAAAGGTAAAAATGCGACATCGCGCTGAAGGGGTTTATAGTCCCATTGTGTATAGTTGTCCACTGTCGCCTATTTGTTAAGGTGCCCCCGCAGGTTATGCTAATCTGGGGCTGCCTCCTCCTCAACAAACACAGGCTGGTTTAAGGGGGGATGAATCACTTTTTGGGCGATTTTTGCATGTATTCATTATTTTTTCTAGTTTCCTCCCTAGACCTCCATCAAATTTAAAAAAAAAAAAACATCCATTAGATCCCCCTTCTAGATTAATTTGTACATTTTTCGCTAGAAAAACGGTTCTTCCAACATTACAGGCTCACTATCGTTCGCCAGGGAAAAAATCGACACCTAAATAGCACGAAAGGTCTAAATATTGACGACGAAATGGGGCGAAAGGTCTTAAAATCGACTAACTAATGGGGCAAACATCTTAACATCTGAAAACTAATGGGGCTAAACATGAGGGAGAAAGTGGTCCAGAAAACCGGCCCATCCCCCCTTAAAACTCAGGGCCCTGGAATATTTCTGTGATTTGTGTTGTTACGGCATTAGCGGGTTTTGTCCTCCGCCCCTGCCCCCTCCCTGTGTCACCCAGTTCCTTTTCTGCAACTGAGATAGTCACGGTTCGTACAGGAGGGGGAGAGAGAGAGAGAGAGAGAGTGAGTGAGTGAGTGAGAGTGAGTGAGTGAGTGAGTGAGTGAGTGAGAGTGAGTGAGTGAGTGAGTGAGTGAGAAAGAGAGAGAGTGAGTGAGAGAGAGAGTGTACAAAGGAGTACAAAGGAGTACAAAGGAGTACAAAGGAAATCAAGCAACAACAGATCTAGTGACCCTTCTAGGTTGCTTGTCCTCCAAAACACTGAGGATCAAGTGTCCAAACAGTGGTTTAGAGTGGGTAAGGGAACATTGGAAAGGGAACTACTGACTAGGAAGTTAGTAGGGGACATATGGGTTAGTAACTGAGGGGAGGATAAAGTTATTCATTTACAAACGCAGTCAGTCGCGGGTTTGATGCGAGATATTTGTCTAGGCGGAATTTAAATGAATCAACGGTGCTGCAGTCTATAACGTCTCGGGGAAGCCCATTCCACAAGTTGACAACTCGATTGAAGAAGAAATTCTTAGATTCGTGCGAGTTAAAAGATTTACCAATAATTTTGCAACCGTTTCCCCGCGTGTAATTAGATTGGTCGATAGTGAAGTACTTACTACAGTTCATATTGTCGATGCCTTTGATGATTTTGAACACTTGAATTAAGTCGCCTCTTAATCTGCGCTGGGTTAAAGGAAATAGATTTAATTCTCTAAGACGCTGCTCTTCGTATGGTTTGTTCTTTAGGCTAGGTATCATTTTGGTAACTCTACGTTGAACTCGTTCTAGCTTGTTTATATCTTTTTGGTAATAAGGGCACCAGGATTGAACGCAGTATTCCAGAAGAGGGCGGACTAAGGAATTGTAAAGGGTTAGGATAACTTCTTTGGATTTATGCTCAAATGACCTGCCTATAAAGCCAATTATTTTGTTTGCCTTCTTAACAACTTCTGAACATTGTTGACTCGGTTTTAGGTTACTCGATATTGTTACTCCCAGATCAGTTTCTCTGTTTACATTCTTAAGCTGAGTGCCATTCATCGAATAGTTTGCTTTCTCATTTAGGTATCCGACATGTAGTACTTTACATTTATCCGCATTGAAACTCATTTGCCAAATTTGGGCCCAACATGACAATTTATCTAGATTGTGTTGCATATCGTCAACTTGTTCTTTTGAGAGTACGCTATTTGCAATTTTTGTATCGTCAGCAAATTTTGAGATTGTGCAGGTGAGACCCTCATCTATGTCGTTGATGTAAATTAGAAAGAGAATTGGTCCTAGTACCGATCCCTGGGGTACCCCGCTACTTACATTGGTCCATTTAGATGCCTTACCGTTTATGACTACCCTTTGCTTTCTGTTGCTGAGCCAATTTTCTATCCATTTCAACACACCGTCTTGTATTCCATGCGCTTTTAGTTTTAGCAGTAAACGTTTGTGGGGAACTTTGTCAAAGGCCTTTTGAAAATCAAGGTATATAATATCTACAGCTTTACTCTCATCGTAGAGGTTGAGGATATCGTGGAAGAAGTCTAAGAGGTTTGTTAAACAGGAACGTTTTTTACGAAAGCCGTGTTGAGTATCTTTAAGTATGTTATTTTCCTCCAAGTGATTTACGAGTCTGTCTCGTATGACCGTTTCTAGCATTTTACATACAACTGAGGTTAAGCTAATTGGACGATAGTTACTGGGTAGGGATTTGCTGCCTTTTTTGAATATCGGTGTTACGTTGGCTAGCTTCCACTGATCAGGCATAGTTCCAGACTGCAAGGATTTATTGAATAGTAATGTCAGTGGTTTGGAGAGCTCATTCTTAGCTTCCTTTAGAACTCTAGGCGAGATTGTATCAGGTCCTGGCGTTTTATTTACCTTGAGTTTATCTAAACAATTCAATACTTCTCTCTCTGTAACGGTGATATTGCTTAGAACATCTGAATTATCAATCTGAATCGGCGATGGTGTAGGGATATCACTGAGGTCTTCTGTTGTAAAAACTGATGCAAAGAAGGTATTGAGGGCATTACTCATTTGTACTTCGTCTTTGGTGTATTCTCCTTTTTCATCGACTAACGGTCCAACAGTTGAAGTAACTACTTTTTTCTTTCTGATATAACTATAGAATTCTTTCGGGTTTGTTTTACTTTGATTCGCAATATGTAACTCTAAGGTCTTTTTACTTTGCTTAATTAACTTTTTGGCTTTGCGTCGTAGCTCTACAAATTTCACCCGTTCTTCGTCATTTTGTGAGGATTTTAATCTATCATTAGCACATTTTTTAGCAAGCAGGCAGTTTGAAATATCTTTATTCCACCATTTGGGCTTATTATTATGGCCTGGACGCCGTATTTTCGATGGTATGCAGTCTTGCACTGCTTTTAGGTAAGTGGTTTCGAATAACTTCCAAGATGTATTTATGTCGTTATTGTTAATTAAAAAGCTCCAGTCAGTTTCTTTAAACATAGCTCTAAGTTTATGGAAGTTTGCTTTCTTGAAATTAGGGACTTTTTCGATGCTACTATTTGGTTCGTTACTAGTAACTTTAAAGTGAAAGTTATCGTACGATGGTCGCTGTTACTGAATTCATCACCAACATTCAAATTCTCTATCAATTCTTCTTTTGTTGCAAGTACAATGTCAAGAACGTTATTACCACGGGTCGGCATTCGAACAAATTGATAAAGCGAACTCTCTTGCAAGTTCGTATACAAGTCATGTCCGGAGTGTGAAGTAAGAGTATCGCCCCACTTGGTCACAGGTAAATTAAAGTCGCCAAAAATTACGGTATCTTGTGAGTTACTTACATCTGCAATTTGTTCGTAAATTTCTCGGTCAGTTTGCACTGATTGAGCTGGAGGTCTGTATATTAACGCAAGTATTATTTTTGTACCTTTATTATTCTTTATTAGCACAAAAGATGTGTCGACGTTCACAATTTGAGGTTTTGACACGAGGGTCGGGTTAAGACTTTCTTTGATATAAAATAAAACGCCACCTCCATTTTTATTTATTCGGCTGTTCTCAAACATTACATAACCGGGAAGTGAATACTCTGCTAAAAAGTCTCTATCTTGTGTATTGAGCCAAGATTCTGTTATGCCAATCACATCATAATTTTCTGTAAACACTAGTTCCTCTAAATCTGAAAATTTATTGCGTATGCTACGAGCGTTTGCATAGAGATAGTTTGTGTGAGTGAGAGAGTGTGAGTGAGAAAGAGTGTGAGAGTGTGAGTGAGAAAGAGTGTGAGTGAGAGAGAGAAAGAGCAAGAGCAGGTCGTACACTACCGAAAAACAATCTTTCACTAACACTCTAAACATTCTGGAAGTGGGTCGAAATCTTGTGATAATACCTCACAGACGTATGTTTCACCCGATTCATTCCGTTCACACTAGATTATTTGCAGCTCACCAGTGTAAAGATTGTTTTTTGGTCGAGTGTACAGTACAGTCGGGAGTAATAAGCCACCATTTGTAACCCTTTCTGTATCGGTCACGCCCTTTTCGTTATATTCTGGCAACTATTAGACGGTGTTATTCAGCTTAGGAAGAGTAAAACATGAAAACACAAACAACAAGCAAAGGAATAAAATCAAAATAAGAAAAAAATCTAAATATAACAAAAATATATACTGTATATAAAAAAATAAAGAAACGGGGAAAAGATAAACAAAAATTAAAATTAAAATGGGAATGAAAATACCAAGAATATGAAGGAAAAAATAAATAAATAAATAAATATAAAAGCATACAAGAATTTAAATAAAAAACGGGAATAGGTATGAACTAAAAATAACGGTAAGAATAAATCTGAATCTAGCGAGTATATTTAGCGGAGGATTGTAGCGGAGTCTCCAAAAATCCGCTATGATGTATTAAAGGAGATGATCTGTTTTTTGTTTACTAATTTTCTCTCTTTCTCTGGTTTGTATCCATTCGGCCCCATTCAGCCTCCCTCTCCACTCCCCTTCCTCCCCCCTCCTCCAACCCCACCTCTCCCCCTTTAACCCCACATCTCCCTTCTCCCACCACCTCTCCTCTCTCTATTTCCCCACCACCTCTCCCCTCTCCATTCCTCCCCACCTCTCCCCTCTTCATCCCTCCCCCACCTCTCTTCCTACCCCCTTCTCTCACGTCATGAATAAGCATGAAGTTGTAAATTTGCTATTAATTATCCAAAGTACGTTACTCTGCCTCCAAGCTCCTCCTCCTCCTCCGGGAATCTCCATATTAATCAGGACCTCTTTGCTTGCTTCTTTAATATAATGGGGAAAATAACGTCGTCACCCTTTCCACACCCCTTCCCCGAAAAAAATACGTTTTTTGTTTGTTTTTTTTAATTTCCCTGCATTAAATAACATTTTCAGTTTCCCTCCCCCTTCTCCTCCCCCTTGGTGAAAATACCTTCTACACAACCCTCTCACCCTAACCCCCCAAAAAAATAAAAAAATAAATAAAAAAAATAAAAAAATAAAAAAAAATAATAATAAATAAATAAAATAGATAAAATAAATATACGATACATAAAACCTAATAAAATATATAATACAACAATAATAATAATAATAATAAAAATAATAATAATAGTAATAATTGAAATAAATAAACATATACAAAAAATATAATAAATATACAATAATAAAAAAAAAAAAATGGTGAAGAAAAAACTTCAGTCCAGCATGGTGCAAATAGTTTCTTCAGACACCAGTGGATTTATTGATGTATTTATTCTATATTTAGCCCCTCCTGGTGAAAATATCTTCTTCAGTCACCGCTGTTTATAATAAAGTCTTCAGATATCCCTGGTGAAATTATAGTAGGGAAAAAATTGTATTGATTTGTTTATTTATTTATTTATTTATATAATTGTTATCTTTAGTTTCCTCCCAAGACCTCTATCAAGCTTTACAAATATATACCCTCAAGACCCTCTTCGAGATAAATTTTTAGGGTCCGGGTTCTCTAAATTTCAGACTCGCTGTCGCTCGCCAGGAATCTAATCGACACCCATAAATGGCAAAAAAGGTCTTAAAATCGCCAAACTAATGGGGCTAAGCATGAGGGAGACGGGGGTTCAGAAAAACAAACCTCTCTTTAAAACGCCTACTAATTACCAGTCTCCTCTGGTGAAACTCGGTGAGCACGCTCACGTGTGAATCTGCTTGACCTGGGTTCGATCCCAGCCCAGGCGGACATTTAGTGGGTGTGGTAGTACGTCCTAGTATGTTTCATATGCTCGCACCCAGTCAGGGAACACCTCGACGACTTATACAGACTAATAACACACATAACAAAGCCACTCCAACAGGTTCCTCTCTCTCCAACACCCCTTCTCCCCTCTCTACACTCTTCAGAAAAAATAGGAAAAGTAGAATGTAGACGAGAGGTGCCGTTGTAAAGGCTTATCCCTCAACCTTCACCTGACCTAGTGTTCGGCCTCCCCTGGTGAAGATACTACAGTCTACCATCGTAAAACCAATATCAACAATATTATTATAAATATATTCTTCAGTGGACCCCTTGCGAGTTTCAGGCTATAAGGAAGTTAGAGCTGTATACATTGATATTAAGCAGAAGTACCAGCTATAATGCGGTCGTAGTACATTTATAAATACTGTACATAACACCCAGTTCAACAGACTTTTTATCCATCAGAGACCTTCATCATCATTGCACTTATGTTCTAGTATCGATGTTTACGGCTCCAACTTCCTTATAGCCTGAAACTCGCCAAGTGGTCAATTCCCCCTTGTAAAGTTAACCCTTCCTGTACCAGCGACGTCCGTTATATTTTATTCTACCTACATTTAGACGATTTTATGCCACTTAGGAAGGATCTGTGGTAGTTAAAAGGGCTGATTGAGATAGTTCGAAGCCTTATAATTGTTAGAGATCCTTCCTAAACTGAATATAATCGATTAGTAGCCAGAAGAAAATAAACAATAAAGGGGATGTCGACGATACAGAAGGGGTTAAGGGGAGACTGACCGTTTGTTTGGTCTATTAATTCATTTATTCATAAAAAAAAATAGTTTCCTCCCTAGACCTCCATCAAGTTAAGAAAAACACCCCCTAGATAAATTTGTACATTTTTCGGTAGAAAAATTTCCCAGCCAAAGGCCGATTCCTCTTAAAATTGCAGGGTCGCTATCGCTCGCCAGGAAAAAAATTACACCTAAATGGAACGAAATGTCTTAAAATTGACAACGAAATGGGGCGAAAGGTGTTAAAATCGCCAAACTAATGGGCCGAACGTCTTATAATCTCAAAACTAGTGGGGCTAAACATTCGGGAGAAGGGGGTCCAGGAAAACGGTCTGCCTCCCCTTAAGGTCTGCAATCTACAGTACATGGTTGAAAATATCCCATCCTGTCATCATTTGCCTGCCTCCATTTTCTTTCACTATTAAGTAGGAGATGGGTTGTTATTCTGGTCCCCCTTCTTCCTCATGTTTAGCCCCATTAGTTTTCAGAGTTTATGACGTTCGGTTCATTAGTTTGACGATTTTAAGACCTTTCGCCCCATTCATTTGTCAATATTAAGATTTGTGTTGTCATTTACATGTCGATTTTTGCCAGGCGAGCAATAGCGAGCCTGTAATTAAAGAGGAACTGGCCTTAGCTAGGCCGGGACATTTTTCCATCGAAAAATGTAAAATTCATCTTGAAGGAGGGTCTTGGGGGTGTTTTATTTTTTAAGATTGATGGAGGTCTAGGGAAGAAACTACAACAATGATGAAATTATATACAAATGAGCAAATAAATACGCCCATCTCCTCTTTATAAATACATAAAGCAAATGATAAGTTTTACAGATCACATTATGTCTGTGATAAAATGGCCGAAACAATGCAAGTTCATATACATGTTTCTGTATTCCTTGTTCACATTATGTCTTTGTAAGTGATAAAATGGCCAAAACAATGCAAGTTCTTAGGCATTTTCCTGGATACCTAATCAAATTATGGCCTTGTACACTCGGTCCAAAAAGTATCTGCACCCCTACCCTGATAATCTAGTGTGTACAGCTTGGTAGTATAGGTTGTAGGTCTTGGCTAGTATAGGTAGATAGTAGTATAGATGGATATAGCTACATAGTTAGGGAATTTTAGCAATATTTGTTTACCATCTGGGAAAAAATGTCTTACCAAAAGATTTCTTCACCATTGTGTTCCTATAGGTGTCTAGTAACACCTCTGAATTTATCCACAGCCAAATCCTTGGGGAAAATTTTTGAGAGCCAATCAAAGTTGGGGTGCCCGGCGGGCCCGGGCAAAAAAAAGTGAGAAAAATATTTTGCCAATAGTAGCTTGTGGGATGTCTAACTAGGGTTTTTTGGGGGTGCTGAATCGATTCCAACTATTAGTTTTGAGTGAAATTGACTCCTTGTCCATAAAATGTGAATATGCCATACTTAGACTAAGGGTTTTAAGTGTCAAATTGATTCTAACCATTCAATTCGAGATTACTGTTGATAGTTACACACAATCTATTAATGTGGATCTCTGGACTTATTATGTATATGTTTGTGTTGTCAAAAAGGAAAATTGTTTACCAAATTGTCTTTTATTTCAGAACACTATGGAATATAATACCACAACTTCCCTTGGTTTGAGGTGCTTCATCTGTGGTGGCCCTGAGACTGAGATGTAAAAGCTCTCAAAAGTCACTCCCAAAGGCTATCCGCAAATATTATCATATTCAGAGTGCGAATGATTCAGCGCTGATCAGCAGACTAAATGAGGACTGGAAAAACGGAGATGACCCCAAGCTGTCATTACGTTTGACCTGCCAATATGGCTGAAAGCGACTCAATAGTCTTCCAGTCTGATCTGCCCATCATCACAAGACTAGGCGGATTTCATCTCCTGAAAAGCTTCCTGTGCTCTATCAGGATGATCATGGCAGATTCAGGGCTGCAGGAGCTGATACAGCTAGTTTACCCAGGCACCAATACTTCAGAACATATTCTCTCAGGAGGGGCTTATGCCAAGGCCATCCGGTTTCACCTTCTTGCATCAGCCGCAATTACCAAGTTTGCGCTGAGAGATGTTGTGTTCAGCAAGCAGGAGTACGAAGACATGGAGCACTTCATCAGGACTACAAAAGATATAAGTTCAAAGGACACACCAAGGATAGTCACTGTGTTCAAGGAGAGGATGGAGGAGAAGTTGAAGACCTTGGCAGAGGGAGGAAGGACACCTGCACTCTGGGTCTGGTACTACAACAGAATCGACCTCATCAAGGTATTTATCAGGAGTGAGCGTGTTCCAGACCACACAAGTCACCTCAGCTGCATCATTGGCATGCTCAACACTTTTGTAGCAGCAGGTCACCATCATTACGCAAAGGGAGCAAGGCTCTATGTACAGCTGATGCAGCAGCGACAGGACAGTCTCGTGTTCCAAGAAACTCTATCCAAGTTCACTGTGTATGGCAATCATGTAGTCCGGTTCTCAGACCATGAGTGGTCAGGTACATGGACTGACATCACAATAGAAACCACACTTATGCGCGAGGCCAAATCCTCAGGCGGTTTAAACAGAGGGCGGTTCCGGAATGAATCTGCTCACAAGTCTTGGGTTCAGACTCTGAACCACTTCTCGTTCATTCACCAGAAGCTTGAGGGAGGAATCAACAAACCTGAGGTACCTATCCACACAGACGTCAAAAAAGCCCAGATGAAGAAAGACAATGATGCTGTTAACGCCATAGTTGGATGGTTGGACGAAGTCAACCCTTTCGATTCCACACGGGACAAGAAGACCCTGGTATCTTTCTCAACTGGGTTCAGCAGCACTCATGGAGACTCAGTCAATGCTGATAAGGCAGAAGAGGTTGGTAGAGCCATGCAGGCCAAGATGGATGGGAAAACTGTTCTGGATACAATGGAAATCAAGCACAAAGTCAAGTCATTAGCAAGCCTCAGATCTGGACCCAATGTAAATGGAGAGAAGCTGGTCATTGACTCACTCAAGCTCTTCAACCGTCTCATAATCCTTAGTGAACGTGAAGTCAAAACCAAAGAATCTATGCGCTTTGAGTTGACGCCAACACCAATGTCTCTATTTGACAAAAATCAGATGTTGCGAAAGCCAGACAAGGCTGCCCTAGCAAGGTTCCTGAGGGTATTTGTGGAGCCTGTCGAAAAACCTCCCTCCACAAGCCTGGTAATTGATGGTGGTTGGCTCCTGCACAGCATCAGATGGGAGGCTAACGTCACATGGAAGGACATCGCCGAGAGCTACCTCCGATTTGTGAAGTCAATGGGTAGCCAGCATCTCCGGATCACTGTGGTCTTTGATGGATATGGTAACTCTACCAAGGACCATGACCACCTGAGGCGTACAAAGAAAGCATGCTGTGACATTCTGATTCATCCAGACATCAAAAGCATTGTTCCAAGAGAAAAGTTCCTCGACAATACGAACAACAAGGCCCAGTTGGTTCTGCTCCTTGCTGAGACATTCAAAAGGAGTGGGATCAGTGTACAACAATGCTCCAATGATGCAGACACCTCTATCGTGCGAGTAGCTCTAGATGAGGCAAGAGAATCCCCAGTTGAGGTAAGAGCCGAGGACACAGACATCATTATTATGCTCGTCCATCATGCTGCAAACCACTCGGTCTTTCTCACTACTGCCAAAGACACATCTTACGATATCAGAAAGATCCGGGAAGTCCTCCCGGAGAGATACCGTAAATATCTGATCTTCCTACACAGCTTCTCTGGCTGCGATACAGTGTCAGCGATTTCCGGGTTTAGTAAACCAGCTTTGCTCACCAATCTCTGCAAGACTGACAAAGCGGAGAGAGCAATGGATGTGTTTCTAGACATCAGAGCCGTGAAAGGTGACATCATCAAATCTGGCTGTGAACTGTTCAAGCTTATTTTCCGCGGAAATCAACCTGAAGATTTGGAAGACTTAAGATTTAAAATCTTCAGCAAGCGGGCTTCTGCTGGAACCATCAAACCTGAGAGACTGCCTCCAACTACAGGAGCTGCAACACAGCACGCTCTCCGGGCATATCTCCAGACTAGAGATTGGCTACTGCTACAAATTCCATCACTGAATGTCTTGGAGTATGGGTGAAAACTAGGAAAGCAAGGTTATACACCAGTCCCTTCAACAGATCCCATTGCACCGGACTACCTTCTGAAGTTTGTCAGCTGCAACTGTGCAGGGGATTGTGACACACTCAGGTGCTGCTGTAAAAAGCAAGGAGTCAAGTGTATTTCTGCTTGTGGGAACTGTAATGGTAACTCTTGCCATAACATCAACCACCCAGATAAATGTAAAGTACTACATATCGGATACCTAAATGAGAAAGCAAACTATTCGATGAATGGCACTCAGCTTAAGAATGTAAACAGAGAAACCGATCTTGGAGTAACAATATCGAGTAACCTAAAACCAAGTCAACAATGTTCAGAAGTTGTTAAGAAGGCAAACAAAATAATTGGGTTTATAGGCAGGTCATTTGAGCATAAATCCAAAGACGTTATCCTAACCCTTTACAATTCCTTAGTCCGCCCTCTTCTGGAATACTGCATTCAATGCTGGTGCCCTTATTACCAAAAAGACATAAACAAGCTAGAACGAGTTCAACGTAGAGTTACCAAAATGATACCTAGCCTAAAGAACAAACCATACGAAGAGCGTCTTAGAGAATTAAATCTATTTCCTTTAACCCAGCGCAGATTAAGAGGTGACTTAATTCAAGTGTTCAAAATCATCAAAGGCATCGACAATATGAACTGTAGTAAGTACTTCACTATCGACCAATCTAATTACACGCGGGGAAACGGTTGCAAAATTATTGGTAAATCTTTTAACTCACACGAATCTAAGAATTTCTTCTTCAATCGAGTTGTCAACTTGTGGAATGGGTTTCCCGAGACGTTATAGACTGCAGCACCGTTGATTCATTTAAACTCCGCCTAGACACATATCTCGCATCAAACCCGCGACTGACTGCGTTTGTAAATGAATAACTTTATTTTATCCTCCCCTCAGTTACTAACCCATATGTCCCCTACTAACTTCCTATTACTGCCACGGACATTAGTTCCAGGGCAGTAGTTCCCTTTCCAATGTTCCCTTACCCACTCTAAACCACTGTTTGGACACTTGATCCTCAGTGTTTTGGAGGACAAGCAGCCTAGAAGGGTCACTAGACCTGCTGTTGCTTGATTTCCTTTGTACTCCTTTGTACTCCTTTGTACAGATGATAAGAGTAGTGAGAGAGATGCAGGGGAGTTGGATGAGGATTGTTAACTTTGATACTGATTAAGACAGATTTTGATATTGTGCAATGTGCATTTCATTTGTAATATTTCAATATAACCACTTTATATGGACAAAGAGTCAATTTCACTCAAAACTGATAGTTGGAATCGATTCAGCACCCCCAAAAACCCCTAGTTAGACATCCCACAAGCTACTATTGGCAAAATATTGTTCTCACTTTTTTTCGCCCGGGCCCGCCGGGCGGCCCAACTTTGATTGGCTCTCAAAAATTTTCCCCAAGGATTTGGCTGTGGATAAATTCAGAGGTGTTACTAGACACCTATAGGAACACAATGGTGAAGAAATCTTTTGGTAAGAATTTTTTTCCCAGATGGTAAACAAATATTGCTAAAATTCCCTAACTAACAGGTAGAAATACAAACTCTATCAAGCTGTACACACCAGATTATCAGGGTAGGGGTGCAGATACTTTTTGGACCGAGTGTACGTGATAAATAAAGCAAACCAATGCAAATTCCCCATATACTGTACATCATATAGAAAAAAAATAGGAAAACACATGAACACAGTGAATGAATCCCTCACAGATAAAATACAAAAGTTCATTAAACTCAACAGTTAATGGGTAAAAAATACAGTTTATTAAAAATGTAAATAAACCTGTCACACGCAAACAAAAAAAACATGCAATTAGTGAATGTTAGTGAAAGGTCAATGATACTAGCTTGCTCTCTCGCTCTCGCGCTCTCTCTCTGGCATTTATAGTATATATATATATATATATATATATATATATATATATATATATATATATATATATATATATATATATATATATATATATATACTGTATGTATACAGTCTACTGTATATAGCCTACTGTATAATATAAGAAATAACGAATATATATAAACGAATCATATGAATGTAATAATAATAATTAAAATAGTAACAATGAGTAGCATGGTGTAATTCAACTAAACACTATCCTTAAACGTTAGCTAATAATAATAATAATAATAATAATAATAATAATAATAATAATAATAGCAATAATTATAACACCAACAACGCACCTTGTGTAAAAACAAATAAAAATCGCGATCCGACAAGGCGGCTCCTGGAATATTGCGTAAAAACGAGGGCGCAAGCACAATTTGGAAAAACAAATAATGATATCAATAATAGTAAAAATAAAATAAAATCTTCCAAACGATTTCAAAAGGAGTGTTCCGCCGTAGGTTTTAACTACTACTACTACTACTACATAATATACTACTACTACTACTACTACTACTACTACACTACTACTACTATAATAATAATACTAATAATAATAGTAATAATAAAAATACCAATAATAATAAAAAAAAAAATACTACTACTACTAATAATACTAATACTAATACTACTAATAACTATAATGCTACTAATACTGAAAAAAATGCAGTAACTGGAGTTCACAACCTATAAACATTGAGTTGCGGCCTCGTCGGAAATTCTCAAGCATATACCTAACTCTTGCTCCAATTACCCCACTTCATTTTTCTTCTTTACTGCTTACTTTCATTCTTACTTCCTGCTTATATTTCCTTCTTCCTGCTATTGATTCATTCTCTCATATCTTCTTTCTATTCTTGCTTCATTTATTTTCTCTTTCTTCTTACCTTTCTATCTTCTCGTATCTATCATAATCATTATACTACTTCTACTACTACTACTATTACTAGTACTACTACTAATAATAATAATAATAATTATTATAATAATATTAATAATAATATTAATAATAATAATATTAGTAATAATAATAATATCACGCAGACTACGAGGTGACCTCATTGAAGCTTTTAAAATACTTAATGAGCTTGACAATGTAGACTATAGGACAAAAATTAGCCTCAATATGAATACAAACGCAACCATGACTGGCAGTTATAATTAAAAAGGTTCAACACTAGTATTTGTGGAATGTTTTCACATATAAGATATGTTCTACCTGGAACAAACTTCCCACAGAAGTTGAAAATAGTTCTTCAGTAGAGCAGTTCAAGAAGAGAGTAGATAATATTTTGCGCACTCTGTAGAGTGTAGTGCACTAAACAATCTCTCTCTTTCCACTTCGAGTATCTCCCCAGAGTGGACCGCAAGGTCTACGAGATACTAACTATTCCTTGTAACTCCACTCTCTCACTCTCACTCTCTCTCTCGGTCTTGGTCCTTGGTCTTGGTGCGAGAGTCACGCTCGACTGGTCGAGGTGTGGCCTTAGTATCGGCTCTCTCTCCTAGGATAAACTTATAAACTATAATGAAAAAGGACAGGTTGAGAATAAAAGAAGATTGTTCCCCCGTGGGCATTCTCACCCCAGCCTCACTATTGTGAGGCTGATCTTTTCCTCCATACTCCCTCTAGGTAGTCCTTAACACTCCGTGCAGTGGTCTCATTCCACATGTTTAGGTCGTTCAGGCCGAGCAGGTAGATCACTATTCCGTCGAGCCCCCATTCATACCTTCCTACCACTGCATTCCATTCCTCCGCACCAATCTCTTGCACTATGGATCTTAGCATTACCGCCTTTCTCCTTCATATTTTCTGCACTTTAGGAGGATATGATCCACAGTCTCGTCCTCACCACTCTCGCACATCTTGCATGCCTTGTTGCCTTCATTTGACCATCTATATGTTCTGCTGTTCAGCTCAAGCGACTTAGTTCGGGCCTTGAAGAGGAGTTCACCTCCAATGCTCCCATCGTAGAATGGCTCCCTTCTTGGCTGTTGCTTACACATGTACCATTCTAGTGAACTCTTGTTTCTCATATTCCCGCCCATTCGTCCCTCTGCTACGCTTTGTACCCGTTTGCCGATCTCTTTCTTCCATCTCTCATGGCTCCACATTTCCATACTTTCCCCCATCATGATACCACGCATTCCGTACTTCTCTATCTTTCTGTCGCACATCTTGTTCCATTTACTACTCTCCTTAGCCCATTCAAACATCCATCGTGCCCATCTATCACCATTCATTTTTTCCAGTCTGACCCGGTACCGTAGGACTCCCTTGTCTATTCTTTCTTCAAAGGAGCTCCATCCCGCGTCACCTCTCAAGGCTTCTACTGCAGTGTACTTGTTCGCTCCCAGTGCGAGCCTTCCGACCCTATTCTGGGCAACTTCCAGCTTTGCCGTGTCATTCGTTGTCCACGGGATGGTTTCCAGACCATACATCAGGCCTGGCACCGCCATACCTTTCCATACTCCTCGCACTACTTCATACTTGTCCGGGCTGCAGCTTGCAGCACTGCCAAGTCTTCCCACCCATTGGCTCGCTCTTGTTAGTCTCTCATCTTTTGTTTTCTCGCATCCTCTTGCATCCACTGTCATTCCCAGGTACTTGTATTCATTTGTTTGGGTACTTATATTTTTCCCACGTAGCCACGTCGCACCCACATCCTGTTCATCTCCATTCACTACCAATACTTTACTTTTCTCCCTGCTAAAACTCACATTCAGATCATTCCCATATTCGGACACCACATCTAGCATCCTCTGCAGATCCTCTCGGTTGTCGCTCATGATCACTACGTCATCTGCATATAGCAAGATACCAGACGTTCGTTCCCAATTAGTGTTACACTGCCGGCTTCTTTCATTCTTGCAGCTAGTTACTCTGTGTACATCCCAAACAGGAGGGGGATAGCCCACAGCCCTGTATAACTCCCCGCTTGTTGTCGACCCAGTCTGTCTCTATATCCCCCATACTGTATCTAGCCCTGGTATTCTCATACATACCTCTTATAATATTTATTATCTTTTCACTCACTCCTACTGTTTCAAGCAGCCTAACACAACTTGTACCTGTTCACTCTGTCATATGCTTTCTCTATGTCTGGAAGGCGAAGTATCCCTTCCGTCCGGACTTTTTCGGTTCTCTATCACTTCTCTCACTACGAACATGTTATCTTCCCCTCTTCTGTCCACTCGAAACCCATTCTGTTCTTCTCCCATCACTCTGTTCCTTTCAAAGATCCCTTTCAGCCTTTCATTCAGCACCCCACAGAACACCTTGGAAATTGTGTCCGTTAGCGTTATTGGTCGGTAGTTTTTCAGCTCTTTCTTACTCTTGTGACCCCCTTTGTGCTTGCAGGAGAAGGTTATTCGAGGAGGGGTCACCCGGCCTTTCTCGTTCCATTTATACAACGGTTACCATCACTCTCTCCTGACCATACTTTCTTAAAAAAGTCCTTTACCATACCTCCATAACATGTCCTTCAATTACTCCATTCCCACCCTCTTCTTGTATGACTTAATATGGGATCTCGTCGTTTCCTGCGGCTTTAACCCATTCTTTCAGTTTTCTTCTTGAAACAATTTCCTTATCGCTTCTCTACTGAATCTCGTAATCCATATTTTTTCATCTAATGGTATCTTTCTTTCTTGCCTATATATCAGGTTGGGTTTTCGCCCCTATCCTCCACCCTCATTCGACCCACTACACCCCCATACAACCAATTGTTTTTCCCAGAATTCTTTTTACTGCCCCTAGCTTTCTCCGGGTTTTGTCCCCCCGTCTCACATTCTCTACCGTTTCACCCATTATTACTTCCACACATTCACTCGTTTTACTCTTCTTGTTCTCTCCCCCTTAGGAAGGAAGGAAGTCATTACCATTCTCTGCTGACCTCACCACCTCTTGCCCTTCAGCTCTATCTACTACGCTCTATCGGCGGCTTTTACCTCTATTCGTCTTTCCTTATTTAAACCTCCTGTTATACTGCTTTGTGCTTCACTGTATTCCCTCCCCCCCACGCTCTCCCCTCATATGCGACCCCGTTCGATTCTCACCCAGTTGTCCTTGGACCCCTCCTTAGTCCTTGCCAATCGTCCGGTTGCTCTCTTTGATCTCTTTCTTTTTTTCTGGCAGTATTACGATGTCTTGGTTCCAACCATCTCCTCTGGTGGGTCTCCTAATTATTTCCTTTTACTTTTGTCCTCCGCCCGACCGCGACTCCTTCTTTCAGCTACGCTACCTTTTCTTTCCACTGTCTTGGTGAAATGAATTCTGCATCATTTCTGTCTACCCCTCCGTCATACCCTCCAGTTCACACGCTCACTAAGTTAGTCTTTCCCCGCGAATTTTAATGTTTACCCAGTCCGCTTCATTGTTTTTTTCAGGTTTCCCATTTCTTAAACCTTTGGTTTCCTAGCTTCCCTTTCTCTCTCACCTCACACCAGGTTATACTGTATCCACAA
>CM064526.1:18255295-18502897 GCA_032716605.1 Paralithodes platypus
TTTAGTTTGGTTTGACAGCAGGCTAAATTTGTAAATTTTTCGATAGAAAAATTTCTCCGGCGAAGCCGGATTTCTTCATATAATGCTGGCATCGCTTTCGCCCGCCAGGAAGAAATCGACACCTAGATGGGGATAAACGTCTTAAAATAGTTGGCTGAATGGGGCCGAAATGGGGAGAGAAAAGGACAGAAATAACAAAAAGCAGGTCACCCCCCTTAACGTGATATAGAGGCATAATACAGTTTCAATACAGTACCATTGAATGCGAGTTTTCGAATGTCATAATTTACTAAGATAATATTTACAGTGTGTGTGTCTGTATTTTTTTTTTATTTTTTTTTTTTATTTTTTTTTTTTATTATCATTATTATTTTTTTATTATCATTATTATTATTTTTTTATCATTATTAGTATGCTGTGCAAGATCAATATGAATTTCTGTGGGTGTTTTAGTAAGGGGAGGTTTCTAGTTTGTTTCCTACTCCTCCAGCAATCTTAAAATGTCACCCCCTTGATCCCCTTTCAAGATAAATTTGTAAATTTTTCGGTTTAGAAAATTTCAAGACGCGGGGCCCGAAGGCCCGAATTACTCTTAAATTGACAGGCTACGCTATCGGCTCGGTCCAGGAAGAAAATCGCACACCTAAAATGCACGAATAAAGGTCTTTTAAAATTGATCAGAAATGGTGGTGGAAAATTCTAAAATCACCAAAAACTTATTGGGGGCAAACGTCTTAAAAAATCTGTCAAAAAACAAATGGGGGCTAACTCATGAGGGAGAAAGTGAGGTACAAGAAAAAAATCCACTCAAGTTATCTGGAGAATGCCCCCCTTAACCCCGTGGAAGCTTCTGCACCAGCCTGCCGCGTTTTCTCCAGCAGGTACTCTTCCTTGGCTATCAATTAGACCCGATTTTACTATGCAGTCCGAGAAGAACAAAGTGGTGGTTTGTATGAAACGGGTCGTTAATACTATCTCAATCGCAATCCCTTTGACCCTTCCGGTATAGACCGTTACTAATCTGACTAAAATCGTCTAATAGTAGCCAGAAAACAGAACAGAAACGCGTATTGGAGCTTGAAGGGGTTAAGCGCCAGTGTTTCGCTTCTCTGAGGACTTCACTAGCGTTGGACGTGCTTATTACCCCAGACTATTACCACAGATGGGACACCATATATATATATTAATTTTTTTTTTTTTTTTTTTCTATATTCCAACTACTATCCAACTACTCCCTATCCTTTTTTGTTTTTCGGCGCATAGGCTGATAGGTTCCTATTTACTGTTAAGTCAATATAGGCTTAGGCTGTTACTAGACATTCTCTCTCTCTCTCTCGCTCTCTCTCTCTCTCTCTCTCTCTCTCTCTCTCTCTCTCTCTCTCTCTCTCTCTCTCTCTCTCTCTCCATTGATTACCACCCATTGACAACAACGGGTGGTAATCAATGGTGTTTCTTCCGAGTGGGCTCAAGTCACTTCTGGAGTTCAACAGGGATCCGTCCTTGGCCCACTTCTGTTTATCATATTATGTCCATGACTTCGATGTGGGTCTGTTGAGTGTGGACAAATTTGCAGATGACATTAAGGGGAGATTTCCACTTGAGGGATTTTTTTTCTTGACTCCTTTCTCCCTCATGTTTAGCCCCATTGTGTTTCTAATTGTAAGACGTTTGCTCCATTATTTTGACGATTTTAAGAACTTTCAACCCATTTCTGTCAATTTTAAGACCTTTCGTGCCATTTAGGTGTCGATTTTATCCTGGCGAGCGACAGCGAGCCTGTAATTTAAGAGGAACCGGCTTTCAGCCGGTAGAAAAATGTACAAATTTATCTTGAAAGGGGCTCAAGGGGGTGTAATCTTAAGCTTGAAGGATATCTACGGACCAAACTAAAAACCTCCCCTTAAGGGGCTAGTGGCTCTTGTGTTGGTCAATTCATTAATTAATTTATTTATTTAACACTTTCCTTGCTAGACCTCCATTAAGCTTAGAAAAACACCCCCTAGACCCCCCCTTCAAGATAGATTTGTACATTTGTCGGTAGTTCCTCTTAAAATTACATCTCTCCATCAGCCCGGGTACCCGAATTTGTGTTGAAGGCCCAAGCCCCCAAAAATACTGGCAGTGAAGGATTGCTTGACTCCCTCCGGCTTTGTTGACCCGATTCCTAAACTATTCCCGGATTCCGCCCTCCGTGGCTATAAATGGCCCAACACAGCCCTCAGATATTCACCCTCTGGTAGTCCAATTCCCCCCCCCCACCCCCCACTCCTGCCCCTCCTCTCTCCCCCTGCTCACCCCCCGTAGCCCCCCCCCCCCTCCCCTCCCTTCCATCATCTCCTCTATATCTCTCCACCCTCCTCTCCCCTTCTTCCCTCCTGCCCCTCCCCCCCCCCCCCCCTCTCCTCCCCACCTTTTACTTTACCCCCTACTTCCCTATTTTACCCTCCCCCTCCTCTTCCTTCTTCTCACATCTCCTCCTCTCCCCCTCACTTCCATATTCTCCTCTCCCCCTCACTTCCATATTCTCCTCTCCCCCTCCATCTCCTCCCTCTCCCTCTCTACCTTCCCCCCTCCCCCACCTCTCCCTCTCTCTCCTTTTCCTCCTTCTCCCCTCTCTCCCCCTCCTCTTACTCCATCTCCCCTCTCCACCTTCCCCCCTCCTCTCTCTCTCCTTTTTCTCCTCCTCCCCTCTCTCCCTCTCCTCCTCCTCCTCCTCCCTGCCCTCTCCTTCGTCTGTGCTATCTTTTGCTTCCACTTTTGTTTGTGTGGGGGGGATTCTGCAATGGCTATTATAATCAAGGCCTGAGCACCTCGCTTAGATCGTAAGGTCTGTGTGGGGAGTCTAAATCTATATAAATCAATGTAACTATGTTCTTCCTTTCCCCCCTCTCCCTCCCCCCTTCCCATCCCTCTCTCTCTCCTCCTGTTCTCTCTCTCTCCCTCCTGATCTCTCCCCCTCCCCCCCCCACCCCCCTCTCCCTCCGCGACAATACTCCCTCTTGTGTTCTGGACCCCCCTGTTCATTGAGTAATCTCAGACCGATACACACCACACCCCTCATCGGCAACTTCTATAGCAGCATCTTCGTTTATGCCGGAATGTTGAAGATTTTTTTTTTTTTTTTTTTTTCCAATGTGCACAAGGCAACAGAGCGCATTAGGGCATTAGAGTGTTGTGTTGGGTCTATTTATTTTTATATTCCTTTATATTATGATTTCCTCCCTAGACCTCCATCAAACTTAAAAAAGCACCCCTGAGACCCCATTTCGAGATAAAGTTGTACATTTTTCGATAGCAAAATGGTTAATACTATAATACAGGGCTCGCTATCGATCGCCAGGAAAAAATATCGACAGCTAAATTGCATGAAAAGTGTCAATACCGACAGAGAAATGGTGCGAAAGGTCTTAATATCGCCAAACGGATGGGTCGAACGTCTTAATATGTCAAAACTACTGGGCCCAAACATGAGGGGGGAGAAGGGGACACAGAACAAGCAACCAATCGCCCTTTAGGAATTTGCTTCGTAAAATAATAGGGTTGACTCTGGATCTGTCACTCCTCCCGTCTATAAATAGAGTATGATAGTCAGGCCTTTAGTTCCCCTCCCCAAGGCCCATGTTCAACCTCTCTCGCTCTCTCTCTCTCTCTCTCTCTCCCTTTGCTATCCTTTCCTTCCACTGTGCCTTACTCTCGGGTTAGCTATCTCTACTAGAATTAAGTCCTGACCACCTCGCTGGGATCGTACAGTCTGTGTGGTCCGTGCATCTATGTAAAGCTATGTAAATATATCTCTCTCTCTCTCGCTCTCGCTCGCTCTCGCTCTCTCTCTCTCTCTCTCTCTCTCTCTCTCCCCCTTTGCTATCCTTTCCTTCCACTGTACCTTACTCTCGGGTTAGCTATCTCTACTAGAATTAAGTCCTGACCACCTCGCTGGGATCGTACAGTCTGTGTGGTCCGTGCATCTATGTAAAGCTATGTAAATATATATATCTCTCTCTCTCTCTCTCTCTCTCTCTCTCTCTCTCTCTCTCTCTCTCTCTCTCTCTCTCTCTCTCTCTCTCTCTCTCTCTCTCTTTTTTACAACCTTAAAAGTAGGTCTGGGAAACAAGTTTTTTCTGTTAAGGTGCCTAGGGCGGAAACTAAAAGAAAATTCCGTACCTGATACTTAAGGGGGGTGACCTGCTTTTCGTTTTCTTGCTCTATTTTTCTCTTTCTCTGGCTTGCATCCATTCGGCTCCATTCAGCCAACTGTTTTAAGACGGTTATCCCCATCCAGGTGTCGACTTCTTCCTGGCGAGCGAAAGCGAGCCATCATTGTATGGAGAAATACGGCTTCGCCGGAGACATTTTTCTATCGGAAAATGTACAAATTTAGCTTGCTATAAAACAAATATATATATGCTGGCTCGCTACCGCTCGCCAGGAAAATATTGACACCTGGATGGGGGTAAACGTCTTAAAACAGTAGGCTGAATGGGGCCGAATGGATACAAGCCAAAGAGAGAGAGAAAACAAAACGAGGTGGGCTCCCTTAACAAAAGCCTAATGGCAACCCCGAGGCTTATCGAAACCAAGTTAAGGGGGGTGACCTGTTCTTGTTCTGTCCTTTTCTATCTTTCTCTGGCTTGTATCCATTTGGCCCCATTCAGCCTACTGTTTTAAGACGTTTATCCCCATCCAGGTGTCAATTTCTTACTGGTGAGCGGAAGCGAGCCAGCATATTTTTTATTTTTGTTAGACAGCAGGCTAAATTTGTACATATTTCGATAGAAAAATTTCTCCGGCGAAGCCGGATTTCTTCATGTAATGCTGGCTCGCTATCGCTCGCCAGGAAGAAATCAATACCTAGATGGGGATAAATGTCTTAAAATAGTTGGCTGAATGGGGCCGAATGGATACAAGCCAGAGAAAGAGAGAAAAGGACAGAAATAACAAAAAGCAGGCCACCCCCTTTAATTGCCTTAAAGGGGGTGACCTGCTTTTTGTTATTTCTGTCCTTTTCTCTCTTTCTCTGGCTTGTATTGGGAGGTGTTTTGAAGGGTCAAGAATGTTCCTTATTCTGTTTGGATTATATTTGACGATTTATTTTAATTTAAGAAGTATTTGTGCATCAAAACATTTTAAATTGACCGCTTGCGAGTTCCGGTCTATAAGGAAGTTGGAGCTGTAGATATCGATATTTAACAGAATTATCGCCTAAATTGCGGTTGTAGTGCTTATAAAAAAAAAAAAAAAAAAAAAAAAATCAACCAACATTTTATTCATTAGAAACCTACATAATTATTGTATCTCTGTTTCATATCGATGTTTTTTGGCTCCAACTTCCTTATAGCCTGAAACTCGCAAGTGGCCAATTGAGGTGGATTTTAATGTTTTGATTGCTAAAGATCCTTCCTGATCGGTGTACAGTCGCGCTAATAAGTGATGTGTCGGCACTAAATATGTTTTGATCAATAATTGGCAATATCTAAGCTTCATTTCTTCATATCGAGTGAAATATACAAACATGTTCCTACACCTACCCACCCTATTCAACATCTGACAGACATTAATACAGCACAGAGCAAGCCAAACGTAATGACAGCTGGGACATGACTTATTAGCGCGTCCGTACATTCGGCAAATGTTATCAAGAGAGAGATGAATGAAACATGGGGGGGGGGGTCAGGTCCTCTTTCCCTCCTCTTATCCTTCCCTATACGGGCTCCCAAGTGGCTGCCCCCTTTGCTCCGAGCCACTTGATATGTTTTTTTGTTTTTGTTTTTCACCATAGTATTTTGTTTTGGTAGTACCCCCTCGAGTACCGTGGCATTTGAGAACTGAGAGCCTACTTGAGGGGGAAGGGTATAGTTTTTGGTCGGTTATTTCATATATGTATTAAAAAAAAATGGAAAAGTGGGGATTTGGCCTGAGTATATATAGATAGATAGATAGATAGTTTCCTCCCTAGACCTCCATCAAACTTAAAAACACATCCATTAGACCCCTTTTCTAGACTAATGTGTACATTTTTCGGTAGAAAAATATCGCGGCCGAAGGCCGATTCTTCCAAAATTACTAGCTCACTATCGTTCGCCAGGAAAAAAATCGACACCTAAATAGCACGAAATTTCCTAATATTGACAAGAAAATGGGGCGAAATATCTTAAAATCGACACACTAATGGGGCAAACATCTTAAACTCTGAAAACTAATGGGGCCAAACATGAGGGAGTAGGGGGTCCAGCAAATGCGACTACCTCCCCCTTAAAGTATCTGTCCTTATTATATATTGCGTTTCTTTTATTCCTTGTGCTATTCCCTTCTTCCACTTCAGTTTTTTGTATTTTCTCTCCTGTTTTCGTATTGGTCCTTGTGCTATTCCTTGGTCTATTCCTTGGTCTCTGGATCTTCTCCTGGATGACCTAGATGTGTGTGAATTTGTATTTTGTGTGTGTGTGTTCATTGTTTTCTGTGGTGTTGTCCCTATTCGGGCTCTGTCTTGAGTCGCCCCCCCTCCCCCCAAAAAAAATGAAAAGTGGGGATTAGGCCTGAGTATGTAAATAAAGAGATAGAGAGCCTGTTTCTTTTCGTAGTGGTACTTTTATTTCTTGTTCTATTTCCATCTTCCCCCTCAGGTTTATATATCTCCCAGGGGGGGGGGGCCGTCTTCAACCACTGGCCTTGTTTTGCCTCCTCGTGTATCTTCATTACCGGCCATATGCTGTCCATGTGTTCTCCTTGCCTCATATATACAGGTATTTCCGTAACTCCTTATCACAATCAAGTCATTTGGTTGAGCCCGAGAACTTTGGTATACTTAAACCATTCTTTCCCTCCGGAGCGCTGTTACTGAACGAAATAGCCTGAAAAGTGACGTTAGCTTGAGAAATAGGAGCGCTAACCCGTGTAATCTCTGTAAACAATACTCATTCCCAAAATATTCGATCGATATTAGGCACTACGAAGGGAAAGAATTGTTTAAGGGGAGATTTCCACTTCAGGGATTTTTTTCTTGACCCCTTTCTCCCTCATGTTTAGCCCCATTGCTTTACTAATTTTAAGACGTTCGCCACATTATTTTGACGATTTTAAGAACTTTCGACCCATTTCTGTCAATTTTAAGACCTTTCGTGCCATTTAGGTGTCGATTTTATCCTGGCGAGTGATAGCGAGCCTGTAATTTAAGAGGAATCGGCTTTCAGCCAGGAAATTTTTCTACCGAAAAATTTATAAATTAATCTTGAAAAGGGCTCAAGGGGGAGTAATCTTAAGCTTGATGGATATCTAGGGAACAAACTAAAAACCTCCCCTTAAGAATACCACTCTTTAAAAGTCTTCTACTGCACTTCCTCTGTCCAATTGACCACTTGCGAGTTTCAGGCTATAAGGAAGTTGGAGCCGTGAACATCGATATTAAACAGAAATGCAATAATAATCTATGTTTCTGATGGATAAATGGTATGATTAATTGGGTTTTATGCATTTATAATTATTGTACTACGACCGTATTTTAGCTGTAAATTCTGTTAAATATCGTTGCATACAGCTCCAACTTCCTTATAGAATGAAACTCGCAAGTGGTCAATTACTCTTCTCTTGTAGTACCGGTGACGTTTTGTTTTTGTTTTGTTTTGTTTTTGTTTTGTTTTTGTTTTGTTTTGTTTTGTTTTGTTTTGTTTTGTTTGTTTTTGTTTTTGTTTTGTTTTGTTTTGTTTTCAGCTACATTTACACGATTTTATGAAGCTTAGGAAGGATGTGTGCTAGCTACTGTAAAGGGGTTACTGGAGACAGTCTGTAGTCATTTAAGGGGGTAGTACTAGCTTTTTCTGGACCCCCTTCTCCCTCATGTTTAGCATAATAGTTTTGAGATTTTAAGACGTTCGTTTCGTTAGTTTGGCGATTTTGAGACCTTTCGCCTCATTTCTTTGTCAATATTAAGACCTTTCGTGCCATTTAGGTGTCGGTTTTTTCCTGGCTAGCGATAGCGAGCCTGTATTTTTAGAAAAATGTACAAATGTATCTTGAAAGGGGGTCTAGGGGTTATTTTATTAAGCTTGATGAAGGTCTAGCGAGGAAACTCTGAAATAAATAAACAAAATAAACAAACGATTATATAGTCCAAAAAACAAGCACTACTCTCTTAATTGGTAGACTTCCTTCCTGAGCTGAAGAGAGTCATGTAATAGTTGCCAGAATATAATGCCAAGGATGTCACTGGTACTGAATGGGTTAACCGCCTCCCTCTTCTCTTCTCCCCTAATTCGTTATATTTTCCGTATTAATCGTGGCCTTTTTTGTTCTCTCCTTACAGTGTGCTCCTTTCATCCTCTCTCTCTCTCTCTCTCTCTCTCTCTCTCTCTCTCTCTCTCTCTCTCTCTCTCTCTCTCTCTCTCTCTCTCTCAATTCACTATCCTAGGGGCCATCTCCACTCTTCTTGCCATGTCTTTTTTGTTTTCGTATTTCTTTTCATATTTCTCCTGGTGCACTTGAAAACTAAGCCTAATAAATTCACTTTGACTTTTTATTTATTTTTTCTTCTCTCCTCATCCCTTGTTGTGTTCTTCTCTCCTCATCCCTTGTTGTGTTCTTCTCTCCTCATCCCTTTTCTGTGTTCTTCTCTCCTCATCCCTTTGTTGTGTTCTTCTCTCCTCATCCCTTGTTGTGTTCTTCTCTCCTCATCCCTTGTTGTGTTCTTCTCTCCTCATCCCTTGTTGTGTTCTTCTCTCCTCATCCCTTGTTGTGTTCTTCTCTCCTCATCCCTTTGTTGTGTTCTTCTCTCCTCATCCCTTTTCTGTGTTCTTCTCTCCTCATCCCTTGTTGTGTTCTTCTCTCCTCATCCCTTTGTTGTGTTCTTCTCTCCTCATCCCTTGTTGTGTTCTTCTCTCCTCATCCCTTGTTGTGTTCTTCTCTCCTCATCCCTTTGTTGTGTTCTACTCTCCTCATCCTTTGTTGTGTTCTTCTCTCCTCATCCCTTGTTGTGTTCTTCTCTCCTCATCCCTTGTTGTGTTCTTCTCTCCTCATCCCTTGTTGTGTTCTTCTCTCCTCATCCCTTTGTTGTGTTCTTCTCTCTTCATCCCTTGTTGTGTTCTTCTCTCCTCATCCCTTGTTGTGTTCTTCTCTCCTCATCCCTTGTTGTGTTCTTCTCTCCTCATCCCTTGTTGTGTTCTACTCTCCTCATCCCTTGTTGTGTTCTTCTCTCCTCATCCCTTGTTGTGTTCTTCTCTCCTCACCTAGTAAATTCTTCATTGTCCACGTCTTTGTATTTTTTTTTTTTTTTTTCGATATTATAGTTCTGTCTTCAGTGTGTCCTTCCCTCTCATTTCCTTTCAGTTAAAACCCCTTGAGGATCACGACGCATTTTAGCAGTTTATTTTGGCTATCATCAGACGATCTTCTACAGCTTGGGAAGGAACAATGGCAGTCAGAGGGTTGATTGAGACCATATTTACACCTACAACTCCCATACGTCCTTCCTAAGCTCTATAAAATCGTCTAATGATAGCCAAAATAAGGTGCTAAAACGCGTCATAATCCTCAAGGGGTTAAGTCTCCCAGGGGGCCACCACTTGTTGTATTTGATATATTGTATTATAGATTTCGTTTTCATCACTTCTTTCTCTTTTATTAATGTCCCTCTCATGCTTTATCCTCCCTGTCTCTGTCTTCTTCTTTCCTCTTCCATTTCACTTCCATCTCCCAAAGGTGGGGGGGCGGATTCACCTTCGATTCCTGGTGGATCATGGCCTATTTAATGATCTACTTGTAATGTAATATCTTGGTTTGTCATCGCGTTCCTTACTTTCTTTATAATTGACCACTTGCGAGTTTCTAGCTATAAGGAAGTTGGAGCGGTAGACATCGATAATGAACAGAATTATCACCTAAATTTCGGTTGTATTTTCTCTCCCTCTCTCTTTGGCTTGTATCCAATTGGCCCCTTTCAGCCTACTGGTTTAAGACGTTTACCCCCATCCAGGTGTCAATTTTTTCAGGCGAGCGGTAGTTCTTAAAACAGTTAGCTGAATTAGACCGAGTGGATACAAGCCAGAGAAAGAGAGAAAGGGAGAGAAAATATAAGCAGGTCACCCCCCTTCTTGACCTTCTTGAAGTCGCATCACCACTGTCTCGCTATTTCACATCGTAATCTCGGGCGACTTTCTCTCTTACGCCATCTATTGAAATTCTCACTCACTAAGCACTGCCGCCCATCACATATTTTGATTATGGGAAGATTCATATGATGCTAATGTATTGGAGGCAGCAATGGTGTTTTCGTCGTGTGTCGGTGAGCTTTGTGGTAATGTACTGAAACAAAGTACAACACAAATCCTACCCCATTGTACTATCTTCCCTTTGAGACATCGGGATTTGGACCCGGAACTTTAAGATTACCAGTCCAGTGAGGGTCCGAGTCTATGAGGTAAGACAGTGATGCACTGGAGTGAGGCAGCTTCAGAGATGGGGCTGCTTCGAGCCGTGAGTGAGCAATGAAGCCCCATGCATCCTGCGAAGGCAAGATGGCAGGGGCTGGTTGCAGCTAAAAATTGCTTCACATGTCTCACCCCCTAGACTGGAACGAGACCTCACGGGCTTCACCTTTCAATAACGGTTGAATGTACAGGCTCTCAGCCTATGCCCGAGAGGGAGTAGAAGGAATATAGACAAAAAAGTAGCACGACCACTCTCCCCACCTTCCAATGGTGGAAATGGTCTATCCAACTTGAATTAGCCGGTCACTGTTTTTCATTCCTTACTCTTCTTTCCTTTATCGTTCCTTTTCAAGCCTCATTATCCTTCCCTCTCCTCTTCCCTCTCCCCCTTCATTTCCCTCTCCCAGGGGAGCAGCTCCCCCCACACCGTAGCTCACGATCAATGCCCGTTTACAAAGGCATATGAAAGCCTCTTTGTACACAGCAGGCTATCTAAATGCAGGGGGTGCTGGCTTATTTTGGCCTCCATTTTAGCTTACTGCTCCGGGGCTTTGTTGACGATTGATAAGGCCGGATTCACACGAGAGATTTTATACACAACTTATATTTTGTGCAACTATGATCTGGCAGCTTCTAGAATCTAATTGTTCATGTTATCGGAAACTAGTCTGAAGATAGATTAATAAGTTGACAAAGTTCTTTTAAAATAGTTACCCCATAAGCTGCCAGACCAGTGTTGACGATAACATTTTGGGGGAAAAGCGCTTGTGTGATGAAAGGCTTTTCCTGGACAAATGTACACATTCTGGGGCAGTTAACTCCTTCGGTATTTAACCCCTTCTGTCCCGCGACGTCTTTTTCATTTTATTCTAGCTATATTTAGATGATTGTGTGCAACTCAGGAAAGATCTGTGGTAGTATAAAGGGTTAATTGAGATAGTTTAAAGCCTGTTAATTGCTGGAGGCCCTTTTTAAATTGAATAAAATCGTCTAATAGTACCTGAAATCGAATATAAAGGACGTCGCCGGTACAGAAAGGGTTAAAGACGCATTTTTACACTTTATGTTGAATACCATTAGGCGATTTTGTGAACTTAGGAAGGATCTCTATGGGTCAATGGGGTAAAATCTATCTTAACCCCTTCACTACCGGTGCCGTACTTTTAACTTTATTGTGGCTACTATCAGACGATTTTATTCAGTTCAAGAAGGATCTCCAGCAATCAACAGACTTCCATCATCTTACTTAAACCTTTTTACTACCACAGATCCTTCTTAACCCTTTCACGCACATATGACGCAGAGGTTGCCAGATTAGCAATAAGAAATAGAGTTCTCTCACTCTTATAACTACCTCTCCAAAATTAGTTTTCTGCCCACAGCTAACTCAAAGACAACTGCAGAGGTTGAAGTAACTAAACTAAAGGTTTCTAAATACCCCTGATGGTAACAAAGGCTTTAAGTATCCCCAATAGGCTCAACACAGCTAACTCAAAGACAACTGCAGAGGTTGAAGTAACTAAACTAAAGGTTTCTAAATACCCCTGATGGTAACAAAGGCTTTAAAGTATCCCCAATAGGCTCAACACAGCTAACTCAAAGACAACTGCAGAGGTTGAAGTAACTAAACTAAAGGTTTCTAAATACCCCTGATGGTAACAAAGGCTTTAAATTATCCCCAATAGGCTCAACACAGCTAACTCAAAGACAACTGAAGAGGTTGAAGTAACTAAACTAAAGGTTTCTAAATACCCCTGATGGTAACAAAGGCTTTAAAGTATCCCCAATAGGCTCAACACAGCTAACTCAAAGACAACTGCAGAGGTTGAAGTAACTAAACTAAAGGTTTCTAAATACCCCTGATGGTAACAAAGGCTTTAAAGTATCCCAATAGGCTCAACACAGCTAACTCAAAGACAACTGCAGAGGTTGAAGTAACTAAACTAAAGGTTTCTAAATACCCCTGATGGTAACAAAGGCTTTAAAGTATCCCCAATAGGCTCAACACAGCTAACTCAAAGACAACTGCAGAGGTTGAAGTAACTAAACTAAAGGTTTCTAAATACCCCTGATGGTAACAAAGGCTTTAAAGTATCCCCAATAGGCTCAAAATCGTGTCATATGTCGGAGAGCGTTAAACTGCACAAACTCATCTAAATATAGCTCGAGTAAATTTGAAAAGACGTCGCCGGAACAGAAGGGGTTAATTAACTTTCCAGCTCCCACAGGTTCTTCCTAAGCTCAATAAAATTTATTAATAACCATAATATACTGTCAACACGCTTCATAATCCCCATTGTTTGTCTATGTGAGTGAGGGAGGCAAAAGGCAGAGCTGTCTGTAGCGAGTGCCTCCCCATTAAGTTGGAAGAGTGACAGGGCCAAAATCAAGGGACGTTCGAGCCAAAATGCCTGGACACACGGATTTTGTAGCACTTGAAGTCATAGGAGGAGGGAAAGACTGATTCTGGGAGAGACTTAATTCTGTGTTCAACAAAGGTGTAGTAGGGTATAATTATAGGACATTCTATTTTCTTGTGTTTATGCTATATCCTTGAAGGGGAGATGAGCTAGTTTTTCTGGTCCCCGTTCTTCCTCATGTTTAGCCCCATTAGTTTTGAGATTTTAAGACGTTTGCTCCATTATTTTGTCGATTTTAAGACCTTTCGTGCCCTTTAAGTGTCGATTTGATTCCTGGCGAGCAATAGCGAGCCTTTAATTGTGGAGGATCTTACCCAGTCGGGGGACACCTCGGTTACATACACACACAACAAAGCCACTCCAACAGCTTCCTCTCTCTCCAACACCCCTTCTCCCCTCTCCAAACTCTTCGAAAAGTAGATACGAGGTGCCATTGTCAAAGCTTTTTTTTTGTTCTTATGTGAATGAGGAAGGCAAAAACTGCCTGTGACGAGTGCCTCCCCCAGAGTTGAGAGAGTGACAGGGCCAAAATCAAGGGATGTTCGAGCCAAAATGCCTGGACACACGGAGTTTGAAGCAATTTAAGTCTTAGAAGCTTATCCCTCAATACCTTCACCTGCCCAGACCTGACCTGACCATCCATAGCCAAACTATAATGCTAAAGGACATGATGGTACTGGAAGGGTTGACCCGGAAGAGGGAAGGAAAAATTACGCTTTATCCAATTCCCAGCTTCAAAAAGACCCCGTCAGATCCAATTTAAGGGGAGGCTGACCGTTTGTTTGGTCTATTAATTCATTTATGTGTTTACTTTCCTCCCTAGACCTATATCCAGCTTAGAAAAACACCCCCTAGACCCCCCTTCAAGATAAATTTGTACATTTTTCGGTAGAAAAATTTCCCGGCCGAAGGCCGGTTCCTTTTAAAATTGCAGGCTCGCTATCGCTCGCCAGGAAAAAATCGACACCTAAATGGCAGGAAAGTTCTTAAAATTGACAAAGAAATAGGGCGAAAGGTGTTCAAATCGCCAAACTAATGGGCTGAATGTCTTATAATCTCAAAACTAGTGGGGCTAAACATTAGGGAGAAGGGAGTCCAGTAAAAGCGACTACTACCCCCAATTTAAGCTCTACGTTTGCTTCCCGTTCCCCCTTGATGGAGTTTGCTTCCCGTTCCCCCTTGATGGAGTTTGCTTCCCGTTCCCCCTTGATGTAGTTTGCTTCCCGTTCCCCCTTGATGGAGTTTACTTCCCGTTCCCCCTTGATGGAGTTTACTTCCCGTTCCCCCTTGATGGAGTTTACTTCCCGTTCCCCCTTGATGGAGTTTACTTCCCGTTCCCCCTTGATGGAGTTTACTTCCCGTTCTCCCTTGATCGAGTTTACTTCCCGTTCCTCCTTGATGGAGTTTACTTCCCGTTCCCCCTTGATGGAGTTTACTTCCCGTTCCCCCTTGATGGAGTTTGCTTCCCGTTCCCCCTTGATGTAGTTTACTTCCCGTTCCCCCTTGATGGAGTTTGCTTCCCGTTCCCCCTTGATGGAGTTTACTTCCCGTTCCCCCTTGATGGAGTTACTTCCCGTTCCCCCTTGATGGAGTTTACTTCCCGTTCCCCCTTGATGGAGTTTACTTCCCGTTCCCCCTTGATGGAGTTTACTTCCCGTTCCCCCTTGATGGAGTCTACTTCCCGTTCCCCCTTGATGGAGTTTACTTCCCGTTCCCCCTTGATGGAGTTTACTTCCCGTTCCCCTTGATGGAGTTTACTTCCCGTTCCCCCTTGATGGAGTTTACTTCCCGTTCCCCCTTGATGGAGTTTACTTCCCGTTCCCCCTTGATGGAGTTTACTTCCCGTTCCCCCTTCATGTAGTTTACTTCACTTTTCTTTAATCTGTCAAATTCCCTTAAGGGGAGGTATTTAGTTTAAGGGGAGGTATTTAGTTTAAGGGGAGGTATTTAGTTTAAGGGGAGGTATTTAGTTTAAGGGGAGGTATTTAGTTTAAGGGGAGGTATTTAGTTTAAGGGGAGGTATTTAGTTTAAGGGGAGGTATTTAGTTTAAGGGGAGGTATTTAGTTTAAGGGGAGGTATTTAGTTTAAGGGGAGGTATTTAGTTTAAGGGGAGGTATTTAGTTTAAGGGGAGGTATTTAGTTTAAGGGGAGGTATTTAGTTTAAGGGGAGGTATTTAGTTTAAGGGGAGGTATTTAGTTTAAGGGGAGGTATTTAGTTTAAGGGGAGGTATTTAGTTTAAGGGGAGGTATTTAGTTTAAGGGGAGGTATTTAGTTTAAGGGGAGGTATTTAGTTTAAGGGGAGGTATTTAGTTTGTTCCCTACGTTTTCATCAAGCTTAAAATTACACCCCATAGACCCCCTTTCAAGATAAATTTGTACATTTTTCGGTAGAAAAATTTCCCGGCCGGAGGCCGGTTGCTCTTAAATTACAGGCTCGCTATCGCTCGCCAGGATAAAATCGACACCTAAATGGCACGAAAGGTCTTAATATGGGGTGAAAGTTCTTAAAATCGCTAAACTAATGGGGCAAACTTTTTATAATATCAAAAGCAATGGGGCTAAACATGAGGGAGAAAGGGGTAAAAAAAAAAAAACTCAAGTGGATATCTCCCCTTAATGGCTGCTGTGTCACGGGCAAACAGTCACATCAATAGTTCGCTAAACCTTTCTCATAAGCGGTGTAATATTAAGCAAGTCGCTATTCCTTGACTGCCCTCATTATGTTTTCTAATACCTCGTGACCATATATATATATATATATATATATATATATATATATATATATATATATATATATTTTTTTTTTTTTTTTTTTTTTTTTTTTTTTTTTTTTTCAAATTGTCCTGTCCTCATCTTGGTTACTTATCTGTTCCGAATATTTGTTTAACGAAATGAGTATTGACTGTGAAAACTTCTTATTTACATGATACAGAGACAGGGTTGTTTCATATTTTGCCATTACGTATCAAATACTCAGTTGCTAAGGAATTAATTTACCGTCAGCTGGAGTTAAACTGTATTTGGGCCATATTTTCAACTACATAGTGATAACAAAGGAGTACAAAGGAATACAAAGGAGTACAAAGGAGTACAAAGGAATACAAAGGAGTACAAAGGAGTACAAACGACATCAAGCAATATAGTGATGATAGTGATACCGATGGTGATGATGATCCATTGAACATATATGGCCCATGAGAGAGTAGATTCAAGGAGGGGGATCGTTCTGTATTTAGGGAGGATGTTGTAGGCATCCATCATTTAGGGAAATACGCCCGGGGAGAGCTTTAGGTGGAGTACAAATATTGCTAGATATCCTGTTTTCACCACAATGCCTTCTTTGCTGTTTTTTTCTCTGTGCCTCGGTCACATGAAGAGCAATTTTAGCTTCATCTTATGATACACGCACTCTTGCTTTCCTGCATAAACCCATAAGCGTTACACACACTACACTAACTCGACTCATTTCCAATGTTTGCTTATTTTGGCGTAGGGATACAGCGACCCCACCGCCCGCCACTTCGGTGGTGTAATCAGCTTCTGTAGCAGTGAACCACTGGCTCCTATCTTCAGAACACTCCTGTGCTCAGTATGCTTCCAGCCAGGGCCCCCTCGAGGGTAAAGATAAACAGTGGTGGAACTGCCATCCGGGTGAGGGGCTGCTTTGGGTCTGTTCCTTCAGGACTAATGGTGGTGAAGTTGAACGGTCAGGCTATGGAGAATGTCAGCTCATTTAAGGGGAGATTTCCACTTGAGGGATTTTTTTCTTGACCCCTTTCTCCCTCATGTTTAGCCCCATTGCTTTTGATATTATAAAACGTTCGCCCCATTAGTTTAGCGACTTTAAGAACTTTCACCCCATATTAAGACCTTTCGTGCCATTCAGGTGTCGATTTTATCCTGGCGAGCGATAGCGAGCCTGTAATTTAAGAGGAACCGGCCTTCGGCCGGGACATTTTTCTACCGAAAAATGTACAAATTTATCTTGAAAGGGACTCAAGGGGGTGTAATTTCAAGCTTGATGGAAGCTTAGGAAACACACTAAAAACCTCCCCTTAAGTATCTAGGCAGTGTGTTGAGTAAAGATGGGAGTATGGATGAAGAAGTGCGAGAGAGGGTGCAACAGGGGAAGAGGGATGTAGGAATGCTGAAAGCAGTAACAAGAAATAGGGTGGTCAGCATGAAAGTAAAGAAGTCCTTGCATGACAGTGTGGTAATCCCGACACTGACTTACGGGAGCGAAGCATGGACATTGGTGAAGAGACTCAAACCAAGAGTGAGAAGGATGGAGAGTAGTTACCTGAGAAGTGCATGCGGAGTTACATGGAGGGATAGACAGGCAAATAAGGAGGTACGAGAGAGGTATGGTGTGGATGTAGATGTGCTGGAAAGTGTAAAAAGGAACACATTGAGATGGTTCGTCCATGTGGAACGTATGGGAAGCGAGAGAATGACTAGGAAAGTGTACGAGAGTGAGGTGGAAGGACAGAGAGGGAGAGGTAGACCGAATGAGAAGTGGAAGGATGGAGTGAAGAAGTATATAAGTGAAGGCAGTGCTGGATGGAAGGAGGGGCATCGACTGACTGGGGACAGAGGTGCATGGGGTCGTTTCGTTCGTGGCCACCCCTTCGGGGATCACGGCGTCTGGCAATAGACAGATTGACTTATATATTGCCCGTATATCCTCCCTCGAGGATTCTCAAGTGCTTGACCTCAACCAGAGACCATTACCCATCCCCCTTGCTCAAGGAGAGACGGTAACCGCTGGCTATATCTCAGAAAATATTTTCAACCAGACCGGGGATTGAACGCGAGTATGCTGGCCGGTATGCAGGGACGTTATCAACTGTGCATTAACCCCTTGAAGCTCTGACGCGTTTTAGCAGTTTATTTTGGCTATCATTAGACGATTTTATGCAGCTTAGGAAGGATCTGTGGGTATTAAAAGGGTAAATACTATCTCAATCAACCCTCTGACTTCCGTATACAGTTACTAATCTGAATAAAATCGTCTAATAGTAGCCAGAAAACAGAACAGAAACGCGTATTGGAGCTTGAAAGGGTTAATACGATGCAGAAACATAGTAGTTGCACATATTTCCATTAAGTGCGAAATATCAGTTGCTAAGGGATTCAATTGCCGACTTGCGAGTTTCATTCTATAAGGAAGTTGGAGCTGTAGACATCGATATTTAACAGAATTTACAGGTAAAATACGGTCGTAGTGCAATAATTATAAATACATAAAACCCAATTCAACATATCATTTATCCATCAGAAACGTACATTATTATTGCATTTCTGTTCAATGTTGATGTTCACGGCTCCAACTTCCTTATAGCCTGAAACTCGCAAGTGGTCAATTTACCGTCAGATTAAGGGGGATGACCTGTTTTTTGTTATTTCTGTCCTTTTCTCTCTTTCTCTGGCTTGTATCCATTCGGCCCCATTCAGCCTACTATTTTAAGACGTTTATTCCCATCTAGGTGTCGATTTCTTCCTGCTGAGCGATAGCGAGCCAGCATTATATGAAGAAATCCGGCTTCGCCGGAGACATTTTTCTATCGAAAAATGTACAAATTTAGCCTGCTGTCAAACAAAAATACAAAATATGCTGGCTCGCTACCGCTCACCAATAAAAAATTGACACCTGGATGGGGATAAACGTCTTAAAACAGTAGGCTGAATGGGGCCAAATAGATACAAGCCAGAGAAAGATAGAAAAGGACAGAACAAAAACAGGTCACCCCCCTTAAATGAAACCGAGTATAGGCATAGATAATAGAATACAAGGACAGACATCTAGGGTACACCTGCACTCTAAACCCTCCCCCCCCCCCCCCTGCAGCCTCAAGATGGTGGCGGGCGAAGTTGCCACACACACAGTTTGGGAAATGGTTCACTTTTCTTTTCTTTTTTTTTTCTTTTTTTTTTTGGGGTGGTGTAATGGTTAGTGTTTAAAAATCAGTGTGTGATAACCCAGGCTCGAATCCCGGTGGATCACATATATGCTTGCATTCATTTCATTGGAGGTGTTTCTTGAATCTTGAATCTTGAGGATTTGAAGGGCGCTGCAGATGAGGGTCATCCACTGTTCGTCCTACCACAGTAGCTGCTAGGTATCACAGGGCGCTAGATGCGAGACAGGCGTCCCGATGAGAGGAGGAAGACACAGACGATCCGAATCACCCTCACACGCAGATGGTCCTCCACTTCACGCCCTCCTAATAGTAGGGGAAGTGAGACGTTGTTGTACCCCAGAGCCGAGAGGCGCGCCTTCATGTAGATCCTAGCAGAGTAGTGACGGGGGCAGTCCAAGAGCACATGTCTCACCGTCTCATCTTGTCCACACCACTGACAGGCAGGGCTGTCTGTCATCATTGGAGGTGTTTGGTGTTGTGGTGAAATTAATAAAATATACTGTAGATTTGCTTTTTTTCTACTTTCCTCCCTAGACCTCCATCATACATAACAAATCAACCCCAGGGTACCCCATCAAGATACATTAGTACATTTTTGGGGTAGAAAAATTTCCCGGCCCAAGGCCGGTTGCTCTTAATTTACAGGCTCGCTATCGCTCGCCAGGAAAGAATATCGACACCCGAATGACGCGAAGTCTTAATATTGACAAATAAATGGGGTGAAATGTCATTAAGTGTTGGCTATAAAAACTCTCGTGTGATACCGGCTTAACATTGATGAATACAGTCCCAAGAGAGTCACCAACATGGCGGCAGGGTTGGGATCCAGGCTACCTATATAAACCACGGGGGGGGGGGGAGGGGGGAGGGGGGTATCACGTACTTTGAGTCAACTTGATACGGACATTATCACGCTTTACAACCGGCTTTACTTTCTGTGGGCGTGTTCGGTTTAGTACTTTATATTTTGTAAATTAACCCTTTCACGCATTTATGACGCAGAGGTTGCCAGATTAGCAATAAGAAATAGAGTTCTCTCACTCTTATAATTACCTCTCCAAAATTAGTGGTCTGCCCACAGCTAACTCAAAGACAACTGCAGAGGTTGAAGTAACTAAACTAAAGGTTTCTAAATACTCCTGATGGTAACAAAGGTTTTAAAGTATCCCCAATAGGCTCAAAATCGCGTCATTTGTCGGAGAGGGTTAATTGACTTTGTGTGCGTGTGTTTCAAAGTTATGGAGAATTCATTAGTAATTACATCTAGAACCGTATCTTCCACTACATCTATATTATTTGGCGGCCGATTATTGGAATGTTTACATATTGTGATTTCTATAATGTATCGATTTGAAAAGGTGTTAAATATAAAATAATAATGCCACTCGCGTGCCTCTGTAAACGGTCATGAAAGCCGTATTTTCCGCTTATCCGTATTTATTTGACTGGAGAATGGTGTGGGTTTCTCTCTCTCTCTCTCTCTCTCTGCTTACGTTTATTAGCATGTACGCAGGTATTCTTGCGTTTATTCATATGTATGTATGTATGTATAAGTTAGCGGGCAGTGGCGAGGGCAGGAGGGGAGTCTGAATGAGGACGGGGAGGTAGGAAAGGTTAGCGGGCAGTGGCGAGGGCAGGAGGGGAGTCTGAATGAGGACAGGGAGGTAGGAAAGGTTAGCGGGCAGTGGCGGGGGCAACAGGGGAGTCTGAATGAGGACGGGAAGGTAGGGAAGGTGTTATCACACAGGGTGATGTGATGCGACTAGTGCAGTAGCATGTTGGTGTAGTGCTGCTTGCTTGCATGCAATTCTCGCTTTCAGCTGCTGCCGCTGGCAAACCCTTGTGGTGAAAAGGGGAGCCGAGTGCGTAAGTCTCCCTCTGCCAGTACATAGCCTCTCCATCACCAAGACTCCTATTGTGCCTCCCCTGGGCCACACACGGTAACTGGGTGTCTTGCGACCCCAGGCTAAATCAATAGGGGATCTCGGGGCATGCGGTGGCCCCCAGAGGTATGATGTGCATCCTTGTCATCTACCAACAACCGCACACACCCACTGCCTTGTGGTTTAGTCTAGTAAGACAAAGGCTAGGGGAGCACACCCTGAGAGAAAAGCAGACGTTGGGGTACGTCTTGGCGGTTTCCGACAAACTGGAATCTCGGCAGTCCCCTGCAGTATTGAGCAGGAGCTGGTCGTCTTGGGTCACCCCCTTGCCATCAGCAACCCCTGTTCAGTACCAAGATAGTGAAGTTGGAACTGCGCACCTCCCTCGGCACTCTAAACTCTTCTATGCGCAGGTTTTCTCTTCCTGCTTTGCAGGAAGGGAACGTCATCATCGGACTACCATAAGCAATGTATGTAAGTATGTATGTATTCATCAACTCTGCGTAAGCAGAGTTTGGTATCCTCCCCCCCCCCCACCCCCCCACCCCCCCCCCCCCCACCCATTACCCCCCCCACCCACCCCCCCCCCCCCACCCCCCCCCCCCCCCCCCCCCCCGTATAGTGGGTACCACACAACAAAAAATGCTGTCGTCGTCGTCCGTCTTGTCTTGGAACTCCTCTTAGACCGTTGGACGGATTTTCACCAAATTGCACACGAACATTTCTTGCGTGAATGCGAACGTCAGTCAAAAAAGATTTTTTGAATTTATGCAATAGTTATGATTTTAGGTCCAAAATATGGTTTTACCCCTCTCCCCCCCCCCCCCCCCCCCCAGCAATGAATGCGTTCTTAGTGTGTGAGCCCCAAAGGGGCTCACACACTAAGAACGCATTCGTTCTGGGGGCGAAAACATCTCGCTACGTATTTGCTAGGTTAAATTAGTTCAGTTGGCATTAGAAGTGATGGAAGTAATAGTGGGATTGATGGTGATGGTAATGATGATGGTGATAATAGTAGTGATGATGGTTGTAGTTGTATTGATGATGATGACAGTAGTAGATATGATGGTGACAGTAGTAGATATGATGGTGACAGTATTAGTAGTAGTGATGATGGTGACAAGTAATGATGATAGTTGTAGTGATAATGATTACAGTAGTGATGATGGTGTGAGTATTAGTGATGATGGTGTGAGTATTAGTGATGATGGTGAAAGTTGTAGTGATGATGACAATAGTTGTGATGATGGTGATAGTAGGATACATATGAGTAATACTTGTGACAGTAGTAATGATGATCGTTATAGTAGTAGTGATGATGTTAACAGTAGTAATGATGATTGTAAGATGTTGGTGATGATAGTAGTAATGATGGTTGATAGTTGTAGTATCAATGATGATAGTGATTAAGATGGTAGTGACAATGGTGACAGTAGTAGTGATGATGGTGAGAGTAGTAGTGATGATTGTAATTGTAGTAGTGATGATGATCATAGTAATGGTGATGATTACAGTAGTCGTGATGATTGTGGCAGTTGTAGTGATTATGGCAGTAGTAGTGATGATGGTGTTTGTGATTGATGATGGTGACAGTACTAGTAGTAGTAATGATGGTGACAAGTAATGATGATAATTGTAGTGATAATAATAACAGTACTGATGCTGGTAGTGACGATGGTGTGAGTATTAGTGATGATGGTGAGTAGTAGTGAGGATTGGTGAAAGTTGTAGTGATAATGACAATAGTTGTGGTGATGAAGATCATAGTAATGGTGATGATGGCAGTAGTAGTGATGATGGTGACAGTAGGATAAATGATGGTAATATTTGTGACAGTAGTAATGATGATGGTTATAGTAGTAGTGATGATTTTAACAGTAGTAATGTTGATTGTAAGATGGTGGTGATGATATTAGTAATGATGGTTGATAGTTGTAGTATCAATGATGATAGTAGTGATTAAGATGGTAGTGACCATGGTGACAGTAGTAGTGATGATGGTGAGAGTAGTAGTGATGATTGTAATTGTAGTAGTGATGATGATCATATTAATGGTGATGACAGTAGTTGTGATGATTGTGGCAGTTGTAGTGATGGTAGTAGTAGTGATGATGGTGATGTGATTGATGATGATATTAGTAGTGATGATGGTAACCCATCGCAGAGTTGGGTATGCCGTTTTGATTTTGGGCAAAACGGCACGTCTACTTTATTAGTATGTATGTCAATGTGTGTGGTTGTGTTTGAGAGAGTGTACAGTTTGAATAATGGATATGTGTGTGTGAGTGTGAGTAATATTCCATGTGCGTATGAGCGGATGTCTGTATGTGTGTACGTGTGTGTGTACAGTGGGGGCAACTTGAGACCGTGCATGCATTCGTGTGTGTGTCCATGTATGTGTGTGACTGTGTGTATGTGTGTGTGTGTGTGTGTGTGTGTGTGTATGTACGTATGTGGGGTGTGTGTGTATGTGTGTGACTGTGTGTGTATGTATGTACGTATGTGGGGTGTGTGTGTGTGTGTATACGTTATCGCCTAAGTAATAAACACGGTAGCACCTGTAAGTCCCTTTGATTGTGGTGTTCATGGCGGAACAGCTTGTGTTACTGTATTGTTAAGTACAGTACGAGGGGAAAAATGTGTATGACATTAATTTTAAACTGGTTTTAATTACATTCTGGCTGACATTATCCAATATTATTTATATTAGGAAAGTCTATATATCTATCTAACTATTTTCGGACGCTGTGATCCCACGAATGAATCGCCCCGTAGTGCTTGGTTTTTGGTCTATGTATATATTTATTAATTTTTTTTAGTTTCCTCGTTAGAAAAATTTCCCGGCCAAAGGCCGGTTCCTTCTGAAATTACAGGCTTGCTATCGCTCGTCAGGAAAAAATCGACCCCTAAATGGCACTAAAGGTCTTAAAATTGACAAAGAAATGGGGCAAAAGGTCTTAAAATCGACAAACTAATGGAACAAACGTCTTAAAACCTCAAAACTTATATGATAAACATGAGGGAGAAGGAGGTCCAGAAAAAACAACTACCTCCCCCTTGAGGATACAACCCCCCCCCCCCCCCCCCCACCACCAAAACCTCTCCTCCATCACCACCAAGCCTATTCTCCAGCACCACCACCACCAAACCCTCTCTCCACCACCACGACCACCACCAAACCCTCTCCACCACCACCACCAAGCCCTCTCTCCACCACCAAACCCTCTCTCTCCACCACCACCACCACCAAGCCCTCTCTCCACCACCCCCAGCAGTTGATGACTGATAGTGCCTGGGGGGGGGGGGGACTCATAAATATACCAGCACCACAGCAGTGCAATATTATAAATACAAGCTCGCTCATTAATAAAAACAAACACAGAAGAGACTGGAGTTCTTGCAGAGAGGCTCCAGTCCTGACGTTATTCTTGATTTCCAGTGTGCTGGCTTAATAATCCAATAGGGTTGATAGCCTCTGAAGTCCTATTTTAACTAACTAATATACGACCTATAAATAGATAATACATAAGCCTTCTACTCTTCTAATTTCCTCTTAATATCCTTTACTTCTCTCTAATTCTTAGAGACCTCTCATCTTCCCAACCTGCCTATCCCCCCTCAGCTCCACTCAACTCCTTCCTGGGGTGTCCTGTGGTGTATTGGTTTGCATATTTGGTTCACAGTAAAGGAGATTAGGATTCGATTCCCCCTCGAGAAGAGACATTTGGGCAAGTCTCCTTACATCCTGCGCCTGTTTCACCTAGCACTATAAATAGGAACCTGGTATAAGGAGACTGATATAAAATCCCTTCTGAGGTTGCCAGATTGGTACTAGTTGAAAGGATGCCATGCAGGTAACCCCAGCCTTGACAATAATCTTGACTCCTTAACTTCTTATAACTCAAAATTAATGTTGCTCTATGACGTCCACCCTAAATATTAGTATATATATACCCTACCAACAGTACGAATAACACCACCATTTTCCAACAACACTACCATCATTATCCCCAAAACACAACACCACCACCAGTATGACCAATTACGACATTACCACCACCACCATTGGCATTACCAACACCAAACATTTTCTCCACCATCACCACCACCAACGTCATTACCACCACCACCACCACCACCAAATATTTTCACCCCTACCACCACCAAACATTTTCACCAATACCACCACCACCACCACTTACCACCAACGTCATTACCACCACCAAATCTTCTCCACCACCACCACCGTGACCACCACCACCAAACATTTTCACCACCACCACCACCAAATATTTTCACCAACACCACCACGACCACCAACCCTTCTCCACTACCACCACCTCCACCACCAAACATTTTCACTCCCACCATAATGTACCGACTATAGTATCCAGGGACTCATAAACTAACCTGATCCCAGCGGTACAGTATGTTAAACCAAAGCTCGTATATTTACATAATGTTAGAATAATCCAAATACATGTGAACACTTTTTTTTTTTTTTTTTTTTTTTGTTAATTGTCATTATGAGTGCCATAACAATTAATATTTTTCACCACCACCGCAGGCAATATTATATTTTACCTTCACCTCCATCATTTCATGTTTGTCCTGTCCTTCCTCCCTCACCTACCTATATCTCCACCACCACCACTATGTTATATATTCACTATCAACACCACCACCAACAACAACACCACCAACCCTTCACCACCACCCATCAACACAACCCACCACCAACCCTTCCCTTGGTGGTGCCCCCCACCACCACCACCACCATCAACAACACCACCCATCAACAACACCACCCATCCACTACCACCACCACCACCAGCAGCAACTGTTGACTGATGTACCTGGGGCCACATAAACTCACCTGAACCCCAACATTACAATATTATAAACTAAAACTTTTATTTTGATGTTTTCGAATTTCCGAACACAAGCGATAATCATATTTAAAAGTCGCATTGTACCTCCATAACGTCAACACTGGTTATATCTCTAGGTATACTGTGTGTATATATATATATATATATATATATATATATATATATATATTGTGTGTGTGTGGTTGTGTGTGTGATCGAGCTGCCATGGTCAATCAAGACGATAATTATGTAGATACATAGATAGATATTTATTTCCTTATCAAACTTGAACAATGCTATAATTATATTATAAATAAGTAGCTCAGAAATGTAACAGAATGGATATAGCATTAAGCACTATTTGAAATGGCCAGACACCTCAAAGGGTAACCCATTTCAACCAGTAGCTCTCAACCAATGCCAACTCAACCTAGACTGTTAGTTTAGGTTAACCCTTTCAAGCTCCAATACGCGTTTCTGTTCTGTTTCTGGCTACTATTAGACGATTTTATTCAGATTAGTAACGGTATATGGAAGTCAAAGGGTTGATTGAGATAGTATTTACCCTTTTAATAACCACAGATCCTTCCTAAACTGCATAAAATCGTCTAATGACAGCCAAAAATAAACTGCTAAAACGCGTCAGAGCTTCAGAGGGTTAAGATATTACTTTAAGTTGGCACTGGTTGAATTGTCCCTGGTTAATTTGGCACTGGTTGAGATCTACAGGTCTAATGGTTGAGTTGTCCGGGTTCCTATTATTTACACTTCACCTACCAGACCATAGTCACTCAGGCCATATCTAAAGTGGCTTGAAGTGAAGTGTTGTCAATAAAGACCCTTGTTCACGTGCCCTTTATATCTATCGCTTTTATAGCCAAGTACTCTTCAATCGACCACTTGCGAGTTGCAGGTTATAGGGATGTTTAGGCTGTCGACTTTGATATTTAGCAGATATACACGACATCTCAACCAGTAGACCATTTCAACCAGTAGCTCTCAACCAGTGCCAAATCAACCAAGACCAACCAAACCAGTGCCAAAATATAGTACTAACCTAACCTAACCATACCTTCCGGACATCTCAACCACTAGACCATTTCAACCAGTAGCTCTCAACCAGTGCCAAATCAACCAAGACCAACCAAACCAGTGCCAACATATAGTACTAACCTAACCTAACCGAATCGTATTGGTTGATTTGGTACTGGTTGAGAGCTACTGGTTGAAATGGTCTACTGGTTGAGTTGTCCGGTCACCCTGGTGGAGATCTACTGGTCGGGTTGTCAGGGAGACATCACTGTCCTATCACAGCTGATATATGATACTGAGGTCAGCAGAGATGGCTATATTTTGTTCACAGGACGAGCAAAGGTAGACTATTTGGCTACATTGACCACCGATATGTCTGTTATCAGATCTATTTTTGTTGTTATTCGTGTGTGTGTGTGTGTGTGTGTGTGTGTGTGTGTGTGTGTGTGTGTGTGTGTGTGTGTGTATTAGGAAACTACATATATATTTCTGGACATATGAAATCATGTGAGGAGGAGCACTTCATTAGCTTATAATCTTCTTCACTTACGCCAGCGATCTTGACTGTAATCTTGATCCCTTACCTTTGTGTACCTCAAAAGGGGCAAGAGCAAACGGTCTGTAAATGTCCACATCTATTTCATGGTCTACTCTTCTCAAACGATAAAAATGTCAGCTCGATGGCTTTCAATCTTGTGGAAGTTACAAGAAGTTAAGGTGGCCCACCTCGTTTCTTTGCTCTCTTTCTCCCTCTCTTTCGGGGTTGTATCCATTCGGCCCCATTCACCCTACTGTTTAAGACGTTTATCCCCATCCAGGTGTCGAGTTTTTCCTGGCGAGCGGTAGCGAACCATCATATTTATTTATTTTATTTTTTTATAGTAGGCTAAATTTGTACATTGTTCGATAGAAAAATGCATTCTAGGGTAAACTAGGTTAGGTTATGCTAGGCTTGGTTAGGTTACGTTTATTTTACGTTGGGCTAGGTTAGGTTAGATTATGAACAGTTTGGTTAGATTAGGTTTATTTAGGTAAAATTGAATAAGGTTAGGTTGGAAGACTTCTCCTTCGGATTGGGGCCGATTTGGAATGGGGCCGATTGAAAAAAAAAAAAAATCACACACACACACACAGCTATATCCATGCTGGTCTCGGTATAAAATTGGTACATCTGTCGGCTTTTGTACAGAGTGGGCTGGCAACTACCTTTATTGGCCTAACAGATTGGATTGCGTTTTTTAAGCGTCGCACCTCTGTTGTTTTCGTTTACACAAGAAGTTTCCTCTGTTTACGTTTCCTGTAAAACAAGGTACAGTCGGCCTAATAAGTGATGTTTCGGCACCAAGTATGTTTTGATAAATAATTGGTATCAGCAATATCTAAGCTTCATTTATTCATATCGAGTGAAATATACAAACATGTTCCTACACTTACCCACCCTATTCAACATCTGACAGACATTAATACAGCACAGAGCAAGCCAAACGTAATGACAGCTGGGAATAAACAAACATGTTCCTACATTAACCCACCCTGTTCAACATCTGACAGACATTAATACAGCACAGAGCAAGCCAAACGTAATGACAGCTGGGAATATACAAACATGTTCCTACACTTACCCACCCTATTCAACATCTGACAGACATTAATACAGCACAGAGCAAGCCAAACGTAATGACAGCTGATAATAAACAAACATGTTCCTGCACTTACCCACCCTATTCAACATCTGACAGACATTAATACAACACAGAGCAAGCCAAACGTAATGACAGCTGGGAATAAACAAACATGTTCCTACATTTACCCACCCTATTTAACATCTGACAGACATTAATACAGCACAGAGCGATCCAAACGTAATGACAGCTGGGAATAAACAAACATGTTCCTGCACTTACCCACCCTATTCAACATCTGACAGACATTAATACAACACAGAGCAAGCCAAACGTAATGACAGCTGGGAATATACAAACATGTTCCTACATTTACCCACCCTATTCAACATCTGACAGACATTAATACAGCACAGAGCAAGCCAAACGTAATGACAGCTGGGTATTGACTTATTAGCGCGACCTTACAGTGACGATTATTAACCCTTTGAGGATTACGACATATGTTTAATTGTGTTCTACCTATGATTAGAGGATTTTGTGCAGTTTAACCAGGATCTGTGGTGATAAAAATGGTTAAGTGAGATAGTTCGAAGCCTTTTCATAGCTGGAGGCTCTTTTGAAACTGAATAAAATCGTCTAATAGCTGCCAGAATAGAGCTAGAAGGACGTCACCGTTGATTCATTTAAACTTCGCCTAGACAAATATCTCGCATCAAACCCGCGACTGACTGCGTTTGTAAATGAATAACTTTATTTTATCCCCTCCTCAGTTACTAACCCATCTGTCCCCTACTAACTTCCTAATCCTGCCACGGATATTAGTTCCAGGGCAGTAATTCCCTTTCCAATGTTCCCTTACCCACTCTAAACCACTGTTTGGACACTTGATCCTCAGTGTTTTGGAGGACAAGCAACCTAGAAGGGTCACTAGATCTGTTGTTGCTTGATTTCCTTTGTACTCCTTTGTACTCCTTTGTACAGAAGGGGTTAACCCCATGAGGATTACGACGCGTTTTGACCGTGTATTATGGCTATCATTAGACGATATTACACAACTTAAGGGGGTAGTACTCGCTTTTTCTGGACCCCCTTCTCCCTCATGTTTAGCATATTCGTGTTGAGGTTTTAAGACGTTCCTTCCGTTAGTTTGGCGATTTTGAGACCTTTCGCCTCATTTTTGTTTGTCAATATGTAGACCTTTCGTGCCCTTTAGGTGTCGATGTTTTCCTGGCGAGCGAAAGCGAGCCTCTAATTTTAGAAGAAATCTGCCTTCGGCCGGAACATTTTTCTACCGAAAAATGTACAAATATATCCTGAAATGGGGTCAAGGGGGTGTTTTTCTAAGCTTGATGGAGGTCAAGCGAGGAAACTCAAAAATATATTAATAAATATATAGACCAAAAATCAAGTACTGCCACCTTAAGGGGAGGTTTTTAGTGTGTTTCCTAGACTTCCATCAAGCTTGAAATTACACCCCCATGACCCCCTTTTAAGATAAATTTGTACATTTTTCGGTAGAAAAATGTCCCGGCCGAAGGCCGGTTCCTCTTAAAATTAAAGGCTCGCTATCGCTCGCCAGGAAAAAATCGACACCTAAATGGGACGAAAGGTCTTAAAAGTGACATAAATGGGGTGAAAGTTCTTAAAATCGCCAAACTAATGGGGCGAACATCTTAAAATCTCAAAAGCAATGGGGCTAAACATGAGGGAGAAAGGGGTAAAGAAAAAAATCCCTCAAGTGGAAATCTCCCCTTAAGGAGTACCTGCGGTAATGAAACGACCATCTCAATCAACTCTCTGACTTCCATACACTCTTCCTAATCTGAATAAAATCGTCTATTAACAGCCAGGAAACAAAAACGAAGCGCGTCATCGATCCTCAGAGGGTTAATGCTGATACACGTATTTTCCAAGCTGTCTCAGGGGGAATTAACCACTTGCGAGTTCCGTTCTATAAGGAAGTTGGAGTTGTAGACATCGATATTTAGCAGAATTACCAGCTAAAATACGGTTGTAGTTCATTTTACGAGCTACTAAAGAGTTGAATTGGATTATATTTATTCACTTTAAATATATACTATCCAATTCAACATACTCTTTAGCCATCAGGAACCTATACATTATTAGGTGGCCACGGAATTGGGCCCATACGGGATTGGGCCCATACGGAATTGGGCCCATACGGAATTGGGCCCATACGGGATTGGGCCCATACGGGATTGGGCCCACAGGATAGGTTAGGTTAGGTTCGGCTCCAATCCCGTCTGGGCCCAATTCCGTCTGGGCCCAATTCCGTCTGGGCCCAATTCCGTCTGGGCCCAATTCCGTCTGGGCCCAATCCCGTCTGGGCCCAATCCCGTCTGGGCCCAATTCCGTCTGGGCCCAATCCCGTATGGGCCCAATCCCGTATGGGCCCAATCCCGTATGGGCCCCATCCCGTATGGGCCCAATCCCGTATGGGCCCAATCCCGTATGGGCCCCATCCCGTATGGGCCCAATCCCGTATGGGCCCAATCCCTATGGAACCTACATTATTATTGCATTTATATTTACTATCGATGTCCACGGCTCCAACTTCCTTATAGCCTGAAACTCGCAAGTGGTTAATTTTTATATTTTTCGAGGCTTTAAAATGTATCAGAATTACTAATCGTGCATGTACCTATTTACGTTAAGCCGGTATCACACGAGCACTTTTTCCCTCAACACTGGTCTGGCAGCTTATGGGGATAACATACATTTCAACTGTTTCGGTGACCTAAATCCATCTACCATCAATCTAGTTTCCAATACCAATGCAAAATATTCAAACAAAATTTGCCAGAAAAATGTTGATTATCGAATGTTGACTATAAAAGCTCTCATGTGTGATATTGGCTTAGAACATCGGACAGGCAGATTTTTCTTTTAGCTCATTTGGTTTCTCCTTTTATTTTTATTTTTTTTTATTTTTTTTTTTTTTTAAGAGAGAGAGCGTAATCAAATCTGGTTGGCAAGTAGCGGTTGTTTCCTGTCTCTCTCTCTCTCTCTCTCTCTCTCTCTCTCTCTCTCTCTCTCTCTCTCTCTCTCTCCGGGTATTGCTTTACCATCCATATTTCATATTCCCTTCAGTTTTCTCTCTCTCCCTCCAATTCTCTAACCTCACTCTCACTCTCTCTCTCTCCACTCCCTCCCCTCCACCTCCCCCTCCTCCCCTCTCTCTCCCTTTCCTCCCTTCTCCCCTCTCTCTCCATTTCCTTCCCTTCTCCCCCTCTCCTCCCTTCCCTCCCTCTCCTCTCCCCTCTCTCCCTCTCCTTCCCCTCTCCCCTCTCCTTCCCCTCTCCCTCTCTTCCCCCTCTCCACTCCCTCCCCTCCACCTCCCCCTCCTCCCTCTCTCCCCTCTCTCTCCCTTCCCTCCCTTCTCCCCTCTCTTTCCATTTCTTCCCTTCTCTCACTCTCTCTCCAATCCCTCCCCTCCACCTCCCCTCCTCCCTCTCTCCCCTCTCTTTCCATTTCCTCCCACTCTCCCTCTCCTCCTCCCCCTCGACCCTCGCCCCCTCTCTCCCCTCCCTCCCCCTCTTCTCTCTCTCTCATTCCTCTCCCTCTCCTCCTCCTCTACCCTGTCTCTCCCCTCCCTCCCCTTCCATTCTCTCTCTCCCTCCCTCCCCTCTCTCTCCCTTTCCTCCCCTTCCCCTATCTCTCCCTTTCCTCCCCCTTCTCTCCTCTCTCTCCCTCTTCCCCCTCTCTCCCTTTCCCCCTCCCCCTTTCCCCCCCCTCTCTCCTCTTCCCCCTCTCTCTCTCTTTCCTCCCCCTCTCTCCCCTTCCTTCCCCTCCCCCCTCTCTCCCTTTCCTCCACCTCCCCCCCCCCCACCCCCTCTCCCCCGTCCCGCCACATACTGATGCTCTACATTGATCGCTCCTCTCCTGGGCTGCTCGGGGTGGGCGTGGTCTGCTGCACCCCGCCCCGCCCGGACGCCCCTTCCTCCCTTCCTGCCACTGCCACCACCACCACACCCTTACCTGCCCACCCAACACCACTCTCTCTCCCTCTCCCTCCCTCTCTCTCTCTCATCCATCTGCTACTCCACCCTCCACCCCACCCCACCCTCACCAACCACCCACCTCACCCTACTCTCTCTCTCTGTCTGCCTGCTACATAACAACGCACCCTTCCTCCACCACACCAACACACACTCCACATATCCCAACCTCTCTCTCTCTCTCTCATCCGTCTGCTACTCCACCCTCCACCTTCCACTCCACCACACCCTCCAACCCTCCACCCCTCCACCCCACCACACCCTCACCTACCACCCACCTCACCCTACTCTCTCTCTCTGTGTCTGCCTGCTACAGCCCACCCCTCCTCCACCACACCAACACACACTCCACATATCCCAACCTCTCTCTCTCTCTCCTCTTTGTTATCCTTTCCTTCCACTTTCCCTTACTCACGGGTTAGCTATCTTTACTAGAATTAAGTCCTGACCACTACGCTGGGATCGTAAGGTCTATGTGGTCAGTGTATTTATGTAAATATGTGTAGATCTCTCTCTCTCTCTCTCTCTCTCTCTCTCTCTCTCTCTCTCTCTCTCTCTCTCTCTCTCTGAACAGACACAAAGGATATTGATCACTTAGTTCTAATAAATTCAAAACAGTACGCTCCCGGTTATCAAAACTGAGACTGCTCATAATTGATGACATATCAATGATGAGAGATGATATGTTGTATCATTATCCACAGAAGACTTTAGGCTATCATGGGATCAGCAGGAGATACAAGATTTTTTTTTTTTTTTTTTTTTTTTTTTTTTTTTTTTTCCTAGACGCCGCAATTCCCGAGAAGGGGTCGCCATGAAGATTAGGCGTTTGTCACAAATTGCTAGGTCAAGTTGCCCGGGCTTGACATCTACCAATAACATTTTGACAGTGAAGATTTGATCCGCTGACCCTTTGATCAGCAGCCGACGCTCTACTGACTATGCCACGGCTCGCGACTTAGTAATGTCAGCATATTAGCTGTAAGGAATCTCTACTAACTACATCGTCGCCTTGTTGGGTCTTTGACTCTATTTCATAAGATATTTCTTATTGCTGATCATCCATTACATTCTAAAATGCCACCACCTTTTCGGCCTGTTCGTGTGACTAGATATTCCTTAAAGTTAAATAATCAGGCCTTTGCTCGTGTTCATTGTAACACGTCACAATATTCAAGATGTTTTATCCCATCAATCACAACATTCTGGAATACTCTCCCTAATGAAGTAGTGGAGGTGGAGAGCTCTCTGGTTTTCAAGACGAGGGTTAACGCCTTTTTAGTTAGCTAGTTATATCTTCCTGGCTGTTTGTGGCCCTCACTGAGACCATTCGGGGTATATAGTCTCCCAACGGCTGGGGATCACATGTAGTATCTGATAATAATATTAATAATAATAATGATAATAATAATGATAATAACAATAATAATAATAATAATAATAATAATAATAATGATAATAATAATGATAATAACAATAATAATGATAATAATAATAATAATGATAATAATAATGATAATAATTATAATAATAATAATAATAATAATAATAATAATACAACATGTGCTCCAGAAGCGTGTCTTTGGCCTCCCCAGGGATGAATATGCTTTAGTCTGTTTTTTCCCAGCTGATGGTAAATTGCCATCTTTCCATCTTGATTACTATGCTGTTACCATGATAGCGAAATATGTTGCTAATTATGAAAACTTAGCAATACTATGACGCAGAGACATAGCGGTAACATATGACGCAGAGACATAGCGGTAACATATTTTTCCAGCAAGAATCACGAAATCAGATGCTAAAGGATTCAATTTACCATCAGCTTGACAAATTTTTACTATAGCTATAAGTAGAAAATTTCAAAATGCTTCATCTGACCAAGAGCATGAGGCAATGAAATGATCGGACTTTTGCTGAATTGCCGACTTGCGAGTTTCGTTCTATAAGGGAGTTGGAGCTGCAGACATCGATATTTAGCAGAATTATCAGCTAAAATACGGTCGTAGTACATTTATAAATACATAAAACCAAATTCAACATACCATTTATCCATCAGAAACGTACATTATTCTTGCATTTCTGTTTAATATCGATGTTTACGGCTCCAACTTCCTTATAGCCTGAAACTCGCAAGTGGTCAATTGTTGAACTGTGTGAGGACTGCAACCTGCACAGAACATGACCTTCAGATCCAATAATCACGAAAAATTTCCGAGTACTCCACTTGTCCACCACACCTGTGTACCTGCCTACCACACACACACACTCCACCTCCTCCACCCACCATGCTGCGTCTATCTACCCAATATGCTACCTCTCTCTCTCTCTCTCTCTCTCTCTCTCTCTCTCTCTCTCTCTCTCTCTTTTAATATTTTTTGAGAGCGTAATCAAATCTGGTTGGCAAGTAGCGGTTGTTTCCTTTCTCTCTCTCTCTCTCTCTCTCTCTCTCTCTCTCTCTCTCTCTCTCTCTCTCTCTCTCTCTCTCTCTCTCTCTCTCTGTTATTGCGCCCTCTCCTTTCTGTCTGTGTGTGTGTGTGTGTGTGTGTGTGTGTGTGTGGTACCTCCAAATACTGCACCCCAACCACCCACTTGTCCACCTCCCCTCCACTAGACCTACCACACACACACACTCCACCTCCTCCATCCTACCGTCTCTCTCTCTCTCTCTCTCTCTCTCTGCTATTGCGCCCTCTCCTTTCTGTCTGTGTGTGTGTGTGTGTGTGTGTGTGTGTGTGTGATGCCTCCAAATACTGCACCCCAACCACCCACTTGTCCACCTCCCCTCCACTAGACCTACCACACACACACACTCCACCTCCTCCACCCTACCGTATCTCTCTCTCTCTCTCTCTCTATCTCTACGCATTTCTCTGTTGCCCCCCCCCCCCCCCCCCACCCCACCCCCACCGTATTCCTACAGTCACGGACAAAAGTCGAGTCCTGCCTCCATGGTTTTACTTTAGGCCTTCGATGTGTCGAAAAGGTCTCACTGAAGTTCCGAAGGGAGGATGACCAAGAGTTAGTAAGATATGAAAGGAGATCACCAGTAGCGTGACTCTTAAAGAAGCCATACTCACAATCTGAGAGTAAATTATGAGGATAGAAATGCTTAAGAAATTTTGAAGTAAGAATAGTTTCAAACACTTTAAGAGATGAGAGCAATTGGACGATAGTTGGAGGGTTGAGAGCGGTCACCCTTCTTTGGGACAGGTTGAATGAGAGCAAGAAGAGAGATGTTAGAGGAGAGACAGAGAACGAATAAAAGACGAGGAAGAAAATTTGTTGGAGAGGTTTTAGGCTAGATGCCAGAAAGCTTGGGAAGAGCTCTAGTTGGATAGTTCAGTGCATTTATTATTGATGAAAGAGTGTTTGGCAAGTCGAAGAACAGATTTGACTTGATTCTGGGCGATAACATAGTGGTTTAATGAGGGAGAAATAGCGACTACTTCCTCCTTAAGCACGTGCCTGGAACAGATTTTCCCCTTATTCAATGTTCAGTGTCTCAAATGTACGATATTCTAGTGTATCAGCTACTTGCGTAATCGTATCTTGAAAGGATTGAAATAAGTAAAATCCAATGTTAAAGTCTAGAGGCAGTACAGGAAACGTTTTACAGTATCGCCTACAACCTTTCTATTTGTTTCCCGAGCGGTATCCATTCTTTTTCATTCTGTCTGTAAGGTCTGTCTATCACCATACGCCTGCCTCACCTGCCTTCCCTTCTGCCTTACCCTGCATCACTTGCTCACCTCGTCCTGTCTTCACTCTCTTCAGTCATCATCCTTCCTCAGCTCACCCTTCCTCATTTTCCTCACCTATCCTCACCTACCTTCCCTGCTTCGCCCTACCTCACTGCCTCGCCCTTCCTCCCTTGCCTTCCCTGTCTTACACTTCCTCATCTCACCCTTCCTCACTTGCCTCACCTTCCCTGCCTCACCCTTCCTCCCTTGCCTTCCCTGTCTTACCCTTCCTCGTCTCACCCTTCCTCACTTGCCTCACCTTTCCTGCCTTACCCTTCCTCCCTTGCCTTCCCTGTCTTACCCTTCCTCATCTCACCCTTCCTCACTTGCCTCACCTTCCCTGCCTTACCCTTCCTCCAATGCCTTTCTTGCCTTACCCTTCCTCATATCACCCTTCCTCACTACCTTACCCTTCCTCACTACCTTACCCTTCCTCACTGCCTTACCCTTCCCCACTGGCCTTCTTCGTGAGCTTCCTGTGTCTGGAGCACGTGTTCTCCACCCATGCACGCAATTGTGGCCCTCTGTGTATTAACAAATATCACAGCTGTTTTAAGGCGGCTTTGCCTTTTGTGTCCTTCATTCACATAGACAAAATATATGTACGGTCGCGCTAATAAGTCATGTCCCAGCTGTCATTACGTTTGGCTTCCTCTGTACTGTATTAATGTCTGTCAGATGTTGAATAGGGTGGGTAAGTTTAGAAATATGCTTGTAGATTTCACTCGGTATAAAGAAATTAAGCTTAGATATTGCTGATACCAATTATTGATCAAAATATACTTAGTGCCGAGATATCACTTATTAGCGCGACTGTATTATCCCAAATGTTCAGAGTTTACCTTTAAAACTTCATATATTCAAATTGGTGGTAGTTGTTTTAGCTTGTGGTTGTACACCCAGTCAAAAAATACGTCACTCTTTAGCTCCAATATCCATCGCAGCGATGATCCGCTTGTCATTATTGTATCATGCCGTACGGCGAGAGGCAGATCCTCAAGGATCCTCAAGATCGTAAGTGGGTGACACTAATAGTTGGTTGGGTATAACTTCCTTGTAGTTTGCTGTATCTTCTTTTTGTTTACTGTTTTCTCCTTCTCTTTAATATGTTGTTCCTTATATGTTTGTATAACGATTGTTCTACCTAAATTTGTATGTGTATATTTGGGTGATTTATATTTTAAGGCAAGAATTTATTGTATAGAACAAAATGGACCTATATGGTCAATCTATCTAATGATAATGTACGACAGGTTGGGAGAGGGGTATCCTGACCAGGATTCGAACCCACTTACTCCAGGTATATTTTTGGGAGAGTCGGGCACCGTAACCACTCGGCCATGAGCGGATATGAGGAAAGTAACCTTAGTTCTTATTTGAAGAACCAGGTTATAGTATCGTCGAGGACTATGTCTTCGAACACGTGTGTGTGTGTGTGTGTATGTGTGTGTGTGTGTGTGTGTGTGTGAGTGATACGTTTCAGTACATACAGTATATATCATTCTCATTCCTTTCAAAGAAAACACACGCACGCCCACCCACACACACTCACTCTCTCTCTCTCACACTCTCTCTCTCTCTCTCTCTCACACTCTCTCTCTCACACACACACACTCTCTCTCACACACTCACTCACACACTCTCTCTCTCTCTCTCACACTCTCTCTCTCTCTCACACTCACTCTCTCTCACTCTCACTCTCTCACACTCACTCTCACTCTCACATTCTCTCTCTCTCTCTCTCACACACACATGCTCACTCTCTCTCTCTCTCTCTCTTCCATCATTGCATATTATTAATTGCTTTGATGTTGGCATAAGCTTCTCGCTCCACTCAAGCATGCACACACATATACACACACACACACACACATATATACACACAAGCACACACTATCACACACATACAAAGGAGTACAAAGGAGTACAAAGGATAAACAAGCAACAACAGATATACTGATGCTTACTAGGCTGCTTGCACACAGTGTAACTAAACTGCAAATCCTAAAAGATAAACCGGAAATGATTGCACAGTATAAAGTGGTGCCATTTCGTTTATAAACCCAGATACTAAGGGGTTAATTAACACTATTTGGTGCAACGTCTTGGGGGTTATTATGGTATTTTGTTGTATTATTATTGAGGTTTCTATTTGTTTTAGCCATTTTCGAACAATGTGTTTTTAGTTTACCCGCTAGACTTGGAAAAACGCCTCTCCAAACCCCCTTCAAAAAAAAAAAACCGCCTCTCCAAACCCCCTTCAAACTAAAAAAAACGCCTCTCCAAACCCCCTTCAAACTAAAAAAAACGTCCCCCAGACCCCTTTCAAGCTAAATGTGTACATTTTTCGGCAGAAAAATTGCCCGGCCAAAGGCCGGTTTCTCCAAAATTGCGGGCTCGCTATCGCTCGCCCAGGAAAAATCAACACCTTATTGGGTTGAAGCATCATATAATCGCCAAACTAATGCGATGAAACGTCTTAAAATCTCCAAGCTAATGGAGTAAAACTGGGAGGCTCCAAATTGGCCCGCCCTGCACCTAATAGGGTTAAGAGCGAGATAATTATCTAGACGATTTTTTAAAGTTTTAACAGTACTGCACTTAATGACACTATTAGGTAATCCATTCATCACACACACACACACACACACACACACACACACAATTTAGGAGAACGAGCCTTCAGCCGAGATGTGTTTCTACCGAAAAATTTACATATTAAGCTTGAAGGGGGGGGGAGGGGGGAGGGAATCCGTATTATAGTTTGAAGGGAGTCTGGGAAGGCGTTTTTCTTAGACTAGAGGGAAAACTAAACCAAAAATGCAATACTTTAAAATGGCGAAAGCAGTCAAAACCGCCAAGAATAATTCATCTTTTGGTGTATGGCATTGGCCTGATGGAGCTATATGCGAAACGTTGTCAATTAAGTGCTCTTCCTCACATGGTGTTTATTTTCATTCTGTCTAGTTTTCATAGTATATTTTTATCAAGAATAATTAAACATTTTATTGAAAAAAATCCCGAGAATTTGCACCAGATACAGTGAAGGGGAGATTTCCACTTGAGGGATGTTTTTAGTTGGACCCCTCTCTCCCTTATGTTTAGTCTCATTGCTTTTGAGATTTTAAGACGTTCGCTCCATTTCCGTCAATTACAGTATATGACCTTTCTTGCCAATTAGGTGTCGATTTTTTTCTGGCGAGCGATAACGAGCAGCAGAGTATTAGCGAAGTTCCATAGATGTGTTTTGTTTTGTTTTCTTTGTGATCCTTTGTTAAGGGGGGTCACCGGTTGTTTTTATCTTTCTCTCCTTTTCTCTCTTTCCCAGGCTTGTATCCATTCGGCCCCATTCAGCCAACTGTTTTAAGACGTTTATCACCATCCAGGTGTCGATTTCTTCCTGGCGAGCGAAAGCGAGCCAGCATTGTATGGAGAAATCCGGCTTCGCCGGAGAAATTTTTCTATCAAAAAATGTACAAATTTAGCTTGCCGTCAAAGCAAAAATATATATGCTGGAAAATATTGACACCTGGATGGGGGTAAACGTCTTAAACAGTAGGCTGAATGGGGCCGAATGGATACAAGCCAAAAAGAGAGGGAGAGAAAGAGAAAAAAAAGCGAGGTGGGCTCCCTTAACTCTCTGGGTTTCTCTCCCCAGGTGTGCCACATGGAACTGACGATGTTGTCGGCGTCGTCTCGTCTGCTGGTCTTTAACACGTCCACCACCAAGGCCTTGTACGAGGGCAACCCGCAGCTGGTCGAGTACTTCGTGGGGGACGTCAACATCGACTTTCACAACGATCGGGACTTTGCTGTTATCTTCGTTCAGCGTAAGTCACTACAGGTCCTTCCTAAGAGGCTAAACATCATCTAAATATAGCTTAGAATATCATAAATAGGCGTGACCCGCAGTGAGAGGGTTAACCATCTCAATACAAAGAAATCCCTCCAACTTGTCTAGTAACTCTTAAGGGGAGAGAGGGGTTTTTCTGGGCCCCCTTCTCCCTCATGTTTAGCCCCATTAGTTTTCAGATTCAACATCGACTTTCACACCAACGACCGGAACTTTGCTGTTATCTTTGTTCAGCGTATAAGAGTGTCTATAATACTATGTCAGTCAGGGTTAAGGGGAGATGATGGGTCGTTTTTCTGGGCCCCCTTCTCCCTCATGTTTAGCCCCATTAGTTTTCAGATTATATGACGTTTGCCCCATTTATCTGTCGATTTGATGACCTTCCGCCCCATTTCCTTGTCAATATTAAGACCTTTCGTGCTATTTGGGTGTCGATTTTGTTCCTGATAGTGAGCCTGTAATTTCGGAAGATCCGGCCTTCGGCCGATACATTTTTCTACCGAAAAACGTACAAATTAATCTAGAAGGGGGATCTAATGGATGATGTGTTTGAAGTTTGATGGAGGTCTAGGGAGAAAACTAGTAAAATGATTAATTAATGAAAATATTGACCAAAAAGTCAAAGTTTGTATAGCTTCAAATATTGTATACCTGTGTCGAACCTCATAACCATTGTGAGCTGTGACTCCTCATAGGCTATCTTGGCATCTGGTTTGGAGTGGTGGAGAGGTATGCTATAGAATATTTGTTGTAAGTAGACGCTGCATGTCTGCCTGCCGAGATCGGAACCTCTCCGGGTGGTCAGGGGCCGGGGGAGTGCTGGAGCGACCTTGGTAACCCTGGTCTCTGGGTCTTCTCCTGGGTGACCTGGATGTGTGTGAGTTTGTGTTTTTTTATCTGTGTTTATTTTTTGTTTTATGTTGTTTTTTGTGTTTTCCCTGTTCTTGCTCTGTCTTGAGTCGGCTACCCCCAAAATGGGGATTGGGCCTGAGCATATAGATAGATAGATAGATAGAAGTAGACGAGAAATCATGACCTCTAACCTCTGTAACTTAAAAACCGACTAGATTAATCGAGCAAATATATGTCTGCCATTTGAGAAGAGTCAGTCAAGGAATAGATGTGGAAAGTTACAGACAATTTGCTCTAGCCTTTTTTGAGTTACAGAGGGTAGAGGTCATGATTTCTCGCCTACTTACAGCGTATAAACTATAGTGTAAAATCGCGCTAATAAGTGATGTCTCGGCACCAAGTATGTTTTGATCAATAATTGGTATCAGCAATATCTAAGCTTAATTTCTTCATATCGAGTGAAATATACAAACATGTTCCTACACTTACTCACCCATTTCCACATCTGACAGGCATTAATACAGCACAGAGCAAGCCAAACGTAATGACAGCTAGGACATGACTTATTAGAGCGACCGTACCACAGCACACCGAAATGCCAAAAAATACCCTCATTGTTCCCTGATTAAATAGCATTGTATGAATATTCCCATATTCAAAAATATACTACGGGGGGCAATGCCTAGTGCGTTAATTTATCAATAGGTGGCGTTCTGAGAGTGAGGGTCCGAGTGTGGAGGATGAGACGGTGAAGTGCAGAGGCCAAGCAGCTTCAGAGATGGAGTTGCTTCGAGCCGTGAAGCTTCGCATGTCTCACTCCCTAGAATGGAGCAAGACCTCACGGGCCTCACCGTGTTCAGCGGTAGAGTGTAAAGGCTATATCAGCCCATGCCCGAGAGGGAGTAGTTGGAATATATATATAGAAGAAAAAAAACTGAATAATATCTGATGTGCGTATTCCCTTTCAGTCCAGTTGCTCCGTCGTGCAGGTTTTATCATCATGAACGTGTACATCCCGTCCCTGTTACTATTGGTCATCAGTTACATCACTCTCTACTTCACCCCCACTAACTTCCAAGTCCGGGTGTTGGCCTCCCTCACCTCCCTCCTCGTTATGGCTACCCTTTATACGCAGGTAAGGATTTGATTGAACCCCCTGCGCCCTCGTGTTTAGCCCCATTAGTGTTTTTTGTTTTTTTAACATTTCTGTTAATTAGATGTCGTTTTTTTTTTTTTTTTTTTTTTTTTTTTTTTTTAAAGGTGTCGATTTTTTCCTGGCGAGCGATAGCGAGTCTGTAATTTAAGAGGCATCGGAGTTCGGCCGGGACATTTTTCTATCGTTATGGCTACCCTGTATACACAGGTAAGGATTTAATTAAGGCAGCGTTTCCCAACCTGGGGGGGGGGGGGGCGTTTGACAATGCTAGGGGGGGGGGGGGGGGCAACCACATGTAGTGTTGACATAAAACCATCAATCAGTTTTAAGGGGAGGTTTTTAGTTTGGTCCCTAGATATCCTTCAAGCTTAAGATTACACCCCCTTGAGCCCCTTTCAAGATACATTTGTACATTTTTCGGTAGAAAATTGTCCCGGCTGAAAGCCGGTTCCTCTTAAATTACAGGCTCGCTATCGCTCGCCAGGATAAAATCGACACCTAAATGGCACGAAAGGTCTTAAATTGACAGAAATGGGTTGAAAGTTCTTAAAATCGTCAAAATAATGGGGCGAACGTCTTAAAATTAGAAAAGCAATGGGGCTAAACATGAGGGAGAAAGGAGTCAAGAAAAAAATCCCTCAAGTGGAAATCTCCCCTTAATCCTTGCATGCTGATTGGTTATTGTTTCGCCCTTTTGACAGTATCTTGCGTCTTAAGAATCCATGGTGAGTTATCTGCTCAACATGTGGCGTTGTGTGTGTGTAAGTGTGAGAGTCCGAGTGTAGGGGGTGAGACAGTGAAGCACGGGAACGCGGTGGCTTCAGAGATGGGGTCGTTTCGGGCCATGAGTGAGCACCGTGCCTCATGTGAAGGCAAGATGGCAGGTGCTCGTTGTACTCTACGTGCTTCACATGTCTCACTCCCTAGACTGGAACAAGACCTCACGGGCTTCACTGTTCATTGTAAAGCGGTGAATGTTAAGGCTCTCAGCCTATGCCCGAGAGGAAGTAAGTTGGAATATAGAAAAAAAAAAAAAAAAAAAAAAAAAATGGAATGGATTAAAAAATATAGTATTGGCATGCGAGGCGTGGGGGAGGTCGGGGGGGGGGGGGATCATGAATACAGTCCTAAAAAAAAGTTGGAAACTCCTGCTTTAAGGGGAGATGGGCCGTTTTTCTGGACCCTCTTTTGCCTCATGTTTAGCCCCACTGCTTTTGAGATATTGAGACGTTCGCCCACAGCTCGGCAATTGCAGGACTGTTAATACAATAATCATACTGCTTCACTATTTTCTCCCAGGATGGAGTGGGAGATGCTCTTATGTAGCTATAGGTGGATGAAGTGTTGGGGATATAGGTAGATGAAGTGTTGGGGATATAGGTGGATGAAGTGTTGGGGATATAGGTAGATGAAGTGTTGGGGATATAGGTGGATGAAGTGTTGGGGATATAGGTAGATGAAGTGTTGGGGATATAGGTAGAAGAAGTGTTGGGGATATAGGTAGAAGTGTTGGGGATATAGGTAGATGAAGTGTTGAGGATATAGGTAGATGAAGTGTTGGGGATATAGGTAGATGAAGTGTTGGGGATATAGGTAGATGAAGTGTTGGGGATATAGGTAGATGAAGTGTTAGGGATATAGGTAGATGAAGTGTTGGGGATATAGGTAGATGAAGTGTTGGGGATATAGGTAGATGAAGTGGTGGGGATATAGGTAGATGAAGTGTTGGGGATATAGGTTGATGAAGTGTTGGGGATATAGGTAGATGAAGTGTTGGGGATATAGGTAGATGAAGTGTTGGGGATATAGGTAGATGAAGTGTTGGGGATATAGGTGATGAAGTGTTGGGGATATAGGTAGATGAAGTGTTGGGGATATAGGTAGATGAAGTGTTGGGGATATAGGTAGATGAAGTGTTGGGGATATAGGTAGATGAAGTGTTGGGGATATAGGTAGATGAAGTGTTGGGGATATAGGTAGATGAAGTGTTGGGGATATAGGTAGATGAAGTGTTGGGGATATAGGTAGATGAAGTGTTGGGGATATAGGTAGATGAAGTGTTGGGGATATAGGTAGATGAAGTGTTGGGGATATAGGTAGATGAAGTGTTGGGGATATAGGTAGATGAAGTGTTGGGGATATAGGTAGATGAAGTGTTGGGGATATAGGTAGATGAAGTGTTGGGGATATAGGTAGATGAAGTGTTGGGGATATAGGTAGATGAAGTGTTGGGGATATAGGTAGATGAAGTGTTGGGGATATAGGTAGATGAAGTGTTGGGGATATAGGTAGATGAAGTGTTGGGGATATAGGTAGATGGAGTGTTTGGGGATATAGGTAGATGAAGTGTTGGGGATATAGGTAGATGAAGTGTTGGGGATATAGGTAGATGAAGTGTTGGGGATATAGGTAGATGAAGTGTTGGGGATATAGGTAGATGAAGTGTTGGGGATATAGGTAGATGAAGTGTTGGGGATATAGGTAGATGAAGTGTTGGGGATATAGTAGATGAAGTGTTGGGGATATAGGTAGATGAAGTGTTGGGGATATAGGTTATTTATTAGTTTCCTCGCTAGACGTCCAGACTTCCACCCCCTAGCCCCATTTCAAGATAAATTTGTACATTTTTCGATAGAAAAATGTCTTGGCCGAAGGCCGATTCTTTTTAAATTACATGTAGGTAAGAACTAATAGGAATGTAGGGAAGAAGGGGTCTGCCTCGTGTGGGCCAGAACTGACCGTGTTCAATTGTACAACTCTATTCTGTTAAGACAACTCCACCACCATCACCTCCCCTGGTCAAGGACTTTCTGATGTGACTGTACATCCAAATTTCCAATTTGATAAGAAATATATAAAGTTAAGAGTAAAATCCAGTCATTTTAAAAAAACAATGACCGATTTTTTTTTTTTTTATTATTGACTAATTTCACATTCTGCTATGGTACGGACCCTCTCTCTCTCTCTCTCTCACTGGACATTAATCTTTTCCCAGGCCTCATCCTCGCTGCCCAAGACCTCGTACTTCAAGATGATGGACGTGTGGCTCCTGTCCAGCATCTTCTTCATCTTTATCATCATCGTCTTGCACACCACCATCGACCGGGTGCGGGAGTGGGAGCTCAACCTTATCAAGCAACCCGTGGTCACCCAAACCTCGGAGCCGGCCGAACTGTCATCCTCGAATAAATCCTCCCCCTCCAACACCGTCCACCCTTCGGATAACCTCGGGGACGTCTCTCAGCCCCCGGAGGTTGAGGAGCCGCCGAAGAAGTGGTGGGAGTCGGTGGATTTGTGCGTGAAGGAAGCCGTGGCCAGGATACCTCTGGAGCGCAACCGCCAGCGCCTGGCCTACGAGAAGATGATTCTAGCTGTTAGAATCCTGGTGCTGGTCCTACTGGTCGTCTTCAACATCGTCTACTGGAGCATCATTATCAGTACTTAGTCAAAGGGTTTGGATCGTGCTGTGCTCGTGGCTATCAGCACGTCTTTTATAGTACATGGTCCAGGTCTAGAAATTTCACAAATAGTTGCCATCCAGGGGAGCCAATTCTCCACATAAGCCCCAATAACCCACACAAGGAATCACATGGTGGTCTAGTGGTTTAGGTGTTGGAGTGCTGCACTACTGGCCTGGGATCGAACCCTGGCTGGGGCATGACACAAAATATTTAACAATTGTCAAAGATTACCTATCTAAAATAATGCATCCACAATAATTCAAACAATGTCTTGTGGAAAATAATTATGAATAATAACCCTCGCATATGGAACCAAATTAATCCCTGGCCCATGTACTATTATCAACAAGTTTTGATATACTCGCTTTTTGAGCCCCATCACATATCTCATATACATGTAGGTAATCATATATGTAGGTAATCATATATGTAAGTAATTATACATAAAGGTAATCATATATGTAGGCAATCATACATGTAGGTAATCATACATGTAGGTAATCATACATGTAGGTAATCATACATGTAGGTAATCATACATGTAGGTAATCATACATGTAGGTAATCATATATGTAGGTAATCATATATGTAAGTAATTATACATAAAGGTAATCATATATGTAGGCAATCATACATGTAGGTAATAATACATGTAGGTAATCATACATGTAGGTAATCATACATGTAGGTAATCATACATGTAGGTAATCATACATGTAGGTAATCATACATGTAGGTAAACATACATGTAGGTAATCATACATGTAGGTAATCATACATGTAGGTAATCATACATGTAGGTAATCATACATGTAGGTAATCATACATGTAGGTAATCATACATGTAGGTAAACATACATGTAGGTAATCATACATGTAGGTAATCATACATGTAGGTAAACATACATGTAGGTAATCATATATGGTAGTGTTGACATTATCATTCAAATACCTTTTAATTTAGGTTAGCACCCTCCCACAGTTGAGACATATCAAATGTCTTTTTTTCCATATATTTGCGTCGATTATTGACGTTCAAATGATTCACATTATTTTTAGCTGAAACACAAACCTAGTAGATCCCCCTATTTATGATACTCTTAATCTTATTACAAATAAATATTATTGGTAGCTACCCTGTAGGTTGGACTATAGACATTCCCCATAGTGTTTGCTAGTAGTTATAAAGATTGTATTATATTTGTCTCAGTCTGGTTACACTGAGCAGAAGTTTCCTTGGAGCTCAGGGGGGGGGGGGGGGGAGAGGTCAACACCACATAGTTCCCTTATCAAACCCTCCTGTACCGGCGACGTCTTCTTGATTTTATTGCAGCTATATTTAGACGTTTTTGTGTAGCTTAAGAAGGATTTGTGGTAGTAAAAATGGTTATGGGAGATAGTTCGAAGCCTGTAAATTGCTGGAGGCCTTTTTTAAACTGCATAATTTCGTCTAATAGTAGCCAGAATAAAGTTTAAAAGACATTGCGGTACAGAAGTGGTTAAAGGTGGTGGTGCATGGGTTGAGATAAACATGGAATAATAATCGCCAAACTGCACATAATTATCTTGCAAAATGTAATGTCACTGAAATAATTATTAACAATGGTATAAAGGATTTTGTGGATCGTCTACATCGGACCTGTGACGTCATAGGAGTATAAGGCCACCATCCAGTCCAGCATAAGGATACTTCTGCGACGTCACTATGACGTCACAGGTCCGGTGTAGACGATCCACAAAATCCTTAATAACATTGTCAATAATGATTTCAGTGCCATTGCATTTTGCAAGATAATTATGTGCAGGTTGGCGATTATTATTCCATGTTTATCTCAACCCATGCACCACCACCTTTAAGAGACATTCACAGGCACTATAGTCAGTTTATATTAACTTGGCAGTAAAGTATTGTCCTCTCGGTATAGTGTGTGAGTGATATAGATTATGACAATAAACAGTGGGGGCATGGAGTAGACAGACAAATTGAATATTGAAGTGGTTAAATATGTCCAAAAAAATACAAACTGGCAACACTCGAGAAGAACTTTTAGAAGACGTTCGACATCAGCTGTTGAGTTAATATGAAAAGGCTACAGAAATTGCCACATACGTAAAATTTGGGCTTCATTAATATTAAGAAAACGAGGCAATGAATGCTATTCAAGAATCATTAGTAACCTAAGGCAACGCATAATCAGGTGTTATTTCATGGTTACACATATATAAACAAATCACCCCTCCACCCCCTGAAGCTAGTTTACTTCTCAAATGAAAGACGACATTAAGGTGAAATTATGTTTAAAGGGCAATCAGCAAAACCATAGTCTTAGCCATAATAGGAAAATGGTGATATAGTATTGCAGGACCTGGTTTAGATAACGTTCTTGAAGTCTCCGTCACATGATCGCTTTTCCCGGCCACTTCCATCGCATTAGACGCACCGGTAGTAGCATGGAGACATACATACCATACAGTACAGTTTGCCGCACATATTCTATTCCGTTGTGGTCGTGATTCGGCAGTGCTGCACCCACTTCCCCAACCCCTTTCCCTCGCTCCACCTCCTAAAGGGGCCCTCAAACAGTCAGGAGTGCGAGCTAGAGTCACTAGAAGTAGGGGTAAATTCGGACTCGCAGGCCTATTCGCGGTGAAAATCGATGACTCCTAGTGACTCTAGCGACTCCTGTTAGACTCCCACTCGCTCACGGTGAAAATCGATGACTCCTAGTGACTCTAGCGACTCCTGTTAGACTCCCACTCGCTCGCGGTGAAAATTGATGACTCCTAGTGACTTTAGCGACTCCTGTTAGACTCCCACTAGCTTGCATTCCTGACTGTGTGAGGGCCCCTTAACTCCCACTATTGGTAGGAGGGGGGAATGAGGGAGGGGGGTGCGGCGCTGCCAAGTTACAATTTGCTGGGATGGTTGGGAAATGGAATATGTGCGGCAAACTGTACATAGAGTATTAAGGACTGAGTGATCTATAATAGGTACGATTTCAGTCCCATGTTCTAATGGCGGCATTACAGACAAACCTGTTCTGGATTGCCTCTTTTGTCTCGATCCTAATTTTCAAATCAGTTTGTAGAATCCGTGCTCACTTCTTTCTAGGTCTATCCCTCCACGCAGCTCTCTCCACATTCACAGACTTGTATCTCTTCACCCAATGTTAGCCATCCATCCTTTCCACACCAATCCTGCCCGAGCGCATCTTTTCGCTGAAACTCTTAGTAGCTAAGCAAGAAAAATAATGAGTGTCTTCGCTATGAAAGACACAAGGCTATATTCAAAATAATGCTATGCTATAAAAAAATGCGACTAGCGTGTTAACTTTTGAATAAGCTTTATATAAGAATGCAAAAAGTATACCTCCAGTCAAGCTTCTGATATTTATTCATAAGATATACAAATGATGCCAGAATAATGTTGCCAATCAATATTTGCTGGGAAAAGTGTGCGTGTGACTCTGCCTTAACCCTCACTGTACCAGCGACGTACAATGGCCGACAGTAAGAAAGTCACTCGCCAGTACCAGCGCCGTACGACGTACGTCAGTAATATTCGGTCCTTATACCAAGCGGTACCTGGCACCATGACTTGTAAACATTGCTTTGAGACCTTGGCAACACTTCTCAGAGTATATCCAAAGGTCCCACGGGCGAGCTGGCCCAGTACTCGTCTAGCTTTCGGGGTGAGAGGTTGCGCTCTCTCGTCTTTGAAGCCATTTTGGCCACAATGCTTGGTACTGGAGGTTACATTTATAGTAATACCCTCTGGTACAGTAGGGGTTAAGGGGAACTATAAATACACTGTTAATATTGAATATTCAAATGTACCCAAAAGTAAACACATAACAAGAGCTTCAATCGTTTATGTGTGTTAAATTGAACACGTAAGCGATAGAAACACTTATTATGTGTAGTATTTTGGTTACATATGAACACACACATTATACAGTGTAGTTCCTAAGCAATAAAGTCCCGTTATGACACGCTTTGTTTGGTTTGTGTTTTTGTTAACCCTTTGAGTACCAGCGACGTGTGTAATATTTTGTTCTAGCTATATTTAGACGATATTATGCGGCTTAGGAAGGATCTGTGGTAGTTAAAAGGGTTGGTTGGGATAGTTTGGAGTCTTAATATTGCTAGACTCCTTCCTAAGCTGAATAGAATCGTCTAATAGTTGCAATAATATAATAAAAAGGACGTCCCCGGTACTGAATGGGTTAAATAAACACCAACAATTTATTACCCAGACTCTTGTACCCAGATTACCACAAATCTCTTTCTTCTTCTTCTTTTAATATCAACAAATCGGCCTATTTATGATAGAACAGAGTATAGCGTTATATCGAGACTTTTTTGTAAATTTCAAACTATGAAATGTCCTCGGGAATACAGTCCGCCAATTCAGTGTATCCAGGTAGTTAAGGGGAGATCTCCACTTGAAGGATTTTTTTCTTGACCCCTTTCTCCCTCATGTTTAGCCCCATTGCTTTTGATATTATAAAACATTTGCCCCATTAGTTTAGCGATTTTAAGAACTTTCACCCCATATTAAGACCTTTCGTGCAATTCAGGTGTCGATTTTATCCTGGCGAGCGATAGCGAGCCTGTAATTTAAGAGGAACCGGCCTTCGGCCGGGAAATTTTTCTACCGAAAAATGTACAAATTTATCTTGAAAGGGACTCAAGGGGGTGTAATTTTAAGCTTGATGGAGGTCTAGGGAACAAACTAAATACCTCCCCTTAACCCTTGCTGTACCAGGGACGTCTTTTTGTATTATACTTCAGCTACATTTAGACGATTTTATGAAGCATAGGTAGGATTATGTGATAGGTAAAAGGTGAATTAATATGTTCCCTCCACCAACCGACTTTACTCCTAAACTCAATTAATGAAATTAACACATCAGATGAAAGGCTGAATTGAGATAGTCTGTAGCCTTTCCATGGGTAGAGGTCCTTCCTAAGCTAAATATAATCGTCTAATAATAGTGATCAGAGTAAAATGGAAAGAACGTCGCTGGTACAGAAGAGGTTAAGGGGGGTGACCGGCTTTTGTGTCTACTTTTCTCTCTTTCTCTGGTTTGTATCCATTCGGCCCCATTCAGCCCCATTCAGCCTACTGTTTTAAGACATTTATCCTCATCCAGGTGTCGATTTTGTCCTGGCGAGCGGTAGCGAGCCAGCATATTTGTTCAAATGTTTTTGACAGCAGGCTAAATTTGTACATTTTTCGATAGAAAAATGTCTCCGGCGAAGCCGGATTTCTCCATACATTGCTGGCTCGCTATCGCTCGCCAGGAAGAAATCGACACCTGAATAGGGATAAACGTCTTAAAACAGTAGGCTGAATGGGGCCGAAAGACTACAAGCCAGAGAAAAGGAGTGAACAAAAGCAGGTCACCCCCCTTAAGGAATAGTTGGTCATTGGTCGCAGCGTTATTACCCTTAAGTTTCAGAACAGGATTTCAGAATAGTGTAAGAGAAATATGTTACGGTAAGTGCTGTATATATGTTACGGTAAATACTGTCTATATGTTACGGTAAGTACTGTATATATGTTACGGTAAGTACTGTATATATGTTACGGTAAATACTGTATATATGTTACGGTAAGTACTGTATATATGTTACGGTAAATACTGTATATATGTTACGGTAAGTGCTGTATATATGTTACGGTAAATACTGTATATATTTCTTATTTCACTAGTTTATTCAAGTGCAGTCGCGCTAATAAGTGATGTCTCGGCACCAAGTATGTTTTGATCAATAATTGGTATCAGCAATATTCTAAGCTTCATTTCTTCATATCGAGTGAAATATACAAACATGTTCCTACGCTTACCCACCCTATTCAACATCTGACAGCCATTAAGGGGAGGTACTTACTTTGTTCCCTAGACCTCCATCAAGCTTAAAATGATACCCCCTTGAGTCCCTTTCAAGATAAATTTGTACATTTTTCTGTAGAAAAATGTCCCGGCCGAAGGCCGGTTCCTCTTAAATTACAGGCTCGCTATCGCTCGCCAGGATAAAATCGACACCTAAATGGCGCGAAAGGTCTTAATATGGGGTGAAAGTTCTTAAAATCGCTAAACTAATGGGGCGAACGTTTTATAATATCAAAAGCAATGGGGCTAAACATGAGGGAGAAAGGGGTCAAGAAAAAAATCCCTCAAGTGGAGATCTCCCCTTAATACAGCACAGAGCAAGCCAAACGTAATGACAACTGAGACACGAGTTATTAGCGCGACTGTACATTGGGGTTTGTAATTGATGAAGTATGTTAAGAACGGGGTGTTACTTATTATCAAACCCTAATCTAACGCTTCTTAAGGGGAGGTTTTTAGTGTGTTTCCTAGACCTCCATCAAGCTTGAAATTACACCCCTTGACCCCTTTTCAAGATAAATTTGTACATTTTTCGGTAGAAAAATTTCCCGGCCGAAGGCCGGTTTCTCTTAAATTACAGGCTCGCTATCGCTCGCCAGGAAAAAATCGACACCTAAATGGGCCGAAAGGTCTTAAAAGTGACATAAATGGGGTGAAACTTCTTAAAATCGCCAAACTAATGGGGCAAACATCTTAAAATCTCAAAAGCAATGGGGCTAGACATGAGAGAGAAAGGGGTCCAGAAAAAAGTCCCTCAAGTGGAGATCTCCCCTTAACGCTGTGCTGTGGAAGACTAGGAGTATGTTGGATTAGATAATGTCAAGTCATTAGATTATTTAAAACAAGAAAAATAATAATAATAATAATAATAATAATAATAATACAATAATAATAATAATAATAATAATAATAATAATAATAATAATAATAATAATAATAAAATAATAATAATAATAATAATAAAAATAATAATAATAATAATAATAATAATAATAACAATAATAATAATAATAATAAAAATAATAATAATAATAATAATAATAAAAATAATAATAATAATAATAATAATAATAATAATAATAAAAATAATAATAATAATAACAATAATAATAATAATAAACATCATCTATCTATCTATCTATCATCTATCTATCTATCTATCTATCTATATACTCAGGCCCAATCCCCACGTTTCCTTTTCTGTTTTTTTTTTTTTTTTTTTTTTTTTTTTTTGGGGGGGGGGGCGACTCAAGACAGATAATCATAATAATCATAATAATCATAATAATCATAATCATAATCATAAAAAGTAAAATATTCAACATAATTTGCAATCCTGTGCAGACTGTGCATGTTTTGTTAATATATAAGTGAATTCTGAAAGATTGGAGTAAACATGAGACCACGAAAGACTTAAATTTAAGGACTATATATCGCGCATGTGTAACGACAATATCCGATTCAATACCCAATTAACCACTTGCTAGTTTTGATCTATAAGGAAGTTGGAGCCGTGACCATGAATATTTAGCAGAATTATCGGATAAAATACGGTCATAATACATTTATAAATACATACAAACAAATTGATCCTACTTTTTATCCATCAGAAACCCACATTATTATTGCATTTCTCTTCAATATCGATGTTCACGGCTCCAACTTCCTTATAGCCTGAAACTCGCAAGTGGTCAATTGAACACTTGCGAGTTTCAGTTTAATGAGAAATGCAATAAGTGTGTGTGTTTCTGATGGATAAAAAGTATGATCAATTTGGTTTGATGTATTTATAAATGTATTTTGACTGTATTTTGACTGATAATTCTGTTAAATATCGATGTCTACAGCTCCAACTTCCTTGTAGCCTGAAATTCGCAAGTGGTTAATTCATTTATCTGTGATGGTGTGTTTACTCGAGAGACCTTCTGCACGTAAGATAGGCAAGGTTCGCAATGGCCTTAAGGGGGTAGTACTCGCTTTTTCTGGACCCCCTTCTCCCTCATGTTTAGCATATTAGTGTTGAGGTTTTAAGACGTTCGTTCTGTTAGTTTGGCGATGTTGAGACCTTCCGCCTCATTTTGTTGTCAATATTAACCCTTTCACGCATTTATGACGCAGAAGTTGCCAGGTTAGCAATAATAAATAGTTCTCTCACTCTTATAATTACCTCTCCAAAATTAGTTTTCTGCCCACAGCTAACTCAAAGACAACTGCAGAGGTTGAAGTAACTAAACTATAGGTTTCTAAATACCCCTGATGGTAACAAAGGCTTTAAAGTATCCCCAATAGGCTCAAAATCGCGTCATATGTCGGAGAGGGTTAAAGTACAGTAATATCGATCATCCTGAGTTACACGAGTACCAAGTCCTGTATGGAGACTTAGGAGACTATCAACTAAATACTCAACATTAAAGAGGTTTGGTTAAGGGGAGATATCCACTTGAGGGATTTTTGTCTTGACTCCTTTCTCCCTCATGTTTAGCCCCATTGCTTTTCTAATTTTAAGACGTTCGCCCCATTATTTTGACGATTTTAAGAACTTTCGCCCTATTTCTGTCAATTTTAAGACCTTTCGTGCCATTTAGGTGTCGATTTTTTCCTGGCGAGCGATAGCGAGCCTGTAATTTAAGAGGAACCGGCCTTCGGCCGGGAAATTTTTCTACCGAAAAATGTACAAATTTATCTTGAAAGGGGGTCTAGGGGCTGTAATGTTAAGCTTGATGGAGGTCTAGGGAACTAACTAAAAGCCTCCCCTTAAATATATATTACATTTCATTTCACTTTGTTTTACTAGTCGCTTGGGAACAACTAATTTGATTCAATATGACTAGATCATTTTGGAGTCTCAATTAAGGGGGGTGACTTGCTTTTTGTTATTTCTGTCCTTTTCTCTCTTTCTCTGGTTTGTATCCATTCGGCCCCATTCAGCCAACTATTTTAAGACGTTTATCCCCATCTAGGTGTCGATTTCTTCCTGGCGAGCGATAGCGAGCCAGCATTGTATGAAGAAATCCGGCTTCGCCGGAGACATTTTTCTATCGAAAAATGTACAAATTTAGCCTGCTGTCAAACAAAACTAAAAAATATGCTGGCTCGCTACCGCTCACCAGTAAAAATTGACACCTGGATGGGGATAAACGTCTTAAAACAGTAGGCTGAATGGGGCCAAATGGATACAAGCCAGAGAAAGATAGAAAAGGACAGAACAAAAACAGGTCACCCCCCTTAACAAGTAGCTAATAACCCCTTTAGCACGATGACGTATGTTTACCTTTTGTTCTGGGTAAAGCTAGACGATTTTACGCAGTTTGTGAAGGATCTATGCTATCCAGGGTGTTTATGAAGATCGTATTTTTATTTTATTTTTTTCTATGTGATTGAGGGAGGCAAAAGGCAGAATTGCCTATAGCGAGTGCCTCCCCCATAGTTGAAAGAGCGACAGGGCCAAAATCAAGGGACGATCGAGCCAAAAAAAAGTTTGAGATACGTTTCACTCTTGGGTTGGAGAGTTGCACAGAGTATTTACCCCTTTGAGTCCTAGAGGGAAATTATAACCAAAGAAAATCATCTAATGGTAACCAGAATCATACGGAGATTACGTGATCGCGCTGAAAGGGTTAAATTTAAGTACCCAGTAGTAGTAGTAGTAGTAGTAGTAGTAGTAGTGATTTTTGGATGAAGCTGCATTATATATATACAGTATATTTATTTAGAAGGGTTCCCGGACAGTTCAACCAGTGGCTCACTATTTCAACCAGTAGATTGCAACCAGTGCCAGACAGACCAGTGCTGGCACTGGTTTAATTCAGTGCCAGCCTAAACACCTAACTTAAGGGGAGGATTTTAGTTTGTTCCCTAGCCATCTATCAAGCTTAAAATTACACCCCCTAGACCTCTTTTCAAGATAAACTTGTACATTTTTCGGTAGGAAAATCTCTGGTTCCTCCTAAGATAACAGGCTCGATATCGCTCGCCAGAAAAACATCGACCCCTGAATGGCACGAAAGGTCCTAAAATTGACAGCAAAATGGGGTGAAAGGTCTTAGAATCGCCAAACTAATGGGGAGAATGTCTTAAAATCTGAAAAACAATGGGGCTAAACATGAGAGAGAAAGGGGTCCAGAAAAAGATCCCTCAATTGGAAATCTACCCTTAACATTATTGGTTGAGTTGGCACTGGTTGAGAGCTACAGGTTGGCTTGTCACTGGTTGAGAGCTACTGGTTGGGTTGTCCGGCCACCACATAGACAAGCCAAGTTTGGAACAAAGGGTAGGGTAGCTTGATGGAAGAAGGTACTGCCATCTTCACACCTGGACGCCATCTTGATTCCAGTCTCTCATAATGGCTCCAGAGTGTTTCAATACTTCATTGTTAACACTCAACGAGCGGCTAGGTTAATAACTTCTACTACCTGCCAAGCGGGCATATTTACCCTAAACGAGCTTCATTCCATGCTCTTTTTCATGCATAAAGAAGAGCCAGAGGGTAATACAATTATGTATCCGTGAAAGGGCGATAATAGAGCTTTCCAATGACACCTGAACCATCCTTCTACGATCACGGGTTATCTTGCAACAATCGTGCAACACGAAGGAAAAATCCCTAAAATACGTTAATTTCCTTACATATTTCCCTGTCTAGGGAGGCAGGGGGTGTGGATGTGTGTGGAGGTGGTGCGGGAGCCGTGCCGAACGGTCAGAGCCAACCTACGCTCCTCCCACCGCTCTTTAGGTCTCCGCTCTTTAGGTCTGGGTTCTCTAGACCGCCTTAAGTCGGTCCCCGCCAAAGAGGAGTTAAGCTTCTGCTCCACATGTTATATTCATAGTTCATACCGTTTTCTATATCGCTACCCATTAATCTATAGGTATCTAACTACTCTCATTACCTTTCTGAAATTCCAGTAGATTAGTGTCGCACTTACGATATTAACCCTTAACTGGCGGCGCCCGGCTATAGCCGGGCGCCATTTTGAAGCAAGTTAGGAGCATTATTAGGGCTTTTAAAGGGTTAAAATCGAGTGCAAATGGCTGGGAGTGCAGCGGGCCACACGTCCGACCCCCAGGGCCTACCGCCGCCCACTGACTCACCCTCCCTGTGTTCTCGAGAGGCCGGCAGTGTAGCCAATAGTGAACGTAGCTGGAAAAAATGTACCGCTATATGTTAAACTCCCATGTTACTGGTACCACTGTATGAGAACCACGAGTGCTACGTAGCTCGTTCTGATCTCATTTTGAAGTTTTTAGCGCCTAGTTTTTTGCTGAATACATTTCTTTTCATGCAGATACTTGATTTATCATTCAGAAGGGCCTGAATATGCCCAAATAAGCCCAAAAAACCCCGCTAGACAAGGGTTAATGCAGTAAGCAGAAGTACAGTATAATGGAGCTGATAACACTCACATCCACAGCCACTCCAATAGTACAGTAACATTCAACATACAATTCATTCATTAAACACAACAAGGGGAGATTTTGCAAAAGATTTTCATCCGCGATATTCTTCTTGTCAGAAAGAGACTCGGAATCAAGATGGCGGCCAGTGTTTGGACTCCCCGGACCCTCTCTGTCACTACTCTGTTAATATAGGTACTCTAGTCAAAAGGCTTCAAGTCAACACGACCCTGCTCCTAAATAACCAGAACGGCCACAGACCAAAATATCCAGTTTCAAGACCTAGCCTAACTATATACTGTATACCGGTAATCTTACTTAACCCAGCCAAACCTAATTTAAACTAAACTAACCTAACATAGCATAATCTCTCTTAAGGGGAGGTATTTAGTTTGTTCCCTAGACCTCCATCAAGCTTAAAATTACACCCCCTTGAGTCCCTTTCAAGATAAATTTGTAAATTTTTCGGTAGAAAAATGTCCCGGCCAAAGGCCGGTTCCTCTTAAATTACAGGCTCGCTATCGCTCGCCAGGATAAAATCGACACCTGAATTGCACAAAAGGTCTTAATATGGGGTGAAAGTTCTTAAAATCCCTAAACTAATGGGGCAAACGTTTTATAATATCAAAAGCAATGGGGCTAAACATGAGGGAGAAAGGGGTCCAGAAAAAAATCCCTCGAGTGGAGATCTCCCCTTAAGCTAACGGTAACTTAACCTATCCTAAACAAGCCAAAGCCTTTTAGAAGTGTGGCCGTTTGGGACACTTGGAGTGCGGCCGTATTGTCCCTGCTTCTTAGAAAAGGTATGTTTTGCGCAGATGAACAGTATTTTGGATAAAAATTTATATATACGTATATAGATATGTAAATTTATATATACGTATATAGATATGTAAATTTATATATACGTATATAGATATGTAAATTCTAGGTGTTAGCGAGAGTAGGTTATTTCTAAGAGATTCTTGTATCAATTTTGCATGATTCATAATTTCATACATACATAATTATATTGATAGATAGATTATTAAACCTCTTTAGCATACGATGGTGTTATTCTGTTTGTATTCTGGTTAAGGGGGGTTACCTGCTTGTTTTTATTTTTCTCTCCTTCTCTATCTTGCCCTGGCTTGTATCCATTCGGCCCTATTCAGCCAACTGTTTTAAGACGTAGATCCCCATCCAGGTGTCGATTTCTTCTTGGCGAGCGATAGCGACCCAGCATTGTATAGAGAAATCCGGCTTCGCCGGAGAAATATTTCTATCGAAAAATTTACAAATTGAGCTTGCTGTTAAAACAAATATATATATATATATGCTGGCTCGCTACCGCTCGCCAGGAAAATATTGACAACTGGATTGGGGTAAACGTCTCAAAACAGGAGGCTGAATGAGGCCGAATGGATACCAGCCAAAGAGAGAGGGAGAGAAAGAGAAAAAAAACGAGGTGGGCTCCCATTTTTAGGGAATTTATGGAAGAATATGTGTGTATCGAAGAGGTAAAATGTTCTCGATTAACCCTTTGAAAACACACACAGGTCCTTCCTAAACTTAACACACACATGTACTGGTAGCCAGACTATTAGGAAGAAGGGGTCGTGGTGTACTGAACGGATTACACAAAACAGATAAATTTATAAAAATGTTGGTAGAATAATGTCCTAGCTGGAGGCCGGTTCCTATTAATTAAGGGGGCCAACCTCGCTGTTGTTTCTCTTTCTCTCCCTCTCTCTTTTGCTTGTATCCATTCGGCCCCATTAACAAAGCAGGTGACCCCCCTTAGCAGGTGACCCCCCTTAACAAAGCAGGTGTTTGACAAGGAATATATAGATGGACTTCTGCTCGTATGATTACAATTGGCTTATTCGCTATTTGACTTCCATATAACGTAGTGTTACTATTTCTTATGATCACCCCTTAATGCTGAGACCCAAAGTAGTTTAAGGTATTTTGCCTGGATTGCAATTTTAGTGCAGTTTATCATATATCAGATTCATTATACGGTATATATATACAGTGTATATATATATATATATATATATATATATATATATATCCCAACCACTCATTATTTACATGAAATTATGTGTTTCTGACTTTATCAGGATTCGATCCACACTCCATCAGTTTCACATGCCATGCTTCTACCGTTGGCTCAGATGGTCAAAGTATGGAAAGTCATTCTGATGGACAGGGGTTCGAATCCTGGTGGTGCACGTTGCTTAGAACTGTGCAGTGTTTCACAAATTGTATTAACATATATTCCTACAATTAAAATCACAATGGTTCAGTTTTGATGTGAAAGATAGAAATGATACACAGACTTACACATATCACAATTGCTGTCTAGTATATTGGAAGCTTATATATAATTATATGAAACACGATTTTATATCAGGGCTTACAGAATTATTAACGGGGGTCATCGGTTTTGTTTTATATTTCTCTCCTTTTCTCTCTTTCCCTGGCTTGTATCCATTCGGCCCCATTCAGCTAACTGTTTTAAGACATTTATCCCCATCCAGGTGTCGATTTCTTCCTGGCGAGCGATAGCGAGCCAGCATTGTATGGAGAAATCCGGCTTCGCCGGAGATATTTTTCTATCGAAAAATTCACAAATTTAGCTTCCTGTCAAAACAAAAATATATATATGCTGGCTCGCTAACGCTCGCCAGGAAAATATTGACACCTGGATGGGGGTAAACGTCTTAAAACAGTAAGCTGCATGGGGCCGAATGGATACCAGCCAAAGAGAGAGGGAGCGAAAGAGAAGAAAAAAAAAAAAGCGAGGTGGGCTCCCTTAAGCAAATTGCTTTTGGTTTAATAGTACCGATATTTATCTTAAATATACTTAATTATGGAAATACTCCTTAATAACCATTGTTTATCAATATAACACCTGTTTAATTAAGGGAAGATTTCCACTTGAGGGATTTTTTTCTGGACCCGCTTCTCCCTCATGTTTAGCCCCATTGGTTTTGAGATTTTAAGACGTTCGCCCTAGTAGTTTTGACATTTTAAGACATTTTGCCCCATTTCTGTCAATTTTAAGACCTTTCGTGCCATTAAGGTGTCGATTTTTTTCCTGGCGAGCGATAGCGAGCCTGTAATTTAAGAGCAACCGGCCCCCGGCCGGGACATTTTTCTACCGAAAAATGTACAAATTTATCTTGAAAGGGGGTCTAGGGGGTGTAATTTTAAGCTTGATGAAAACGTAGGGAACAAACTAAATACCTCCCCTTAAGTTTTGTGTTATGATAGATCTAAAAATGTGTTACTCTTAGGTATGAACTATGATATGAGTTCGAACCCAAGCAATGGTTTTATGTATAAGAGGAACAACAGCATGATTTAATGGCGAGGGTAGTCTATTGTGCTGTACTTAATGGGGGTGACCTGCTTTTGTTCTCTCTCCTTTTCTCTCTTGCTCTGGCTTGTATCCAGTCGGCCCCATTCAGCCAATTGTTTTAAGACGTTTATCCCCATCCAGGTGTCGATGTCTTCCTGGCGAGCGATAGCGAGCGAGCATTGTATGGAGAAATTCGGCTTCGCCGGAGACATTTTTCTATCGAAAAATGTACAAATTTAGCCTGCTGTCAAAAAATATATATATACTGTATACAGTATATGCTGGCTCGCTACCACTTGCCAAGAAAAAATCGACACCTGGATGGGGATACACGTCTTAAAACAGTAGGCTGAATGGGGCCGAATGGATACAACCCAGAGAGAGAGAGAGAGAGGAAGAGAGAGAAAAAAACCGAGGTGGGCCCCCTTAAGCACTCTTCATGGATATAATTTTAGTTACAACTGAACACAAATAATTAACAAATCAAGGTTGCATTTATACCTTAACCCCTTCTGTACCGGCGACGTCTTTTTCATTTTATTCTAGCTAAATGTTGACGATTCAAGCTAAATGTTGACGATTCAAGCTAAATGTTGACGATTCAAGCTAAATGTTGACGATTTTGTGCAGTTTAAGAACGGTCTATGGCAGTAAAATGGGTTAAGTGAGGTAGTTGGCAGCCTTATTATTGCTAGAGATCCTTCCTAAGCTGAATAAAAGCGTCTAATCGTTGCCAGAATATGATATTAAGGACGTCCCTGGCATTGGACGGGTTAAGGGGAGATTTCCACTTGAGGGATTTTTTTCTTGGCCCCTTTCTCCCTCATGTTTAGCCCCATTGCTTTTGATATTATAAAACGTTTGCCCCATTAGTTTAGCGATTTTAAGAAGTTTCACCCCATATTAAAATCTGTCTTGCAATTCAGGTGTCGATTTTATCCTGGCGAGCGATAGCGAGCCTGTAATTTAAGAGGAACCGGCTATCAGCCGGGACATTTTTCTACCGAAAAATGTACAAATTTATCTTGAAAGGGGGTCTACGGGGTGTAATTTATCTTGAAAGGGGGTCTAGGGGGTGTAATTTTAAGATTGATGGAATTCTAGGGAACGAACTAAAAACCTCCCCTTAATAGCTAGCGTAGGTTGAGACACAAACCATTGCTCTTACTGCGAATGAAGCATGCATTTCACACACCTGTATATATTATCACTTTTACCATAATTATTACGTCGGCGGTGGTGCAGAGGTTGCGGAACAGGGGACTGGAGTTCTCGAAAAGGGGCTCCAGTCCTGACGCTATTCTTGACTTACAGTGTGCTGGCTTAATAATCCAGAGGGTTGATAGCCTCTGAAGTCCTGTTTTAACTAACTAAGTTGGGGAACAATACAAAGGTGGACTTTTTAAACTTTGACTTTGTCTCTTGTCAACGAGGGGGGAGATATTTTATTATTATGGAGTTTAACCCCTTCAGACACATATGACGCAGAGGTTGCCAGATTAGCAATAAGAAATAGAGTTCTCTCACTCTTATAATTACCTCTCCAAGATTAGTTTTCTGCCCACAGCTAACTCAAAGACAACTGCAGAGGTTGAAGTAGCTAAACTAAAGGTTTCTAAATACCCCTGATGGTAACAAAGGTTTTAAAGTATCCCTAATAGGCTCAACACAGCTAACTCAAAGACAACTGCAGAGGTTGAAGTAACTAAACTAAAGGTTTCTAAATACCCCTGATGGTAACAAAGGCTTTAAAGTATCCAAGAAACTAAACTAAAGGTTTCTAAATACCCCTGATGGTAATAAAGGTTTTAAAGTATCCCTAATAGGCTCAACACAGCTAACTCAAAGACAACTGCAGAGGTTGAAGAAACTAAACTAAAGGTTTCTAAATACCCCTGATGGTAACAAAGGTTTTAAAGTATCCCTAATAGGCTCAACACAGCTAACTCAAAGACAACTGCAGAGGTTGAAGAAACTAAACTAAAGGTTTCTAAATACCCATGATGGTAACAAAGGTTTTAAAGTATCCCTAATAGGCTCAAAATCGCGTAATTTGTCGGAGAGGGATAAGTGTGTATATGTTTATCCCGAACCACTTTATGCGTCACAAATACTCTATAGGACATTAATTAAGGGGAGGCTGGCCGTTTGTTTGGTCTATTAATTCATTTATTCATATATTTTTTTAGTTTCCTCCCTAGACCTCCATCAAGCTTAGAATAAACCCTTCAAGATAAATTTGTAGATTTTTCGGTAGAAAAATGTCCAGGCCGAAGGCCGGTTCCTCTTAAAATTGCAGGCTCGCTATCGCTCGCCAGGAAATAATCGACACCTAAATGGCACGAAAGGTCTTAAAATTGACAACGAAATGGGGCGAAAGGTGTTAAAATCGCCAAACTAATGGGCGGAATGTCTTATAATCTCAAAACTAGTGGGGCTAAACATGAGGGAGAAGGGGGTCCAGAAAAACGGTCTGCCTCCCCTTACTATTCTGGTCATAAGTTTCAAAGCTCGTATATCTTGTTAAGGGGGGGGGGGGGTCACCTCGCTTTTTTTTCTCTTTCTCTCCTTTTCTCTCTTTCTCTGGCTTGTATCCATTCGGTCCCATTCAGCCAACTGTTTTAAGACGTTTATCCCCATCCAGGTGTCGATTTCTTCCTGGCGAGCGATAGCGAGCCAGCATTGTATGGAGAAATCCAGCTTCACCAGCGAAATTTTTCTATCGAAAAATGTACAAATTTAGCTTGCTGTCAAAAACAAAAATATATATATACAGTATATGCTGGCTCGCGGTAAATATTGACACTTGGATGGGGTTAAATGTCTTAAAACAGTAGGCTGAATGGGGCCGAATGGATACAAGCCAGAGAAAGAGAGAAAGAGAAAAAAAGGCAGGTGGGCCCCCTTAATGCTCTACCTAGTAAGAGCATTTCCTGGGTTCATAATAGCAGTTTGAGGAGCATGGAGGGGCCAAAGTTTGTGTCCTGGAGCGTACTTGTGTGCTGTGAGGGATCAGATCTCAAATAAAATGCAATAAAATTATATGTGTGTTGACTTTTACTGACATGTAACCTAAAAATAATATATACAGTATATGGCTATATTTAAATGGATTAGCGGCTCGCTGGTGAAGTGACTATCGTCTTGGACTTCCACCCAGAAGGCCCAGGATCGCACCCACGCTCGGCGCATTGAAGGTTTTTCACAAGCACTGAGGGCCATTTTATTAAACCATGGTAAGAGCTTTCCCTACGACATTTCCTGACCAGATTGACCCTTATCGCTTATCTGTATAATGGTCAATGAGTCACCGTCAATCTGGTAGGGAAAGATCGTAGGGAAAGCTCTTACCATGGTTTAATAAAATGGCCTTGAGTCGTTACCGTCCCTCATGAGCAAGGGGATGGGATAGTAGTAGGCTACAGGACCCCAATGGAAATACACCTAATCGGCCTTATTGGGCCATCCTTACCTGGCTTAGCATGCGCTAGCTTAAAGAACTATTATTATTATTATTATTATTATAACTGTGCATAACAACAACTGTTATTTTAGGTTTTAATTAGGATATAATATATATATATATATATATATATATATATATAATGTTTCATAATTCCCAACTCTGCTGCATTTACAATTATTGTGAAATATTCATAAATTCATTTCGCGTGATACTGTCTGGCTCAATAAATACACAAATATAAAACGCATATCAGGAAATTACAAGAGTTTGCCAATTATATAAAAGAAAACGTAGATAAATTATTGAAGAAGACGGATATTATATGGGTAACTGCGATAATACTCAGTCATGACCGCTCATAACATACACACTATCAATTATGCGCTTACATACTGTATATGGACACACTTACAATTACAATTTCACACTAATTCAGCAACAATATTTCCCAGTGTTGGGGCTTGTACTAAAAGGTAAATAATGAATAAAGAAAAAACATAAGAGTAGGCTAGACCTATCGTATTAAGCCACTTAATGAAAACCAGTACCACTAAACCTTTATAATCGATAGTTCACGATCAATCTTGTCAAACCTATAACTGTGGTAATCCCTGTCAAAGCTAACATTCTTCTTCACTGCCATCAAAGACTGGAACAACCTACCCCAGTCAGTCCGTGAAAAGAGAACATTGTATTCCTTCAGACGTAGCTTGAAGGAGCACCTGAACCGAACAGCTACGAGAAGGGAGCACCAAGCTTATGTCTACTACTATATAAGACATTAGAGATAGGCAAAACACACTGAAATGATTATTGAAATATTTTGACCAGTCCAACTATAGAATGTAAGATATCTTAATATAACTCCCTAGAAATACTTTCTCTAAAGTATCTACTTTTTTATTCTCCCTTTTTTCCCCAGCTAACCTAATCCCACAAGGACCCCAATGGAAATACGCCTAACGGCCTTATTGGGCTATCCTTAGTTGGAATTATGCAAAGCTGGTACATGTCATATTCGTAACATTATGTGGTACCAACATTGTAAAATGCTAACTGAATAAACATTATTATTATTATTATTATTATTATTATTATTATTATTATTAGTATACCCACTCAGCATAAATCACCTTCCCAGTTTCAAACTTGTACACCTCCCACCGACACACTCACCCCAGGATCACCACCTATCAATATGCCTGATATCAAATCTGCACAATCACCCACCCCTGTTACTTTATTTAACAAAAAATCCATCCTCCTTCCCTTCAATACTACCCGTTCCTACTAAGAAAACCCGTCTGCATAACGATCAAAACAAGAAAAGTCAGAATACCCAAGAAAGTGTTACCTCAATCTGTACACCCTCTCGTTCAGAGTCTACATCAACTCGCAATCCTCATCTCCCCGCAACTCTACATCAACTCGCATCACCTCATCACCTTCCCTCATCATTCAACCCTCCATAGTCCATAGTCCATAGTCCATACCCACCAGATTTGCTCCCCCTACTCAAACCTACGCGTGCCTATCTAGACAACCCAAAATAGCCACACGCCCACACCTAGCAAATCATTAATGACTATCCCCCTAATATAAGCAAAACCTGACTGGATACCCAAGAAGATTATCAACAACTTACAATGCATCGGAGATCAGCTCTACACCGAAATAGGCCACCTCGCAATTGATCCTCAGACAGCACAAGACCTATTCAAAATTATCCACAAAGGTAACGGCATTCACCTTGGACAACGAAAGATGGTACAAATCTTCAGTGATGTATACTAGACCACAAATCCAACTATCATTGCCAAACAAATCACTGAGGCCTGACGCCTATGTTGCCAAGGAAAAGATAGGACCAAAACACCAGGACCATCAGAAAAAATCACAGCCACCAAGCCCTGGCAACTACTCTCTCTAAACGTAATGGGCCCCAGCTAAGTCCAGCAAGAAATACATCATCACATTATTTTGTAGACAACTACTCCATATTTTTCATTGCTTGCCTAGCCAAAGAACACTCAGCAATGGCTGTAACTGAAGCTATGTTATGTATTTCCAGTTTGTGTTAGGGAGTATCCATATTTATAGTATTAACCATGTTAATCATTAATTGCTGCCTTCATATTGATTCACAAGTGTTATAATGTTGCTAATTAAGGCACACCACAAAATTATTATTGAATGTATTTATCTGTGTTGTTCCTGTGCGTATTAGTAAAGCACTTGAGGCCATATTATTCTACTTAAGTGTTAACAAATTACCAATTAAATTTTACCATGTGTTGTAATTGTCCTGTTATATATATATATATATATATATATATATATATATATATATATACTGTACACTTATAGTGTCATGTAAACCCAGTAAAAATTCTGGTAAAACAGACAGAGGTATGGATTAAGGGAATAAACAAACAGGATATCAGTAAAGTGTTTAACCCTCGTGGCCCGGGCTGCCTTTCTAAATGACGGAGCTCGTATCCGGGCGATCTGGCTTAAAATCAACAAAAGTAAACTAAGGCAAATATCGCTTAATATATTACCTACATTAATGAAAGATATATAAATATGTGCGCCTTACCTTGCAGCGTAAAATGGCGTTGAGTAGAGTTCTCTAGCTCAACTGATTCTGGAGTGATGATGATGGAAGTGGAGGTAACTTTTGCCGCGTATTTACCTCGGCGCGTCCGAACACTCAACCGCGGCCCCGGCTACGACGCCCAGTTGCACTCGTCGCTCCACCCGCAATTATGCCGGGAAGCGATTTGATAGTGTTTTATTGTTTATTATGCAATTTATTATAGGTATTATGTTATTTTATGTTATTTTCACTCAATAAAGTTATTTTCATGAAGTTATTTGTGTCTCTGTCACTTATTACTTAGTTTTATTATTAGTATTATGATTATAGTGTCACTTTCACTGGACTTTGATAGTTGATGGTGTCATTTTCACTTTTATGTATTGTTAGGTAAGCTAATAATATATATAGTGTCACTTTCACTTGTTCATATTGTTACGAAGGCACTTATTATTACTTATGTGTGTCTCTTTCACTTATACTTTTTTTTTCTTTTTTCTATATTCTAACTACTCCCTCTCGGGCATAGGCTGAGAGCCTGTACATTCCACCGCTCAACACGGTGAAGCCCGTGAGGTCTTGTTCCAGTCTGGGGAATGAGACATGTGAAGCAACCATCATGGCTCGAAGCAGCTCCATCTCTGAAGCGGCTGGTTGCTTCGCTCAAGTGCTTCACCGTCTCACCCTCCAGACTCAGACCCTCACTCTCAGAACACCACCTATTGAGCAGTGAACTCACTAGGCATTATCCCCCTGTAACATATTTTGAATATGGGAATATTCATACAGTGTTATTTAATCAGGGAACAATGAGGGTTTTTTTTTTTGGCATTTCGGTGGGCTTTGTGGTAATGCACTGATACTAGGTACAGCACAAATTCCATCCCAATAATATCTTCCCATTGACATATCGGGATTTGAACCCGGGTCCATTGGATTACCAATCCAGTGGCATGACCACTCCACCACACCTCCCTTAGTTTTATTATTATTATAGTGTCACTTTCACTGGACTATGATAATTGATAGTGTCATTTTCACTTGTTCATATTGTTATGAGGGCACTTATTATTAGTTATTTGTGTCTCTTTCACTTTTATTAATTATTGTATATTATTCTTAGCCTACATTTTAGAGTGTCACTTTCACTGTTATTGTAGACGGGCACTTCAAAATTGTTGGAGAGTGTGAAAGTCATTGAAGCACCGTCCAGCACACAGTGCCACTTCACACTCGAGGCATTCCTATGTGTTTTTTTTTACTTTATGGGGTCTGCGGGTTGTGTGGCTGCAGACATGGCACCTCTTCTGGCTTCTAACCCAACTACCGGGTGCTTTGAAAGGAAGGGGGTTGAGCTGGTGCCTCCTGAAGAAGTCGGCACACCCCGTTCTGTCCAGCTGGCCTGGTCCTTGTAGTGGTCTCCCAGGTTCCACATGCTTAGCCAGGAGCTCAAGTATCACCTGCTTGTGGAACTTCTGCAGGGACTTGTACTTCTTGGCTCCTGGAGTCCTCAGACGGTATATGTTGTAGGCATTGAGGACCGACATATCTACCGTATGCAGGATAAACTTCTTGTACCACCTGCAAGATGTTCGCAGGCAGTCGATGAAGCCCATCTGCATGTTGGACTTGTCGACGAGGCGCATGTTGAGGTTGTAATCCAGGACAGCAGCTGGTTTCTGGACGGGGTTCTTGGTTCTTCGGTCCACCTTCCCTGTGGCGACCATCTCGGCCTTGTGGCATGTGCTGAGGAGGTTGACCTTCCGCTGGTCATGCCAGTGGATGGAGAGGATCGGGCCACTCTTCTTGTGGAAGATGTCCGTCTTCTTCGTCTTGGTTGGGTAGCCTGGCGTGCCCTTCCTCTTTGCCTTGACTGTGCCGACAGTTCCGGTCTTGCGGTCATGGAGGTACTTGGTCAGGATAGGCGACGTGTAGTAATTATCTGTGTAGAGGATGTGGTTTTGATTGAAGTGCCTCTCCATCATCTTCTTCACTACAGCGCCACCAAAACCAATGAGGGGGTCAGTCACAACTTCTCCACCCTTGCCGCTGTAGACCACAAAGTCCAGCACATATCCCGTCTTGTAGTCGCAGAGGATGAAGAGCTTGATGCCGAAGCGGTGTCTCTTGGACGGGATATACTGTCGGAAGTGCAGCCTACCACGGAACAGGACCAGAGACTCGTCGAGGCACATCTTCTGGAAAGGAATCAGGTAGGTGGTGAACCGATGACGTATCATGTCATACAGCTTCCTGATCTTCCATAATGAGTCGGGAAGGTGGACTGCCATGTTGTTTGTCAGGTGGAGATAGGAGAGGATGTCGAAGTACCTATCCCTGGACATGTACTTGCCAAATGCTGGAGTCGTTATGAGGTCGGCAGTGATCCAGTAGTTTGCCAGAGCGTGCTTCCTGATATGTGTCATCAGCATTGTGAGTGCCAAGAACACATATAGTTCTGCCACAGTGACAGCTCTCCATGCCACCATCTTGGCACTGGTCTTCCTCCCAAGAAAGTTGGCACAGATGTCATGATGGTTGTTGGTCTCCTCGACGAGGTATTCCATGACTTCATTGTCATGAAGCCACAGAAAAGTTCACTGGGGGTAGCATCTGGGACACAGGGATATGTTGGTGACACCCCGGAACCCATCTGTACCTCGTCAAAGGCAGGACAATCTGGCTCAAAATCAGCCCCATCTGTCCACACAAACAGGTCGGATGCTGATGCTCGAGTACGTGCAGGTACAGCAGGCACACGCCCTGGATGCCCTGGCACACGCCCTTGGCCACACGGACGCCCTGCAAGCCCACGCCCACGCCCACGCCCAGGGGCATCGCCGTCGGCAGGCTGACCACGTCCACGACCTCGCCCTCTAACTCGTCTTGTCGGGACTTCCTCTTCCTCTTCCTCTTCCTCTTCCTCTTCCTCCTCAGGCGACGTCAGATCATCTGGGGCAATGTTGGGGTCGTCAGCATCCTCTTCAGGAGACAATTCTGGTGAAGAAGTGACCGGGCGTCGGCGGCGTGGGGCGCTGGAGGCTGCGGGAGGTTCAACAATGGGAGCCTCGGCCTCGGGAGTTGGGCTCCTTTTGCGGCGAGCCGAGGGCTTCTCCGCATCAAATAATGCTCTGCGGTGTGTTGAGGGCTGTGGCACACTACTAATACCACTTATAGAGGCCCTTTGGTCATCCTGAGGGAGAGATGAAGCCGAGGGCTGTGGGTGACCTACACGGCTACACGGTCAAGGCGTCGGGACAAAGGAATGCGGGTGGTTGCTAGACCCGGGTCGGCGTCACTATCACTGTCTTCCGCTTCCCTAGCCTTTTCTGCTGCTGCCCTGCGTGCTTTTTTAGCTGCACTTTTCACCAAAGATTGTTTATAAAAATATTTGCCCACTTTCAAGGGCGTACGGGCAGGCAAAGGGGAAGGTCCTGGGCTAGGGCTAGGCCTAGGCTGACCTAGCAAAGATGGCGAGGTGGTAGGCATAGATTCTAGCACACTTGGAAGTTCAATAGCACCTTCCTGAAACACTTCCACATCAGGATCATCACTACTGTCTCCCCCCTCAAATAAATCTACATTATCGTTGTCTCCAAAGCCAACGAAATCGTCATCTTCGCTTGCACTTATAAATTGCTCTTTGTCCACCAAGCTTTCGCCACTGCTCTCTTCAATATCAAAAAGTTCTCGCTGTATAGCACTATCACTCAACAAACGCTTAACTTTCTTTCGTTGAGCTTTCTTCTCGGTTGCAAAAGGCGTAGAAGTTGCAAGCGGGGTAGCAGTGGGGCGCACGGGAGGTTGCACCGAATCGGACGCGTCGGTATTCATTTTTTCACTATAAATCGCTATGGCGGCCACGTTGGTACTGAGAACGGTAGTAGTTGAGGCTTGGTGGCGCTGCGATCGTAAATTTTGGCCGCGAGCTTTTCAAAGCACGCTTTCAAGCACAGGGATTTTAAAAGGACACCCGGGCTCCGGCCCATCTGCTGCACTGTCATTTTAAAATGCTGCCCGGGCTGGAAGGGTTAAGCTGAATGATTGCAAAATAATTAGTATAAAATTTAATTACTTCAAACTAGATCATTTCTGCTTTAAGAAAGACATAGGTAAGCATTGGTTTGGGAATAGGGTTGTGGATATGTGAAATAGATTGCCAGTACGTAATATAATCAGCTCAGAAACAGTGAAAAGTTTCAAATGTAATTTGGATAGTCATATGAATTATATTGGTTGGGTGTGAAAGGGATCTGACTGGTGTGGGCCGGTAGGCCCTCTGCAACTCTCTGTGTTCTTGTGTGTTTTGTTTTGTTCAATATTATTATTATTAACCGTATGTAATCGAAAGTTGTACTGTGTAGGTAAGTATTATAGTCTGTTCATTCTTGGTTGGGCAGACATCGTAAACCCTAACCTCTCATAACTCAAAAAGGACTAGAGTAATTGAGCTAATAATAATTGCTACCAAATAGGAAAACCTGGCTAGAGAATAGGTGTGGAAATTGACAGCTCATTTGCTCTAGCCCTTTTTGAGTTACTCTAGAGGTTAGAGGTTACGATATCTGCTCAACCTAAAATGAACGGACTATAATTATACAGTATAGGAATATGAACAATAGACAGGGGACGGGGGGTATATATGAACAATAGATAGGGGACGGGGGGTATATATGAACAATAGACAGGGGACGGGGGGTATATATGAACAATAGACAGGGGACGGGGGGTATATATGAACAATAGATAGGGGACGGGGGTATATATGAACAATAGACAGTACGGGGGTTTATATGAACAATAGAGACGGGGGGTATATATGAACAATAGATAGGGGAGGGGGGGTATATACGAACAATAGACAGACGGGGGGTATATATGAACAATAGACAGGGGACGGGGGGTATATATGAACAATAGATAGGGGACGGGGGGTATATATGAACAATAGATAGGGGACGGGGGGTATATAGCCCATACTGTTTTATTATACAGCAGAGAAAACATCACAAATGCACAGGTTGGGTAAAAACATGAATTTCGTATATCGCATGCATTGATAAATAGTATATTTGTACTTCAGAGATAAAGACACAAGATATAACAATAACAAAATCGTGGGGCATTCACAATTGATCTAGTAGGACTGCGACACCTAAATCTACATAGCGAGTACAGGAAAAGACGAAACCTTTGTGTCTCTACAATATATTATGCCTTATAGTATACAAGATATATAGTCTATAATAGTATATCTATATAATACACATGTCAAGCAAGGACCCGTCGAGAGGGGCAGATGCATTTTAGCCAAAACGTTTGGTCGAAATACAGTACTTTACCGTCTCTAGAGTTTCCAGTTATTATGGGCAGAATTAAGGAAAATCTAATTTGAGGATGATGGGGCTTTAGTATGACAACGATTTGGATATGTTACATAGAAAGACGTTTCGTGTCCAAAGCTTACCTCAAATGGTGTCTGAGCATTTACCAGTTTGTGCCATGTGATGCTTAACCCTCTCACGTTCTTGACGCATTTTGGCCCTATTAGGGATACTTTAAAGCCTTTGTTACCATCAGGGGTATTTAGAAACCTTTAGTTTAGTTACTTCAACCTCTGCAGTTGTCTTTGAGTTAGCTGTGGGCAGAAAACTAATTTTGGAGAGGTAATTATAAGAGTGAGAGAACTCTATTTAGTATTGCTAATCTGGCAACCTCTGCGTCATATGGTCGTGAGAGGGTTAAAAGAATGAATCAGGGTTGCCAAATCAAGTGCGCTAGACAGAAAATCAATGCTGAAAATCGGTAGAATGATGCCACAATCTCAACAATATCGCTCTAAAAGGCTCAAATCTGAAGAATATCGCTAGAATTCATGTCGCTAGATGTAGAAATTGGCCTCTAAATCCAACGAATAATATCCAAGTAAATACCGCTAGATCTAGCGAGAAAGTAGCCTAATTGGCACCACTGCTGCCCATGAGTAGTCACTAGTGGTAGTCACTAGTAGTCAGTGTATATGCAAGTGTCGAGACGATAGGAGCACGTAAAACTGTGCTATATGGGGTGAGTACTGTTAGTTTTTTTAACTTGTGCGGTTCTTGTTGGCTTCGTAAGACTTAGAAGTAACTGAAGAAAGTGATAAAACTAGGAACACGGTATAGCATAGAATATTATTACAGATGACAACAAAGCACTATAAAGGTGAAGGTATTGAGGGATAAGCCTTTACAACGGCACCTCGTATCTATATTCTACTTTTCCTACTTTTCTGAAGAGTGTAGAGAGAGGGTGTTGGAGAGAGAGGAAGCTGTTGGAGTGGCTTTGTTATGTGTTATTAGTGTCAAACTCATGGCCCTCGGGCCAAATGTGGCCCTTGGGATGGTCATAAGTGGCCCGCGAGACAACAGTAAGTAAGTAATTGACCATGAAATTATAATTGTTTTGTTACCAATAGGGACTTAGCCAAAATGGTTACATGTCAACTCGTACCCGAGACAACTCGTACTCGAGACATCTCGTACCTTCAAAAGACAACTTGTACTCACTTTTCAGACAACTCGTACCAAAGACAGATCGTACTCAATTATCACCCTTTTATCCAATTCCAAATAAATGTTAAACCTTTCTAGGCCTTTCTAAGCTATTTTAGTTTTTCTTTTTTACCTTCTTTTTTTTATGTTGATATTGTGTGGAGGTAATGCCTTTTCATTGGCACCTCTGCCTTTTTTGTAATCGCCTAACATATATAGGCCTAATTAGCCTAGCCTATATACCTACAGAACTTCGCGATTCACGAGTTCATATAGCCTACTTTCGAACAAATTCATAATGAATTATGCAAATATCATTATGCTTCGAACAAATAATCGATCGATTATTTGTATACATTATAACATTATTTATACAACTCCGCCTACTAGCAGGCTCTCGCAACATCCAAGTTGTTACACAGCCATTTTATCAGCTGCTATCAGTCTATATATATATTCGCTCTGAGGACTGCATGAAGCAAGTTCCATTGGCTTTTGTATTTATGAGTCGACGACGTCAAGAGGACTACGAGAGGGTAGGCCGAATCAGTGCTATTAGGTCCGCCCTCAGATGTTGATGAAATTGTGTGACTTTGAGGCAGCAATTTGGCAATCTATACACTCGATATTACCAGGTAGGCCTACTCATATTACCAGGTAGGCCTACTCATATTACCAGGTAGGCCTACTCATATTACCAGGTAGGCCTACTCATATTCACGGCTGTTCCTTCCATTGGTGCCAGGCAGTTTAAGACTGTTGGAATCCTCGGACTTCAGACTACATATCACAAAAAGAAAAGGGACCATTATAGCCTATAAACTAATAAAACAATTACTGGCCCTGCATTATCTACCAAGACTCCACATCCCCGATGCCTTTGAGTGCCTCAGGTGAGTCAGGTCTCGGACATATAACTGCAAAAAAACTTGTCTCTCCTTTTAAATATGTACTAACAGGACTTTAGTACTAACGTACTTCCATGATAATGATATAGAGTATCGTATCGTATTATATACAAGACGATAATCAAACCAAATGTTATCAAAGCAATAACTAAAAGAATATATACTATTACTAGTATATTATGATACAGAAAAGAAGAGGGGCCGTTTTCAAGGATATTGGTACGAGTTGACTAGGCAAGTGAGTACGAGTTTACTCGTTCCGTTAGGTACGAGAGAAGACGTCCTCCAAGACTTCAAGGAAGAGTGGAAAATAACCATAGCTGGCACACAATACAGTAACATCAAGTCAGAGTGGTCAGTGTGGAAACACTCCATCTACAAGAACAAAGCCTTAAACACCGCGGCTCTCCGCCTCAGAACAGGACACACCAGACTGGGAGGGCATATGTACAGGATGGGACTGCAAGCAAATGAAAATTGCCCGTACTGCCTCACACCTGAGACAGTGGAGCATTATCTACTCCACTGCCACAGACATTACGGTGCCCGCACCCACCTCAGAAGTGTAGTAACCCAACAAGGAGGAACATTCAACATCAAGCATATCCTAGGTGGAGGAGACCTACCACAGCACAGTAAACATGTCATCGCATCAGCCCTAGGAACCTACATCAGAACAACAAACAAAATCACAAGCATATAAAATTACCATCCAACTGAATCTGTACTATACCACCACTGATCATCATCATCATCATCTCTGACCTCACCCTCACCTTGACTTGAATCACACAGTACACATAGAGCAGTACAGTACTGTACTGTACTGCAACTGATCATCATCATCATCTCTGACCTCACCCTCACCTAGACTTAAATCACCCTGACCTCAAAAGACAACGACAAACTTACCCCTCATATACAGTACAGTAGTATAAAATCCACCTTTACTATCTCTCCTAACCCCTATTATACTAACAATTGTTCTTTTCACCCCTCCTAAAACGCCTGTGCAGTAATCTGGAGACACCACAACCCTCCAAGCAAACTGCACATTTAAACAATAAGAAGAAGAAGGTACGAGTTGGCGAGGTACGAGTTGTCCAGCACCCAGCCAAAATTACATCATGGTGTGAACTTTGGGGTATGAAACTTAATGCTAGTAAAACACACATTATCATCCGCAGATCTCGTACCTTGGATCCTCCCCATCCTTATCTACAAGTTTCTGGCGAACAAATTGAGAATGTGGATACTCTGCGTTTGTTAGGAGTTACTCTGGATCCCAAACTTACTTTTGAAAAGCATATTCGTTCTTTCTCTTCCATTTCCCAAAACATTGGTCTTCTTCGCAAGTGTTATAAAACGTTTGATTGTGACGCCACAGTTATCAAGTTGTTTTATGCTTTTCTTTTGCCACAATTGGAGTACTGCTCACCCGTCTGGTTGTCAGCAGCTGACTGCCATCTCAAGTTGCTTGACAGGTCACTAAATTCTATCAGTTTTATTCTACCTCAATTGTCTCTTGATCAGTGTCATCGACGTAAAGTTGGTGCCCTTAGTCTTTTATTGAAAGTTTTTAACAACCCTCAGCATCCCTTACATGGGGTTCTGCCTGGGCCCTATGTCCGGGCTCGTGCAACTAGATTAACAAGCAACCTTAATGATCTTGCCATGAGCCGTGTGATAGCGGTTACTAAAAAAAGAAATAGTAACCGGTATCACACGAGCGTTTTTCACTCAACATTTACCCTCAACACTGGTCTGGCAGCTGATGAGGTCAACATTTGAAATATTTTGGTCACCTAAATTCATCTACCATCAGTTTAGATTCCGATACCAGTGTCAAATACTCCAGAAATGTTGCCAGATAAATATTAATCATCGAATGTTGACTATAAAAGCTCTCGTGTGATACCGTCTTCACTCTGTATGTCCTCCAATGAACTGAACTGTTATGCCCTGTTTTTCTACAGGATTAACTTGGGTAATGTGAGTTCTAACTGACTGGGTATAGAAGGCTGCATGCACAATACAAGGTATGAAGAATAGAGAACACAAAATAAACACACGGTAACAAGACACACGATCACGTTTATTGATGTACACACATCTGTAGTTTTCTTGATAATGATTAATATGAAGCATAAGAAGTGTGACGCATGTCCAGTGTGAGCATGCTGTACAGAACGCCTAGTCATGCCCCACTCTCGCTAGGATCGTCAGGGCAGGAACTTTGGCTGTAGTCTATGTAGAGTTTCCTAACTTAGTTCATGTGAGCCGTTGTACTATAAGTAATATGAATATGTATTTTGTTTTCATCTGAGTCAACGAGTTCTATTTTATATCATTAGTTATAAGTATTGTGTGTAAAACTTATTTGTAATGATGGGAGAAGCGGCAGCCACAGTTGGGGGTCAGTGGGTGCGCCATGCGGGAGGTGGGCCTAACTCACTAGCACTCCCCCCCCCCTCCCCCCTCCCCTCAGTGCTAGGAAAGCCTTTGTCTATCCCAGAGGAGAGAGAGAAATTACGTAATGATTGTCAGTGGGCGGTCCTTAGTAGTTCACGTTGGGCTCACTAGAGGGCCGAGTATAAAAAGGGAAGTCTAGCCATTTTTTGATCAGAACTCATTAGGCAGAGCGACTTCTCATTTCCCTTGCTAACTATATATATTCTTCTGACTGATGTGAACTTTCTCTACTACCTTACATTCTTATCTCCTCTTTTCCCTACCCTTTTTAACTTCCATGGTCCCGTTGGTGCAGAGCTAGTCAGCCAACGTATTATCGCTTGAGTTCTCATGAGATACATGCCTATTAGATAGCCTATTTTGGAAGGGTTAACTTAGAATAGGATTGAGTTATGTTTGTTGCACTTGTCTATGCATTTCCCTGTGTGTTATTATTATTATTCCTGGTTTCTGCTAGTCTAGGTAATGCTAGACTGGGGTAAGGCTTTTCTGTGTTACGAGTTGTTGTTTGATGCAGTGGTTAAGCGATAAACCTGCATACTCGTTTCGGTTCAGTGAAGCCTAGGTTGTCTTCGCGGCTGACTGTGTTGAGTTAATAATTTACAGTGCGTGAGGGCAAGAGCCTAACCACCCTGTATTTTATTAACAGCTTGTTTTTACTTTGTCAAGGAGCCGGGAGAAAACCAGATACAAGGGATCTGGATTTCTCAAAGTGCACTTGTTAGTGTTAACGTAATACTTTAAACAGTTGTGAGGACTTCGCTAGGCTACGAGCCGTTTTTGCTCAGTCACTGCTACCTTTTGCCCACAGTACCCCAGCTAGACTTTACTCGATTAGTAGATACAGAATAGTATTGAAGCTTTCCTTATGTATGATATTGTTTATGCACTATTGATTTCATGTGTTGCAAGCTTGGCTACTTTAGTGATTAGTGGCCCACGAGCACAATCCGAGTAGGCTATTGCCGTTGCATTTGCGGAGTACTTCTTTTTAATGTTTGCCATTTACTATTGCATATTCTTTTAATTATTCTTATGCCAATTTAAACCTGTAATAGTATTTAATTGCCAGTGTTTTTCTTATTGAATTACTGTTCAAAATCCGATACGTACTTCTTACGAGCATCCGAGAAGCATCTAACTTTTTTCAGAAGATTCCTTGCTCGATGCTTAAGGACTATTAATTAACGTAACGTAATAGTGCCGATCCGAAGTAGAGGGTGGAGGACTTCTTAAGTTCTTAGTCAAGGGTGGATTACTTCGGCTTCGGCCAACACTATTCTTTGGTGTTGTTGTTTCTTACTTCTTTGTTTGATTGTTGACCAGACTAGAGAATTCCTGTCTCTTTATTAGTCTGTTGTTGAACACTAGTACCGAGTTCTTGTATACCCCGTTATAGCAGATTGAACTCTGGAGGGTATTGGTGTTTTTTGTTCGGCTGGCAGTACTCAGGGGTTGGGATCGTGTGTTTCCGTTGTGGCAGCGAGCCGTATTAGAGTCCTGATTGAGAGCCCTTGTGTACCCGAGTGCCAGGTCGTAACAGAAGGTATAAATACTCGTACAAGACAAATGATAGAATTGAACAACTAGCATTAAGTGGATCTGGATGGAGCCTAGTCTCCCACTTCCAACGTTCAGGTATTAATCTTCTGATCACTGGCTTTATTCACAAGTTGATATACTGGAGACCATAAATGTTACTTATAGATTCATATTCACTATTAGATTTATCACTGGTAGCTCTGATGCACAAGTAGTAGTTCACAGACTAGATTAGACACGCGTATTTTAGAGCACGGGAATTCTAGTAACCTCAGGGGGGTACTGATCTAAGTTTTATATTCTTGTATCAGAAATACATAGAACGCAAATCAGTGGGCGAACATTCAGATATCACTAGGGTTTCACTTCTATGTAATAATATCTGGATATATGGGTAATTACGAGAGTTAATATCGCCTGTTAATTAATAAACACTGATACGCTTAGCACTTCCTAATGGAATGGTTATATATGAATTATACTGGGGCAAAGATATAGCCACTTCATAGAAATATTAATAAGTGAGTCTCTAAATAGCACTGTAGCACTGATAGAGTGAATCTTGGGTAGTATTTGATTGGTCTGGTCCTGGTTATCTTGCGTCCGTGATGTTGGGGGCTAACGACTGGTTCCGAGGCCGTCCAGATGGTCCATATGTAGGAAGTTATCAAGACGGATCTCTTGGCGATTGTTGCTGGTTACACTCTTATATACCCACTGGTTTCTAGACCTGAATCGCAGATATTAGGATATTCCTGTCAATCTGGATCGGAATTAACGCCAAGCGCATCTCACGTCGATCGCTCAGCTTCCCGGCCTGTATGAAGGTTATAAGGTGCACGTAGATTTCTTGTACGTGGACAGATCCTTCTATCTAAATCTGCCACGGAGTCTGCCGGCTCTGGAACTCAATTCTCAGCAACAAACAATGATGGAGCTCGAGGTCAACTCTGGTGACCAACCACTGGTTGGTGTCTATCTTTCAACTGATTTTACTGGGGGCTGGAGCTTGGTTTATAGGTTCGGTTTTGGACCCTGTAGGCAATAGGGATCTCGAGTTTTGATGGACTTATTTGAGCTCTCAATGGATACGGGAACTAGGTAAGGTGGTGATTACTGTTGTGGCACATGGCTGTATGGAGCCTTCATAATGTGATATAACTGAGCCTTAGTAAGAGGTACTATTTTGCTATACTGGAAGTATTTAGGGGAGAGAGACTGGATCTACTTTGCGAGGCGGTTTGGGACATCTTTGATAGGAGCGTCTCTTAGATTGCTCAGTCTTCATTCTATGGTATAGCTGAGGTGCTAATTTGGTTATCGGAGTATGCAAGAAAGGTTAATGGGTTATTGTGGGTTAATAGAGGTTAGTAAAGGTGTTAGTCATACATGGTTAGTTCATTGATAGGAAGAATTCCTGTGCTACCTGGCAATGACCCGGAAGTCAAAACAGGGGTCAGGTATACCTCCGCAGGGGTAGGGGTCTCCCTCCTCGGGTGGGTGAAAGGGGTAGGTGCGCGCCCTCTCTCTGTGATGGTCGTCCGGGCGGCTGTGGCTGGGGGCTTGCCATATTACAAGTGTTTGTAATAACCCTCTGTTTATGAGACAGATGTGGGTGTTCGTAATACCAAAACCGAAGGTGCCTTGACCAGCTGGTTTAATTGGTTGGGTTGTTAATTGCATGGTTTGTTGGATGTGGTGGAGACTGGGTTGCTAACTCTGCCACATTTATCTGGAAGTATGGCAATAGAAGTTAGTCACTGGCGAGGCGGCTAGCCTCGCACCGACGATCATTTGGTACAGGGTTGTGAATGGGTTGTGAGGGAATAGATGGCATGCAAAGGGTTAGTAAAGTTATAATGGTGTTCCTTCCTACTGGGGGAAGGTAGGCTGGATAGGAGTATATATACAAAATGTTTGAGAATGTTAGTAACGGAAAAGTTAAGGATATTCAGGGGGTATGGTGGAGAGGCTAGGTTAGGAGGGAGTGAAGGAGCATGGGGGGGTTAACGAGAGGGAGAGGAAGTGGAAGGGCTACGTGGAAGTTTGACCCTAAGGTCTCTGGGCGTAGGGGTGGCATTAGGCTACAGTTGGTATCTTAGACTGGGGGTTACCGACAGGGAAGGTAGGGTAATCAAACGCTACCGGGGGATGAGCAATAGGTGGTGGTATATGAGTCTGGAAATTATAGAATCATGTGGACTGTGGGGAAGATGAGGTTAGCTGTAGGTGTGTGCTTGACTGTGGATAAAAGTAGAGAAAAACATAGTGTACTATTACTCGTCAATACGAGGGATTATGGACACTATTATTTGACACGATTTCTTGCTGATCTAGTTGTCCCCGGGAACTGCGTTTTCTATGAAATATATACCAACGAAAGCGGCAGTTCGTAGGGGTAGCTTCGTTATTGTTTCGTGGTAGATATGCGTCGAGACAATGGTAAAAGAGAGTTATCTATACAATCTCTGGTTGGGGTAAGAATTAGAGTTACTGCATGGTTGCTAACATCTTCAGTCATTATCTCTGTCTAGGTCTTACAGGAATAATGGTTATATATACAATGGTGTACCCGTGGGTATCATAGTTTCTTATCAATTATGACATGGGGGTTAACATATTACTTCTCGGATGGAAGAACATACATAGATTTATGGGGGCGGTTGGTCTTCAGAAACTTAGTCTGGCAAGACAAGGTATTTTAGGGGGTTAACATATTACTTCTCGGATGGAAGAACACACATAGATTTATGGGGGCAGTTGGTCTTCAGAAACTTAGTCTGGCAAGACAAGGTATTTTAGGGGGTATTCCTAGTCTCGCGCCGGCTATTGTTCTGGTTCAGGTTGTGAGTGTGGCTAGGGAGTTAGAGGATAGGTAAGGGGGGTACAAGGATAGGTCCTTCCCTTCTATTTGTTGAGGTTAGTGAACGAACTGAGTTGGCATGTTATAACATTCTTATGGTGTCTTTACAGGGGAAGGGCTGTGAATTGTAAAGGGGGTGGTTTGAGGCTAGGCGCCGCGCCGCTCGTGACCTAGGGTAGTGACCCTTAATGCGCTGGACATAGGGGTGGCATTTCCCTACGATCGAACAGGTAGGGTGGTGTGTGCAGCGGGGCGTGAAGGATAAGCGGACAGGATGACCCAAAACAGGGTACCACTGAGCATAGGGTCACGAAGCAAAATAAAGTAGTGTGGATTGTGGATACGAAGGAGGTGATTGGAAGACGTATAACAATTGTGGAAAAGTAAATGGAAGAGAGGAACACAATGGCGGATAAAAGATAATTAACCTAAGGATTGAATACATGCATGAATGACGACATTATAGCCGTCGTCCTAATAAGATGATGAAACCGGGTTGGTATGCACGTGGCACAATACGACACAAGGACAGTGCCGCTATGTCGCATCAATACTGGTGGCATACTCCGGTTAATATTATATACACTTAGTTACTAGAAGAACAAGGCAAGGGGGGCGACTGAGCACGGGGGTACATATATCTATACTCGTCATGGAGAGAGAGATACGAGGTAGCTTTCCTGCATCTCTCCTGATAATCGTCTGCAGATTGGTCATAGTGAGTTTATCCGAATTAACAGGCCTAAATCAATACAACAACGGGCATAGGGTTATCGGGTGTATTAAATTAAGGTGTATTCATGTTCATCGTCATGTAGGTAGAGTCTGGCGGGTAAGAGGTGTAGGACACGAGGGGTAGTGGATAAGCGAGGTGGGGGAAGGGTCAGCGGTTAAAAGCGATAGGCAGGTGTGGTTTGGAGCTGCTTAGCCCTGCGGGCTTCGGCCTGTCTGAACTGGTTGGCTTGGTCACCTGGTCCTTCGGGCTTCTTGTTCTGGGGCATTTTATGAACAATATTGAATACAACAAAATATGTAGTAATTTCACCTCATTATGTTTTTTATAACGGGTTTTGTCGAGCATCATGATGTGTGAGGGGGTACAAAAAAGGAAAGGGATCACATCATCGTCGGTGACTACTAATCCCCTCTGTACTGGCGACGTAATTTGTATGTTATTCTTGCTATATTTAGACGATGTTGTGCAGTTTAAGAAGGATCTGAGGTAGTTACTGGGGTTACGTGAGATAGTTTGTAGCCTTTTAATTGCTAGAGGTCTTTCCTAACCTGAATAAATACAATAATCTAATAGTTTAAATTAAAATGTAAAACTTGCAAACTAAACAAACCAAAATTGGGACAAGGACAATATAAAGTCAAATTAAATTATCAAAATCGCTATGTGGAAACAACGCTTACTAAAATGAAAATTATTAAATAAAAGAACACAATCCACCACATAGGGTGTACATAACTACATGAGCAAGTTAATCTGTTTCCCAAGCAAACCAATCGCACATATAACAACGCACTATCGTCACGTTAAAGGAAGTAGTCAAGTTTGGGAAGTCCGGGACGTTCTGGCAAATTTGACTAAACTCTGCATGAATAAAGAAACTACATGTTAAATGTCAAAATATTATTTAAAATCAAATTTGCAACATGACAAGACATTAACAATAGTAAAAAATACAAATATTGATAAGATATCTATACTATTACAAAATAATATATAAAATACAGTACAGCACTCACTAACGATAGTGCTATCGGGTAGGTACCTGTAAGCATAGCATGCCTCAAGTTTTCAGAGTACTATGAAAATAACGTCACTGTTAGATAAGGGGATGGGCAACCTTCGATGGCGTTTTACAGTTGAACATATGTGTACCAAACATTCTTCCCTGGCAGGATATGACAGTCCAAGCTTAGTCACTGTCAGAGATATATAAGATGTCATCGTACACTGGATAAAGTAATGAGTATGGAAGGGGTAATTAAATTGTCCTTAATAGTCTACCCATTTAAGGGGGTAGTGCTTGGTTTTTGGTCTATTTATTATTACAGTATACCGGTATTTATTTATTTTTAGAGTTTCCTCCATCAAACTTTTAAAAAACACCCCCGTAGACCACCTTTCAAGATAAATGTGTACATTTTTCCTCAATTTTCCTATTAAGCATATCTCCCCCTCTCTCTCATTGTCTATTGATTACTTAATATATAATAATAGAATAAAAAAATGAAATACAAATTATATATATATATACAGTATATACAGTATATACAGTATATGGAGGTAAAATCACAAATACGTGTGATCAAATTGTGTAGTAAAACTCGCTAGGAAAACTGAAACAATGGAACACCAAGCTTTCGTCTATTCTCTCAAGACATCTTCAGGGTAATACAAGATTTTTTTTTTTTTTTTTTTTTTTTTTTTAGGGAAAGGTGGGTGAGAGGAGAGGGTTTTATGTGGGAGGCAAAGAGGGAAAGATGAAGCAAGTGTGGGAGGCATAAAAGTTAGTGGGCATACCACTTCGCTTTATTTATAATACATTGGTTTCACACATTATACATTTTTCGTTGTAGTATTATTATTATTATTATTATTATTTTTTTTTTTTTAACATGCATTTTTGGAGCTAGCTAAATACATAGTTCGTTTTTCATAGCCTATACAATCAGTGATAGTTGTGTCTTAAAATTATTACTAACTAAGTAGCCTAAAATGTTATTAATTATACTTATACTATACTGGCCTGCCTAATTGTATAGCCTACAGTTGTCACTTATGATTTAGCTAGATTCGATGATGTTATTTTTTGGATTGACAGTTGAGTTTATAAACAATATTGAAACTTAATTTCTCCATGCTTAGTAGCATATTTAGTATATAGCCTAGGGGCAGGCACTTGAGCATTGTTAAATTGCAGTGAATATAGGCTACTTGGGAACCACTGATGGTACATTTTAAAAACAAAACAAAAACAAAACATTTCACAATGTCCGGTATTCCACTAAGTGTGTTTTATTCTGTTACTTCCTGGAAGTTAGTTTTCCTTATTCTACACTTTAAATATCTCAATTTTCCTATTAAGCATATCTCCCCCTCTCTCTCATTGTCTATTGATTACTGAATATGTAATTAAAAAATAATAATAATATATATATGTATATATACTGTATATGTTCCTTAAAATATGGCAACAGACAGTAGGATGGCAACACTTTTTGTATTTATATGCTAGTTAGCAACTCACAGATGATTTAGGACGGGTATTTAAGTCTCACTCTCCCCCTGTTTTCTTGTATAATAATAATAATAATAATAATAATAATAATAATATTTATTCAGTTAGCAATTTACAGAGTTGGTACCACATAGTTTGTTACAAATATGACATGTACCAGCCTTGCATAATTCCAACTAAGGATAGGCCGTTAGGCGTATTTCCATTGGGGTCCTTGTGGGATTAGGTTAGCTGGGGAAAAATGGGGAGGATAAAGAAATGGATACTTTAGAAAAAGTATTTCTAGGGGGTTATTTTAAGATACCTTACATCCTATAGTAAATATCAGTAATCCGTAATCAGTAATCATTTCAGTTTGGTTTGTCTATCTCTTATGTCGCATTTAGTAGTAGACATAAGCTTGGTGCTCCCTTCTCGCAGCTGTCCGGTTCAGGTGTTCCTTCAGGCTACGTCTGAAGGAATACAGTGTTCTCTTTTCACGGACTGACTGGGGTAGGTCGTTCCAGTCTTTGATGGCGGTGAAGAAGAATGTTTGCTTACCCTGTCCTTGGATTCTCGAGACCTTAAAATTAAACATCCTGTTTCTTGTATTATGTCCACTCCTCTCATTTGCTTTAACAAAATCATTCTTTAGGTACTCTGGAGCTCTGTCATAGAAAATTTTGAAGGCATTAGTGAGCCTGATTTGTTTGGCCCTGTCAGCGACATTGAGCATACCTAGTGACTGAAGTTGTTCCTGGCCAACATGTGATCTGGGTCCTCGGTTCAGCATGAACCTAACCATTTTATTTTGAGTGACCTGAAGTTTGTGCTGTGCTGATTTAGATGATGCAGAGTACCAGGATGACACAGAATAGTCAAAATGACATTGAACAAGCGCTTGGCAGAGGGTCTTTTTGGTCGCCGCGGGCAAGCATCCCACCTGTCTATACAGGTATTTTATACGTGCTCTACACTTACTCAGGATAGATTCCAAAATTGTTTCACCTGACAAACTCGCGTCCAGTTTTAGTCCGAGATATTTAACTTGTGACACTGTTGTTATAGGAATATCATTACAGTTGACCGAGAAGCCCACAATGTCTTTCAGTTTGCGTTTTGTTCCACATAAGATGGCTTCCGTCTTGCCCAGGTGAAGAGATAGTCTATTGTCCACTAGCCATTCACTACATGATTCTAGTTCTTTGGAAAGTGAAGCGGCAATACTTATTGGGTCTTTTCCTGAAACCAGGAGCACGCTGTCGTCTGCATACAGTAATAATTTACATGAGACGCTCAGTTCCATGTCGTTCACATAACAGAAAGAGTAAGGGACCAAGGATGCTTCCCTGCGGGACCCCACAGTTAATTGGCATAGGATCAGATATATTATCATCAATTTTGACTCTTTGGGTTCTACCACTAAGATAAGATTTAAACCAGTTCACAGATCCTATGCCCATATGATGACGTCATGCCTCATACAAGAAAACAGGGGGAGAGTGAGACTTAAATACCTGTCCTAAATCATCTGTGAGTTGCTAACTATAGTCAAACTCAACTGAAATGAGCTCCAAGGAGGTCAAGGTAGCCCTGTGCGGTGATGCCACGTCGACCAAAACAAACCTTTTAGAAAACGGGAAACCAAGGAAAACCACATTTAGAAGGGAAACTTTAAATAAATGTAAAAGACGTTTTTATGTTTTAAGGGTTATTGGTATTCTTGTAAAAAAGTTACAGAAACGAAATAATAGGTAGGCTATATTTGTATATACCTATTTACATTGTACGGCATCTCCCTTGCCTGGCTATGAAGATGAGAGTAACTTTTGCGAGTTTTTCCTTCCATGGTGGTCGCGCTATGAATGAGGGTTAGTGACCGTCTGACCTGGATGATGTTGTTGTCGTAGTTTGAGGCCATTTAAAACGTCGCCATTACTCGTATCCAGCTCTCTCTCTCTCTCTCTCTTTTGATGGGATTACATTGTGCTATATTGCATTTTGGAGATTGTGTATGTTTGTGTGTGTATCTGTAGGGGTGTGGGTGAGTGCGTGCGTAGCCAACAGAACCGCATTGACATTACTTGGCAACGTCGCATATCCTACCATTCCTTAAATCTATTTATAGCTGTCCCCAGAAAAATGGCAGCATGTTCTAAATAGCGTGCCATATGTTGTATAAATTCCTTCTATATATCCTTAAAATGATGTTTCTTAACACCACATAACCTTTAAAAATTGTAATATAATATATATAGTCATAAAAGCTAAAATTAATTTGTTAATAGCCTGAAAAACTAACATTTGTTGTTAAAGCTTTGAATATTTGACAACACCGCACAGGGCGAGGGACTCCACCTTGTAGCTCATTTCATAGGAGGATGACTATATATAGCATATAAATACAAAAAGTGTTGCCATCCTACTGCCTGTTGCCATATTTTAAGGAACATATACTGTACAGTAGGCTATATATACATATATATATATTTTTTATTTTTTTTATTACATATTCAGTAATCAATAGACAATGAGAGAGAGGGGGAGATATGCTTAACCTCTTAAGTGCGCATGGGGGTAATTAGACACCTCTGCCTGTGCGCATGTATTTGAGCTGTTTCCATCACTAAAATATTCATTTTACCATAAATTGCATTAATACTTATCCATATGTGCCTATTATAGGTTGATTATAAAGGTATTAACCTGTTACAACAATAAAACGAGTGAAAACAGCGTTTGGATGGTCAAAATCGGCGATACAGGCCGCGAGTTACATAATGTATGGGTGAACCTCCTTTCCCCCCAAGGCCACTGAGACACAGTCGATCGATACTCTCTCTCTCTCTCTTGCACTCGCTTGCTAACAGTGATGACAATGCCCTGTTTGCAACTCGCTAATTAGCACAAAAATATACCTCAGAATAAGGGAATAACAGGGAAAATAGGTGATAACTGAAGGAGGGGAGGAAAGTGGGGAAGGAGAGGAGGTAGAGGACTGATATTTTGCATGGCCCAAGGGCAAAAAAAAAAAAAAAAAAAAAATATATTTATGTTTAATTTTTTTTTTTTTTCTCTGACTCTTAAGAGTCTTCCCGCAGGGGGAACTCTTAAGAGTCTTCCCGCAGTTCCCGGGTTAATAGGAAAATTGAGATATTTAAAGTGTAGAATAAGGAAAACTAACTTACAGGAAGTAACAGAATAAAACACACTTAGTGGAATACCGGACATTGTGAAATGTTTTGTTTTTATTTTGTTTTTCCCTAAGACTTGAACCTGGGACAAATTACGCTTCTGTGGTGATCTGGGTGTAGACAGTAATACTTGTGTAGTTAACCATCAAAACTGGTTAAGGGAGCCCACCTCGCTTTTTTGTATCTTTCTCTCCCTCTCTCTTTGGCTTTTATCCATTCGGCCCCATTCAGCCTACTGTTTCTCGTACTTATCATTCATATAACTCGCTTGTGTTTACTTTATGATATAAACGTTATTATTGTGTGTTCTGTGCTATTTAATAGCTTTGTAGATTCGGATAGCTCTGTAATTTATTAAGTAATCATTAAATTACCTAATATATCTAGTTTAATGAATAAATAAGGAACAATACAGATAATAAATAAATTATGAGGGTACTGATAAGATAGCCAATCAGGAATAAATAAATTATGAGGGTACTGATAAGATAGTCAATCAGGAGCGTGCTGCTGCTTCCACTGACTCACTTTTACCGACAGACGTGGATTCATGTCGCTTGTTTTAGGTAATAGTGAGCAATATAGTCACTTACCTTGGTTTTTATATATGCTCAGCTTTATCATATGGATTGTGATGTATTAATAGCATGACAGGAAGCTAAAACGGCCGAATTAAGACGAATTAATTTCGAAGTGAGAACAAAGAGTGTAGGCTACGCGAGATAGTGCCATTAAAATCTGTGCTACGAGCAACTCTGTTCCTACACCACCCTTGTATTAGGTGTCGTAGGAATCGTCGGTAGTGGTGACAAAAGTCACCCATATGGCAACGATTTGGGTTTGTGTAACCATCCCTTATATTACTCAGTAATCGTTCGGACTTGAGCTCGACTTCAGAAGAATGCACTCACATACACACACTCACTCACTGTCACACGAGAGCTTTTATAGTCTTCATTCGATTATCAAAACAAATCTGGCAAAATTTCTGGATTATTTTGCACTGGTATCGGAAACTAGACTGGTGATAGATGAATTTAGGTAACAACAAATATTAAATGTTGACCTCATACGCTACTAGACCAGTGTTGTGGATAAATGTTGAGTGAAAAATCGCTCGTGTGATACCGACTTAAAGGGGTAGTGCTTGGTCTTTGGTCTATGATATTATTAATTTATATATGTTTTGAGTTTCCTCGCTAGATCTCCATCAAGCTTAAAATAGCACCCCCTAGACCCCCTTTCAAAATAAATTTGTACATTTTTCGGTAGAAAAATTTCCCGGCCGAAGGCCGATATCTTCTAAAACTACAGGCTCGCTATCGCTCGACAGGAAAAAGTAGACACCTAAATGGCACGAAAGGTCTTAACATTGACGAAGAAATGAGGCGAAAAGTCTTAAAAGCGACAAACTAACAGCACGAAAATCTTAAAACCTCAAAACTAATATGCTAAACATGAGGGAGAAGGGGGTCCAGAAAAAGCGAATACTAACTCCTCAAGGAAAATTACTCGTATACAGTATATATACTTGGAATTGCCCCACAGACTATTATATGGGTTATCCAGTTGTGAGACAAACTTCCTATGAAACCCGAAATTATCAAAGTGATATGAGTGGATTTCCGAATAAACTATTTTATTATCCTCCCTTCAGCACAACAACGTTTGTGTTATCCTCCCTTCAGCACAACAACGTTTGTGTTATCCTCCCTTCAGCACAACAACGTTTTTGTTACCGTACCCTCCCTTCAGCACAACAACGTTTTTGTTTCATTATAAGTTGGTTATTTATCGTGGATAATGTTCAGTTTAGGAAGCAGAGATGGGGTAAATTCTGAATGGAACTACTTACATAGCCTACGCCATTGCATGTTTGTCGAAGGTCACCTAGTCAAAACAAAATATTGCTAGATATATTATCAAATGCCGTAGAATGTTGCTGGCTTGTGGGGAGATTGTAGGCACCAATCGAGCAAGGCCAGGGGAGGCCACATAGCCATACAGTATGATAAGGAGTTTGCTGGAACTCCTCTTTCATTTGCCTGGCTTCCCCCACTGTTTCTATCTCTGCCTCACCTACACAGAGAGTAATCCAGCTAACTCTAAAGAACACCTCCTTCTTCTATTCACTTCACTACATTTAAGGGGAGGTTTTTAGTTTGTTTCCTACTCCTCCAGCAATCTTAAAATTTCACACCCTTGACCCCCGTTCAAGATAAATTTGTAAATTTTTCAGTAGAAAAATTTCCCGGCCGAAGGCCGGTTACTCTTAAATTACAGGCTCGCTATCGCTCGCCAGGATAAAATCGACACCTAAATGGCACGAAAGGTCTTAAAATTAACAGAATGGGGCGGAAATTCTTAAAATCGCCAAACTAATAGGGCAAACGTCTTAAATCTCAAAAGCAATGGGGCTAGATATGAGGGAGAAAGGGGTCAAGAAAAATGTCCCTCAAGTGGAAATCTCCCCTTAACAGGAACACCACATTTCTTCTCAACACATCTAAGATACCTTTAACCCATAAATGGCAACCGTCTTCTATGGAGGTTTTTGTGGTGCAATGCAACCGTCCTCAATAGAGCCACAGCATTAACAAAAATTAAAACACCCGAGTGGCACTCAAAACAAAGTAATTTGTGATTAGGTGAGATAATGCCCCTCCATTACTTAATACCACTCCTCTATATATGTCCCCCCCCCTCCTTTCCCTCCCCCTTTTTCCCCCTCCTCAATTATCAGCTATTTTTCCTCTTATTCCCCCTTTTATCGGGTAATTTTCTGCGCAAATTTCCCTCACGCGGTCTCTGTAACACGGGCGAGGCAGCTAGAGATCCTTGCAACCACAGACACTTCCATTGCAAGCCTCAGTGTCGCACTGGAGGTTGGAGAGGGAGGGTGTACACGGTACACCACCTGGGCGCTCGTCTCCTGATACGACCGGGTGGCAATATTACATCTTTTTCACCACCCAAATGCTATTCCCACATCTTTTATTGTTCTTAATTGTTCGTATGTTCATATTAAAAGTAAAATAGGCGAATATGAATAAGTAATAACGATATTTATGGTAAAATGACGAATTTCGTCGGGAATGAACCAAAATACCTTCGCGGAAGTTTCAAATACCATAGCTACGCGCTTCCCAAGTTAAGGGGAGATTGGCCGTTTTTATGGTCTATTAATTCATTAATTCCTTTATTTCTTAGTTTCCTCGCTAGACCTCCATCCATCTTAGAAAAACCCCCCCTAGACTCTAGAGTGACTCCCCCTTCAAGATAAATTTTTGCATTTTTCGGTAAAAATATATCCCGGCCGAAGGCAGATTTCTCTTAAAATTTCAGGCTCTCCAGGAAAAAATCGACACCTAAATGGCTTGAAAAGTCTTAAAATTGACAACGAAATGGGGCGAAAGGTGTTAAAATCGCCAAACTAATGGGCCGAACATCTTATAATCTCAAAACAAATGGGGCTTAGCAAGTCGTCTGGAGTTGCTCAAAATAAGAGAACTCACAGCATATTTGTGGTGAAGGCATTACAAGAGATAGCTATACGCCTCCAGATGGACATTTATTTCCGAATATGAATAAACTTGTCTAACATTAGCGATTTTGATAAGTTATTTTGTCTTTTCACTGTGTTCGTCTAAGTTTTGGTTTGTTTATTTTGCAAGTTTTACATTATAATTAGCCACAAATTTTATGAAAAAGACGTCATCCGTTCTGAGAGGAATATATTAGCAAAATAAAATTCTAACATTAGCCAAAAATATAAATGAAAAAGACGTTATCCATTCTGAGAGGGTTAAATTGGCACACATAAACGATTGGAGCATTCTGTGTCTTACATTTCGAATCCCATTACGCCATCAGACACTATAGGTAGCGCCAACGAACTTGACAATAATCTGGACCCCTTAACTTCTTATAACTCAAAATTAATGAAAACAATTGGGCTGAAATTCCTATCCTTTGGGAAGAGTCCACCAGGTAATAGGTGTGGATATTTACAGCCAGTATGCTCTAGGCCCTTTTGAGTTCCGAAGAGGTCAGGGATCGAGATTTTTGTCAAGTTCGTTGGCACTACCTATAGGACCATACGGCTGGGAAAGTGTAGATAGCAGAGAAGGGGTGTTGTAGATAGAGGAAGCTGTTGGAATGGCTTTGTTGTGTGTTTAATATCATTTTAATACAATACAATTTTGACAGTTTTGTTTTATTTTTTGTGTTCCCAGATTCCGGTCCCTGGTGGAGGTATTCCATCCTTCGTTCCACGCCACGAGCCATCATCGTCAGACCTCTACCTTCCACGTCATCTCTCCAGACTCTTACATTCAAGATTATCCCATTATGACTTGAATAGCTTGTGTTGCTGTAAATACTTTGTTTTTTTAGTCTGCGATATGAATATTGATGTAACAATACCTCTCGAAAGCATTTGTTGTTATATCTATTCCATTTTGTGAAAATAGATATATGAACAAGGTGGGTTGGGTGTAAGAGGAATCTGCCTTGTGTGGGCCAATCGGCTTTCTGCAGACCCAAGTCTATCATATAAATGTTGATGTGAAGTACTTTTTGAAAAGCTTGAGTTGCTATATCTAATATGTTTTGCAAATTCTGATCTACGAGTTTTGATATGAAAATGTGTCTCTAAAATTTGTGTTTATCCTTATCCGTTTTGTGGAATCTGCTTCATTATTTTTGTGATCATACTGTTGTAATCATGGCACAATCCAAAATGGCCATCCCAATCTTTCCCACAATAACAACCATGACACGGACTTCTTGTGTACGTTCAGCCCTCAAGCGCACCTTTGTTGAGGCTTATCATCATCTCTCACAATTACGAGGCAGGAGTATCGATGAATATTGTTTGCAAGAAAAACGTAAAGGCTATGTGTCAAATGTCTTTACGTCAAAAGAGAAGGAATTGCTAAACTCACAAGAGGTACATTTTTCGGTAGAAAATTTTGAAAAGTTGAAAACAAAGCTGGTCTATAAGCTTTTAAGGTATGTGTGTGGATTGGCTCCGAGGGAAGATGAAATCTGGAAAATCGACGCAGATACTATTGAGTACCTCATTTTCCAAACGTATGATGAATTTAAGGCTCTAAATGAGGCCTCCGCTTTCTCAGACAACAGCCTCAATGATCGCTTGAAAAAACTAGTCGACTGTCTCATTCGAATCCTGAGTAAAGTTGAAAATCTGAAGGATGTAGATTTGAGTAGTGTTAAGAAGGAAGTGAGCGACTCCCTTATTTTCCAGTTTTGTCTTGCTGATAATTCTATTTCTCCAAGGATGCTCAATCAGCAGGTAATACACAGAGTATTTGCTTTAGCTTATAAACAGCTGAACACATTAGAAGGGGAAAATGCGTATTCTTTCTTGAAAAGCAAGTATGAGAACATGAAAGCATTCACATTAAAGGAAAAACAACTCCTCGAGAAAGACAGCACCACAGTAGCAAATATGTCCATCGGTCTCATTTATAAACTCCTGCCGAGAATGTGTGTCCTTCTGGAAATCAAGAAATGGTCAACGAGTCAAGGCACCATGGAGCATTCTCTTCACTGTCTCAAACAAGAACATGATGCAATTACTGCCATGGATAATCAAGCGCAAGTTGATTTTCATGAGATATACAAACATTTAGAGAATGTGATCAATAAAATTGCTGAGAAGACAAATAAATCTATGCCTAAAATTATGATGCAAATGCAGGATGAACCTCAGTGCTTAGATCATTCTTTTCATATATTGCCAACATTTTCAAAAGATAGCTCAAATTCACCACTTTTGAGGAGTCAACCTGATGATGTGAACCTCTGCTCTGACTCCCGTCATCTCTCTGAAGCCAGTGCTCAAGAAGATCAAGATGTTAACCTGTCAAAGTTATCATTGTGTGAACGAGATCCTGAGTCCCAGAACCCTCTCTCCGTTGAAGAAGAAAACATTGCTCGCCTTTTCAAAGTGTTGTGTGCTGGTGGTGTTGCTGCTAGAACTCTGGCCAAAGTCTTTGTTGCATTGTCTGGAAATATAAACAAACTTGATTCTACAACAAGAAAGAAAATCTTTACCACTAGAGAGCTGAACTCCCTTAAGAACAGAGTTACCTTCGATGATTTGGACATCTCTCTCCTAGCCAAGCTCTTAAGAACTTCTTGTGGTCTATCTCCCCCCAGTGATGATGTTTGGCATACCGAGGGAGACACTTTAGAGTACTGTTTAACCTGCATAAAAAAGGAGAGGAATGAACTAGCCCACGATCGAACATCTATTACAACACATGAATTGGAAACTAAGTTGCAGGCTTTGGAGAACTGGTTAGAAAATGTCCTTACGAAAACCAATGAAATTAAATCATCTGTGGATTTACAGGAGCACAAGGCCAAAATGAAGGATGAGCTTCAGAAAATATCAATGTCCTACAATCCTCATGATTACTGCAAAAGTGTTAAAGAAATGAAAGAAATTCTGTCATGTAAATTGGCAGTTGATGCCAAGAAGGAACTACAAAAAAGCTATGCTAAAGTTATCCAGAACTTGTGCCCAGTGAACTGGATTCACCATGAGCAACATGATAGTATTAGTATCGACAAAGTCTATATGGAACTGGATTTTGTAGATGCATATGATACTTCAGCCTGTAACACCTCCCTGAAAAACTTGTTTAGCCCACAGGAAGGTCAAAAATCAAACTCCAGGGTAGTTGCTATCCAAGGGGAATCAGGAGTCGGAAAATCTTCTATGTGCAAGTACATGGTTCATTTGTGGACCAGCAATGACGAGCACTCCAATTTGAAGGATACGGATTTGCTACTTTACATCCAATGCCGATATGTCACTTCAACATCACTGCTCTCATATCTGAAGTCCAGTCTTCACAAAGCACTCCATGGTATAGCTGATAATGACATCATACCGATGCTGCTGGATCTTCGAATCATGCTAGTGGTGGATGGATATGATGAAGCATTAACTGAGGCAAAGCATCTGATAGAAGAGGCCCTGAACTCTCTCCCTGAAAGTAGAATGATCATCACTTCCAAGCCACAATGGATTCCTAAGCTTAAAACTAAAATCAAGCAAGTAACATCCTGCTTCAGACTGCTCAGTGTGAATGGGTTTAACAAGGATAAGCGTGAACAGTATATCGGGAAGTACTTTGGTGCAATTCTGGGAAGGGATGCAAAGGATCAATGTGATGCTTTTCTGAAGTATCTGAGTGAACTAGATGACCAACTAGAAGCCCTCACTCGACTACCACTAACCCTTGCTCTTCTTGCACTACTGTGGCTTCAGGACTCCAAGAAAGCAAAAGAGCCTAAAACAATTGCTCAGTTATATAAGAAGCTGACCGACTTCATACTGAAGATACATGGGTGTAAAGAGAACGTGGATGACCATGAGTCACTTTGCGACTGGTTACTTTCACTTGGAAAGGTAGCTTGGGACAACCTTAAGAAAAACCAACATCATCTTAGTGACAAGGATGTTCAAAAACTCAAGAATATAAGTCGAAAACTGAAAGTGAATGGAACAAAACTGCTAGCATCTTTGATGCACTGTCACACTGAAACTACTCTGACTGATTGTATCAATGTGTGGTCTTTTACCCACAATTGTCAACAAGAATTTCTCGCAGCTACATATATCACTGATATCATGAAGAATGGAGATGAGCCTCTTTCGAAAATACTGGGTTTTAATACTGGCAACGACAAAAACAGAAAGCTACAAAGATTGTTGCAAGTAATAGAATTCATTTCTGATCTTCTGCATCACAACGAAGACATGGATGAGACCAAATCAAGACAAATTGCAATCACAACTTTGATGGTACAGACACCGTGGTCATTTGCAGCCGCAAGGAGAATATCTCGGCACTTACTGCCTGGCAGTTTCCAAGATATATTTTCAGAACAACAGTTAGGTGACTTCTTAGAAGGTTATGATCCAGAGAACCTTCTGTGGATTTTGGAGAACACTTCACTGGCTGTACCGTCTTCCATCAACATTAGAAGCTCCATTGACACAGTGGATAGAATGTCACGTTTACTTAGGCTGTTAGCAGAGAAATCTTGTCAGACGAACGTAATCATCTTGATTGTCTCGATTGCTAATATTTCAAAGATAATCAGAGTCATAGAAGAAAATAAAGCTGAGCCTGTGAGCTTTGCCCTGATGACATGGAACCCATATACACTGGCCAGCTTAGTGAAGGAATGGCCATGGCCCCAGGCACTACGACTCCATATGCCCGAAGATGTGTTTCCGCTTCTATGGTGGGAACTGGAAGTAAGCTTGACAAAGGCAGGACAGTCAGCAGTCAATGTCCACCATGGTCTTGCCAGCCCACACTCTGTCACCCTCATACAGACTGGTCTGCAGCGGATGGGAGCCCAAGCACACATTGATCCGAACCTCCCAGCTCCCCACCTCGTTATTGTCCCCGCTAAAGACCTTAAGCCACAATCACATGAGCAAGTTGATCAGTGAATTGGATCGGAGTCTGGAATCTGTAATAGTCTCTCTCTCTCTCTCCCTCCCTCTCCTTCTCTCTCTCTCTCTTTATCTCTTTCCCTCTTATCTAATCTCAAAATAGAAATAACTAAGATTATCATCAAGATTCAAAATACTGTTATAGTAAAGGTAAACAAAGGCCAGAAAACAGTTTATACTTCCGTATTTTTTTGCTCGGATACATCTGCCGCCAAAATGGTCAGGTCAGGTGAAGGTATTGAGGGATAAGCCTTTACAACGGCACCTCATATCTACATTTTACTTTTTCCTATTTTTCTGAAGAGTGTAGAGAGGGAGAAGGGGTTTCGGAGAGAGAAGAAGCTGTTGGAGTGGCTTTGTTATGTGTGTTATTAGTCTGTATACGTCGTCGAGGTGTCCCCCGACTGGGTGCGAGCATGTGAACCATGCTAGGACGTACTACCACACCCACTAAATGTGTGCCTGGGCTGGGATCGAACCCAGGTCAAGCAGATTCACACGTGAGCATGCTCTCCACTCGACCGCCGCAGCTCTGTCGTGTGGCACCAGGTTTAAGGGGATATGGTTCTCTTTTTGGTCGACTTTTTTCATTTATTAATTATGTTTTCTAGTTTCCTCCCTAGAACTCCATCAAACTTAAAAAAAAATCCATTAAACCCCCTGGCCAAAGGCCGGTTCTTCCAAAATTACAGGCTCACTATTGTTCGCCAGGAAAAAAATCGACACTTAAATAGCATGATATGACCCATTAGTTTTGAGATTGTACGACGTTCGCCCCATTAGTTTGGCGATTATAAAACCTTGCGCCCCATTTATGTTGATTTTAAAATCAGGAAAAAATCGACACCTAAATGGCACGAAAGGTCTTAATACTGACAAAAGAAATGGGTCGAAAGGCCTAAAAATCGACAAACTAATGAAAGGAACGTCTTAAAATCTCAAAACTAATATGCTAAACACGAGGGAGAAGGAGGTCCAGAAAAAGCGAGTAGTACCCCCTTAAAGTGCTAATGTTCGAGCACATTGGTAAGAGTCATCGATCAGGTCAATTATTGCAAAGAATTTCTTCTTCAGCCATTCGCAATCATGCTAGAGAACAAAACCATGCCTACACTTCTGAGGATTTTCAAATAGTTGCCAAGTTTCGGAGCCATTATGAAGCACTTATTGGTGAAAAATTACTAATAAAAACGATCAATAATTAACTTAACGTTTCGCACAATTCATATATTTGTTTACTCTTATATCATTCAATGTAATTAGTGTCCGAAGCTTGGGAATTAGATGCATATTGTCAACATACAAGTAAGTGGCGTATATTCTGGGTGTGCTAGGCCCATAGAAAACAGAAGAGAACATAATAAGTGTTAATTATGTAGAGGGAAACTACTTTATTATGTTTGAGCCCTGTTATGAAAAAGATCGGAACCTCTCCGGGTGGTTGGGGGCCGGGGGAGTTCTGGAGCGACCTTGGTGACCATGGTCTCTGGGACTTCTCCTGGGTGACCTAGATGTGTGTGAATTTGTGTTTTTATCTGTGTTTGTTCGTTGTTTTATGTTGTTTTTGTGTTTTCCCTGTTCTTGCTCTGTTTTGAGTCGGCCACCCCCAAGAAAAAAGGAAAAAAACAAATAATAAAATAGAATGAAATAGAAAATACAAATAAAAATATGAAAAATGGGGATTAGGCCTGAGCATATAGATATAGATGAAATATTGATAGTTGTTCTGAAGAAACATTGCACACCCTATATTTAGTTGTATCGTAACTAACCCAACTCAATCAAACACAAGTGTTGTGTTGGTTGAGTTGGGTTAGTTTAGTTGTCCCTTAGCCATCCTGGGGTGTGGATCTCTTTTATTCTGCTTACGTTTTTGAGGTACTGAACATGGGTATTTTTTGGTAATTTTTTCGATTGTTTGCTAAAATCAATTATCAAAGAATGTTAGCTCTTTGATGTTCATGGTTTACACGATTGGGTTTGAGGCCAGTGGGTCATTATTATTTGTATTTTGTACGTATTTGGGAGCTATTTCACTAGGTATGTTAAGTGATAGCATTTATTCAATAAGATCCGTTTTCTTCCTTGTAGTATAATACTTATTTTTTATATTTATTTTATCAGTCTGCATAACCAGAAAATATCACATTGTTGATATATATATCAAGAGGAAGAATAGGGATAGAGCAGCTTAGCATTAGCTAAACAATATCTAGTGAAATAGCTCCCAAATACATACAAATAACAATAACCCAAATTAAGTTTTATATAAATTCCATTAGCCCTGTGTCTGTATTTCATAATTTTGAATCCTATTTCATACTGCTTGGTTTATGTAATATTATTGTTATATCTTGGTGTGAACCCTGTATTGATAGTTAATTTCATAAAATTATATAATATGTTCATAATGACTTGTTCACAGTAGATTATAGATATAGAAGTTAATTCCTTCTGTATCGGTGATGTTTTTTTAATTATATCTGGCAATTATTAGATGATTTTATTTAGTTTAGGAATGATCTTGAGCAATTATAAAGCTTCGAACTATCTCAGTCAACCCTTTTAATTACCAAAGATCCTTCTTAAGCTGCATTAAATCGTCTAAATATAGCCAGAATAATTTGAATAAAATACAAACGACGTAGTCGGCACAGAAGGGGTTAAGTCAAAGCTGAGAGGGATAAGCCGCTGTCACACGAGCGATTTTTCCGTCAATTTTCCATGAGCAAGTTTTTTCTCGTGTAATTTTGCGACATTTTTGCACTGGTATCGGTAACTAGACTGGAGGTAGATTATGTTAGATGGCTGAATTCTGATAAAGTGTAATTTTTGAAGCTTCCAGACCATAATTGCCCGTAAAAATTGCTCAAAAATGGCTCGTGTGACTCCGGCGATAGACAGGATGGGGAGGTGAGAGGTCTCTAAGAATTAGAGAGAAGTAAAGAGGAAAAGAAAGAACACTAATTTGATGATGTAATGTACTTGAATATGAGAGCTGATGTCTCAAAGGTTTATATGAAAGCTTCGATAAATTAATAATTACGAGATTATATGTGTCTCGAATATTTCTATAAAATGTGTACAAAGAATGGAATTATATTGTTTCATAGGATTTGATGTATAGCATTTTAATTATATTGTTTATTTTTAGTTGATTAAATAGTTATGTTGTATTGCCTCACAACAGGTTCTGATTAAAAGTGCAGTGCTCGGTGGTGGTACAGCCAAGACAAACTTTGTATATAAGTGGTAGTGGTTATGCCATGGGTTAAGCACTAATCTTGACTAACAGTGCGCTGGCTTGATAATCCAGAAGGGTTGATAACCTCTGAAGTCCTATTTTAAGTAACTAGCCATGGGTGCATTTGTAGACAACGACCGGGACGGACCAAAGAGACTGGTCGCTCATAAATAATGTAGATACGAGGTGCCGTTGTAAAGGCTTATCCCTCAATACCTTCATCTGATCTGATCTGATAAACGTCAGTGACCAGAAACTTGGTCTGTCCCGGTTGGCCACCAAAGCGTCCCAACTCCGGAGATAAGTCACTCCTGTCTATAGTGAAATTACAGTACTGTATAAACAAAGCTTAAGGAAGCTCAGACGGTATTGTGCAGCATAATTTACTGGTTCGGCTCAATGGTTTAAGGAGGGGGTTTAGTTTGCTCTCTAAACCTCTATCAAACTTAAAAAACAACCACAAGATCCCCCTTCGATATAAATGTGTACATTTTTCGGTAGAAAATTGTCCCGGCCGAAGGTCGATTTATCTTCAAATACAGGCTCGCTATCGCTCGGCAGGAAAATAATCGACCCCTAAATGGCACGAAAGGTCTTAATATTGGCAAAGAAATGGGGCAAAAGGTCCGAATATCGCCAAACTAATGGGGCGAATGTCTTTAAATCTCATAACTAATAGGGCTAAACATGAGGGAGGAGGAGGACTCGGAAAAACCAACTTCCTCCCCTTTAACATTCAACAACAAGGGTATACCGCAATATCCTCTGACAATTATTATGAATCGGCTAGTGAACACCCTTGAAGCTCTGACGCGTTTTAGCAGTTTATTTTGGCTATCATTAGACGATTTTATGCAGCTTAGGAAGTATCTGTGGGTATTAAAAGGGTAAATACTATCTCAATCAACCATTTGACTTCCATATACCGTTACTAATCTGAATAAAATCGTCTGATAATTACCAGAAAACATAACAGAATTGCGTATTGGAGCTTGAAAAGGTTAATATGCACTCGTAAGGTTAGTAAGTGATCCTATAAAACCTTTGTGGTAATGCTTCAGTATTTACTGTATATATAACTTGACCTAATGGCCTCTGGGCTATAAACAGGCTAGTCCAACTTACGCTTTAGATTAGGCTCGTTTTCCTTCATTTTTACAAGGTAGGTCTGATTTATTATGTTGTTTTACACCAACCAACTTCACATTTAAACTCAATTAATGAAATTAACAAATACATGTGGCACTCCGAGGACTCGAACCTAGTATACTCACATCGAAATTCCGCACACTATGCATGATGATTACGCTATCAAGACAGTTGGCGGAACGGTCCTGGGGTTTGAGAGAGGCCAATCACCGACCTATAATTTTGGCACTTTGTTCATTGTCAACAAAGACACTCCATAAAGATCTCCAGTCCTGAATATTCTTGATCCTTTTCAAAGTATGGTAGCGTAAACAGGCCTTTCGGGGACTACAAATTATTGTTAGGGATATGATGTCCCTGGATATTAGTATCAGAATCAGAATCAGAATCAGAATCAGAATATTTATTTTTCCATAATGGTTCTTCACATAAAACATGAAAAAAAAAAAAAAAAAAAACATACATTATATATATACATACAGTATTTACAATAAGAAACATCTCTAGTATGTTACTATGGACAGTCTTCAATATCTATAAAAAAAAAAAAAATTACAGTTACAGTATTATTAATTTTTGTGTTTATAGATCCATTTCATGTTTCAGAATATAATCTTTTAATATATGCTTAAACGTGTTTAGGTTATTTGTGTCTTTACTGATCTCGGCAACCTATTCCATATTTTAGGACCTGCTACCAAAAGCGATCGTTCACCATAAAAGGTGTTCGTTCTCTGTACATATAGATGGTTTTGCTGTCTTGTGTTACTATTTATGATTTCATTAACAATAGGAAAGTGTATTAGCCAGTTTGGAATTAGCTTATGCCTTTCTTTATACACCGCAATAGCTGTATCATATATATATTTTTGCTTTATTTTTAGCCACTCTAATTCCTTTATTATCGGAGTTACATGGTCGTATTTTTTTGCTCCACCCACTGCTACCTTTGCAGCAAAATTCTGCATTTTTGTACAGTATTTAATATAGTGCAATTAGTTGAACCCCATATCATTATGCAATAATTTATCAAACTTAAAATTAGCGATTGAATCACAATGACCCTAGTAGCTTTGTCAAAATTACCTTTTATACGATTCACATACATCAACGTTCCCATGACTTTCTTGTTCAGTTCACTTGTGTGTTTGTTGAAAAGCATGTTACTATCTATATGTAGACCTAAATTTGTTACATGTGAACAAGGTATAATTTTATGATCATCGAGTTGTATACATACATTTGAGGGTATTTGGGATAAAAGCTGTCTAGTGCCAAGGAAAATGCATTGAATTTTATTTGCATTCAACATAAGACCATTTCTCTGGAAATATTGTTTCACTATTTTGAGTGTATTTTCTGTTTTGCTAATTACATTAGTTAGTTCATCCAGAGTGCCTGAGTGAAGTATCTGTGTATCATCAGCATACTGAATGAGCAAACAATCTTTAACATAGTTTAGTAAATCATTGACAAATATAATAAATAGAATGGGTCCTAGAATAGAGCCTTGAGGCACTCCATATGTTACATGTAAAGTAGATGAGACTGTATCACCCAACTGCACAGCCTGTGTCCTATCGGTCAAGTAATTTATAAGCCAGAATGAGTCAATATTTAATTTTTTGCATTTTTCTAACAATATTTGATGACTGACACTGTCGAAAGCTTTAGACAAATCAAGCAGTGTTAGTAAAGACACTTTTTTGTTATCCATATTAGTATATATTTTATTAGTTAATAAAGTGAGGGCTGTTTCCGTTGATAAATTTGGCCGAAAACCATGTTGACTTATAGAAAGCAGATTGTTGTTTTCCAAGTGCGACATATATAGTCCATGAGCCAGGCCAGATATCGGTACCACCTGGGGTGACTAAACACGAATGGTACTAAAATGTTTATAGAGTGACTGTAAGTACATTAAGATATGATAGCCTTCTCGCACTGGTAGCTTAGTCTAATTTTTTTGATGCAATAGGGGCGCTACCCAAAAATAAAGATTTTTAGCGTGACGCTCGGCGTTTTCCTCATTTTCTTTAAAATCCATCACACAATCATCGCGAAACTTTGAACACCTATGTAGAATTATATTCTCTACCAGAGTTGTTCCTAGGTATTTTTCAAATTTCCTCATATTTCGGAATATACTCTATATTTTGGGTATTTTCCTCTAAATCTAGAATAAATCCTTAAATATGGGGAACATTGAAAAATATATTCTAACAGCTCTTGTAGCTTATTTGATTCTCTACAAGAATTATTCCGATGTGTATTTCAAGTTTCTCCATATTTAGGGGTTTATTTCATATTTGGGGATTTTTTGTTATATTTTGGGGATAATTTATTATTGGAAGGAGCAAACATATGTAGAGTGGTTTCCATGTAATGTGTTTGTTTGTTCATGGTTTAATGGTGATATTTTTTGCAGGTGTGTGTCGACTGTTTGACGGCAGGATGGAACCATCTGCGAGGAAGAGAGCACGGATCGACTGTATCATCCACTGCTCTGATGATGACAGCGATGCTCTGGTGTCACCACAGGATTTGGACTCCTGGAACACATTGCTCAGGGCTGCAGAAATCAGGCAGCATGATCCAGTCCTGGAAGCAGCCAAGGGCCTTGAAGAAGGAGGAATACCACACATACATTATCACCGTAAATGTCGTAGTCTCTTTACAATGAAGAAGTCACTGGATTCTATCCTTGCCAAGGGTGTCAAGATAGAATCAGCAAGCGTCGACCCCAGGAGGAGGGCATCAAGGGATGCCCCTAGTACTAGCAGGGTGTATGCCAAAGTATGTATCTTCTGCGAGAAGTCAAGCAAGTACATAAAAACAACAAAGACAAGGGAGCCACTCATACAGTGTGTTGAGCTACGAGCAGATGAGAAGATTCGCAGAGCAGCAATAAGGAAACTCAACCAGAGAATCCTTGGTTTAGTTAGCAGAGACCTTGTTGCTGCAGAGGGTCACTACCACAAGTCGTGCTACAAACTCTTCACAAAAGATGATTTCCCAGCGGCCGCCAGGTCGGGTGCAGGTGAAAATCAGGAAGAAAGCGAGGAAGCACGCTACGAAGAGGTTGAGACAGAAGCCCTCGAGGAACTCTGCTTGTATATAAGGACCAAATTATTCCCCAACCCAGAGGTACTGCCTATGACAAACCTCACATCTAGGCTTGAGAGATCCATGATGTCCCGTGGTATTATCCAACTGAAACCAGCGACAAAGAAACATGTTCGCCGAAAGATTGAAACCGAGTTTGGAGAATCACTACGCTTTGTCCCAGATGAGAAAGGAAAGCTTCTAATCTATCCACGCAGCCTCTCAATGGACGACCTTGCCCGGCAAGCACACAAAATGGCAAAAGACCTGCAAGAAGCAAGAGCAGCTAACTCTGAAGATGTCTTAACCAAAGCAGGAATGCAGCTGAGGAATGAGATCAATAAACAAGATGTGAGTCAGCCATGGCCTCCCGATACAGATCAGAATGTCATTCCTGCAGCAGTCACTCAATTCCTGCACACCCTGCTGACAGGAGAGTGTGAGTGTGAAACTCCCTCTGAAAGAGCTCAACGTCTTGCCACTTCCTTTGGCAGTGACTTGGTCTTTGCTGTTACCAGTGGCAAGACAAAACCACCCAAGCACGTACTGCTGACCAATGCTGTAAAGTCTTTGACAGGAAACACAGAACTGATCCGAACTCTGAATCGTCTTGGTCACTGTGTGTCTTACTCAATGTTTGAGGAGATCGATACAGCCCTTTGTATCCAGAAGCTGGAATGCTCAAAGGATGACATTCCACTGCCAGCAAACATCTACCCTGGTGTGTTCACAACCCTGGCCTGGGATAACATTGACCGACTTGAAGAGACCCTAAGTGGAGCAGGTACTTCTCATAGAGTCAATGGCATTGCTGTCCAGTCCAAGGTTGCAGGCTCTGTGCCAGAGAAAGTCCTGCCAGAGCGCCTGGAGATCGATACGCCAACTATACAGTTTCATGACACGATGACGAAGACGAAACTGAGAACGTTCACTAACATCAGAATGAAGCCACGCTCACAAGACCATGCCAAGGAGGTTATCTTAAAGGCTGACAGGAACCTATTTGGCCAGATGATCCTTGTTGCCGAGAACAGAAAGCTCAAAATGAGTGATGTCTTGGCTCATCCCCTGGGGCCTTTGCCTTGGGCACTTGCCAGCGGTGATGGGTCTCTCCACAAGACCAACAAGGCTGCCCTCGCAAAGGAGTTAGAGAGGAATGTTTCTCCTGCAGAAGTGATACCCGAGCCCTCTGCTACCATAATTGATGGGATGAGCCTGGTCCACAAACTGAAGGGAAACGACAAAACTTTTTCACAGCTTGCAGGTACAGCACTGAGTCACGCTGTTCATGAAGGTGCTAAGAGCAGGCGCATTGATGTTGTGTTTGATATCTACAAGGAGACATCCATCAAGGATGCAGAACGAGCCAAAAGAAGTGCAGGCACAGGAATTCATTTCAAGAACATTCAACCTGGGCACAACATCCAGCAGTGGAGAAAGTTACTCGGTAGTTCCTCCAACAAGGCAAGTCTTATCAAGTTCTTGGTAGAAGAATGGAAGGCACCACAGCACAGGGAGAAGCTCAAGGACAAGGAGCTGTATGTCACATGTGAGCAGCGCTGCTTCAAGATCACCAAAGAGCAGTGGGAAGAGGCTCCTGAGCTTAAGTCAACTCAAGAAGAAGCAGACACACGCCTTCTTCTCCATGCACTTCATGCAGCAGAATCTGGGAACAAGTCTGTCATCATCACTGCAGAAGATACAGACGTCATGGTGTTGTGTCTTGGCATGTGCCACAAGATCCCATCCCATCTGTTCCAGAAGTGCGGGACGAAGAACCGGACAAGATTCCTGGATATCACCACACTGAGCCGCACACTGGGAGGCAGCGTGTGTGATTCATTGATTGGTATGCATGCCTTTACAGGCTGTGATACCGTCAGTGCATTCGCTGGCCGAGGGAAGATGACGACACTCAAGCAGGTGAAGATGGACAAGACATACCAGCATGCTTTTCACGAACTTGGACGCTCATGGGAAGTGTCTCCTGAACTCTTTGAGAAGCTACAGGAAATCACCTGCCACATGTACCTACCATCTACCCACACAACTAAGGTAAACAAGCTTCGGTATGAGCTGTTCTGTGAAAGACGTGGAGAGGTAGAGTCAAGTCAACTCCCTCCTTGTGAGGACTGCCTCTTCATGCATGCACTGCGTGCAAACTACCAGGCTGCGATCTGGAGGAGAAGTCTTCAGAGCCAGCCATTTGTTGCGAACCCAACAGACTGCGGTTGGATGACAGATGAGGACGGTAAGCTTGCCGTCAACTGGATGCGAGGCTCACCAGCACCAGATGCTGTTATGCAGCTACTGTCTTGCAAGTGTGTGCGGTCATGCGAACTCCCTAAGTGTACTTGCCTCAGCAATGGTCTAAAATGCACGGACATGTGCAGGTTACAGACATGTCAGAACAAGGCTATTGAAGAAGAGCCGGTGGCACAACAGTCAGATTCCGAGTCTGACGTAGATGATATTTAGGAGTAGTAATTTGCCATAATAGTATGTACAAGCCCATGGCATGCTTAGTGTGTATTTACAGGACTTGTATTAAATGTGACAATTACTATATGCATTTTGTTGACATTTAGGCATTCCTGTCCCCAAATTTGACATTTTAAAAAATTTCGGAATTTTCGGTAGGGTATGTCTATTCAAGAAGTGATAACGACCATTAAGCTACCAATGTGCAAGGGCTATCATATCAAAACATAAACTAGAGACATGTAGCAAGCTAAAAACACCTAAGAGAATTAGTCACCCCGGGTGGTACCGATATCCCAAAATTCGGGTCTTGGCTCATGGACTAATACTGATTTGTGGCGACTTTCTCTAAAACTTTTGATAATATTGGGAGAAGTGAAATGGGTCGATAATTACCAACACAATCTTTGTCTCCATTTTTATATATTGGTTTAATTATAGCATGCTTCCACATTTTCGGGAACTTACCAGTTACTATCGAGGTGTTTATTATACAGGTTAAGTAAGATATTGTAACATACAATGCATCTTTTAACATCTGAAGAGAAATCCCATCAGAACCACAAGCTTTCGTGTCTTTAAGCTGCTTAAATGTTAGAATTATAGTATTTGTGTCAATTGGTTTTAGTCTAAAAAGATTGTTAGCAGTTGTAGAAGTCTCATATCGTTGGTCGGTATTCTCATCTGTGTCTAGTGTAATGTTATTTTGTGATTTCTCATACGATGATTTGCCTACATTTGCAAAGAAATCGTTAAATTTGTCTACTTTTTCTATCGTGTTATCAAAGGATTGGATACTTGAAGATTTCTTATTACTGGGAACTATTTGTTTTATTAATTTCCAAGTTGATGCTGTATCACCTTTACAATTATTAAATTGGTCATGGTAAAATTTACTTTTTGTTCCTGCTATGAGAGACTTGACGCGTTTTTTCTCAGTTTTATACTTTGACTCTAGATCTCTGTTTTGTCTATCGTGTTTTAATGCAGCTTGTAGCTTATTCCTTTCGCTTATTGCGGTTTTAATGGTGTTGTTTATCCAAGGGGCATAGGGCCTTTTTATCTCCTTTGTAGTTATTGGAGCACATTTATCGAGACATTCTATAAATACAGTTGTAAATATTTCTAGCTGTTTATCTACATCATCAGTATCCATTATCTTATTTAGTCTATCAGTTTCACCCATAATCAAGTCACAAAAATTATCTTTATCATAATTACTCATTTGTCTAAAAGTCTTAATTACGGGTTGACGTTTGGGTTTTCTAGCATTTACTTCCACCATAATTTTTTCGTGATCTCCAATAGAGTGTGATACAACATCTGCATAGTGTACTGTGTTAAGGTTATTAGTAATTATGACGTCTAATAGGGTGCTAGAGTGAGAAGTGATTCTTGTGGGTTTCTGAATAAGCTGATGGAGATGATTGGTAGTTATAATTTTACTAATCTTATTTGTACTAAAAAACAGGTCATCGTTTAAGTCTCCTAAAAGAAAAAAGGATTTTTTACGTAGACAAACAGACTTTAACACTTCTTGGATATAATCAAATGACGATACAGGAGCTTTGGGGTGACGATACATACAACCAATGAGAATTGTAGGTAACTTTCGAATTTGTACACTGAGCCAGATATCCTCTACTCCACTTTGTTGATCTATATTCATAGTAAACCACCTTTAAGGGGAGATATCCACTTGAGGGATTTTTTTCTTGACTCCTTTCTCCCTCATGTTTAGCCCCATTGCTTTTCTAATTTTAAGACGTTCGCCCTATTATTTTGACGATTTTAAGAACCTTCGACCCATTTCTGTCAATTTTAAGACCTTTCGTGCCATTTAGGTGTCGATTTTATCCTGGCGAGCGATAGCGAGCCTGTAATATAAGAGGAACCGGCTTTCAGCCGGGACATTTTTCTACCGAAAAATATACAAATTTATCTTGAAAGGGGCTCAAGGGGGTGTAATCTTAAGCTTGATGGATATCCAGTGACCAAACTAAAAACCTCCCCTTAAACTACAGGATTTATAACGCTGTTAACCCCTCAGCACCATGACGTCTTTATACCTTGGAGTCTGACTAAAATTAGATATGATTGTATGCATTTTAAGAAGGACCTACGTTACTAAGAGGGTTTATTGAGATTGTATTTACCCATTTGAGTCGTAGAGGTAGATTACAAACGAAACTAATCGTCTAATGGTAACCAGAATATGATACAAATTACGTCATGGTGGTGAAGGGGTTAAGGGAATCAACTTTCCTTCTTCTTCTTCTGTCCCCACTTTGTTTTTGGATGAATAAAAATCACGCGGAGACCAGTGGACTCTTCTAAAACTTTAAGAACATGACTTTATTTTCAATATCGTGCATTATATCATGCTAATACAATTATATAAAGGTCAAATCCAATATTTAGTCACACTGACTCTAATAATATAAGAATGCATTGAACAAAATGACGAAGGTAAAATCGAAGAGCAGCCTTGTGATAGACCTTCAAATTCCAATATTTTCCCCTGTTTAAGGGAAAGATTTTGTTTCCTTCCCAAGGGAAAGGAACGGGAAGGATTTTTTAAGAATACCAAATCGAAAGAAAATTCCTTCCTTTCATTTTCGAAGGGAAAGAATTGTTTAAGAATACGGCTCTAAGACTATACTCTATTTAAGAATACGGCTCTAAGACTATACTCTATTTAAGAATACGGCTCTAAGACTATACTCTATTTAAGAATACGGCTCTAAGACTATACTCTATTTAAGAATACGGCTCTAAGACTATAATCTATTTAAGAATACGGCTCTAAGACTATACTCTATTTAAGAATACCGCTCTAAGACTACTCTATTTAAGAATACGGCTCTAAGACTATACTCTATTTAAGTACGGCTCTAAGACTATACTCTATTTAAGAATACGGCTCTAAGACTATAATCTATTTAAGAATACGGCTCTAAGACTATACTCTATTTAAGAATACGGCTCTAAGACTATACTCTATTTAAGAATACGGCTCTAAGACTATACTCTATTTAAGAATACGGCTCTAAGACTATACTCTATTTAAGAATACGGCTCTAAGACTATAATCTATTTAAGAATACGGCTCTAAGACTATACTCTATTTAAGAATACGGCTCTAAGACTATACTCTATTTAAGAATACGGCTCTAAGACTATACTCTATTTAAGAATACGGCTCTAAGACTATACTCTATTTAAGAATACGGCTCTAAGACTATACTCTATTTAAGAATACGGCTCTAAGACTATAATCTATTTAAGAATACGGCTCTAAGACTATACTCTATTTAAGAATACGGCTCTAAGACTATACTCTATTTAAGAATACGGCTCTAAGACTATACTCTATTTAAGAATACGGCTCTAAGACTATACTCTATTTAAGAATACGGCTCTAAGACTATACTCTATTTAAGAATACGGCTCTAAGACTATAATCTATTTAAGAATACGGCTCTAAGACTATAATCTATTTAAGAATACGGCTCTAAGACTATACTCTATTTAAGAATACGGCTCTAAGACTACTCTATTTAAGAATACGGCTCTAAGACTATACTCTATTTAAGAATACGGCTCTAAGACTATACTCTATTTAAGAATACGGCTCTAAGACTATACTCTATTTAAGAATACGGCTCTAAGACTATACTCTATTTAAGAATACGGCTCTAAGACTATACTCTATTTAAGAATACGGCTCTAAGACTATACTCTATTTTGTTCCAGCTGATCGTAACTTGAATCTCCTATTAGCTGATTTCTCGATACTTAATGGCAATATATGAAACAACTACTATGGCTGTACGTGTCGTATGAATGCCAAGTTTTCAGAATAACCATCATCTTTCGCTACAAAATCTACCTTAATCTACCTTAATCTACCTTAATCTACCTTATAGCCGAGTAACTAAGATAGAAACACGACAATTTACCCTCAGCTGGGAAAAATCGACTATCTTTTTATTTATAAGATAAATAGATACCATATAGATATTATTTTGTACGATCTTGGTGTGTGTGGTGACCATCTCACTAAATTAAGTTATTCTATGTACATATTGTTAAACCTGGAGAAATAATGAAGCGATATATATATTTACTTGTATCATTTCTCTTTCCCTTATAGATACTTTGGGTTTCTTGTCATTCCTTTACTGTGTATTATTTTTTATTTTTATTTTTATGTATCTATCCCTATTCCTTCATGGACTTCAGGCGGAGGTATCTAGTTTGTACCCTAAACCTCCATCAAGCTTAAAAATTACACTCCCTTGACCCCCTTCAAGACAAATTTATACATTTTTCGGTAGAAAAATGACCAGGCCGAAGGCCGTTTCCTCTTACATTACAGGCTCGCTATCGCTCGGCAGGAAAAAATCGACGCCTAAATGGTACGAAATGTTTAAAAGTTGACAAATGGGGTGAAAGTTCTTAAAATCGCCAAACTAATGGGGCGATCGTCTTAAAATCTCAATAGCAGTGGAGTTAAACATGAGCGAGAAAGGGGTTAAGAAAATAATCCCTCAAGTGGAAACCTCCCCTTAAGGGGCTAGTGGCTGTTCCTTTGGTCTATTAATTAATGTATTCATATATTTAATGTATTCATATATTTAATGTATTCATATATTTAATGTATTCATATATTTAATGTATTCATATATTTAATGTATTCATATATTTAATGTATTCATATATTTAATGTATTCATATATTTAATGTATTCATATATTTAATGTATTCATATATTTAATGTATTCATATATTTAATGTATTCATATAATTAATGTATTCATATATTTAATGTATTCATATATTTAATGTATTCATATATTTAATGTATTCATATATTTAATGTATTCATATTTCATGTATTCATATATTCAAGTATTCATATATTCAAGTATTCATATATTCAAGTATTCATATATTCAAGTATTCATATATTCAAGTATTCATATATTCAAGTATTCATGTATTCATATATTTAATGTATTCATATATTTAATGTATTCATATATTTAATGTATTCATATATTTAATGTATTCATATATTTAATGTATTCATATATTTAATGTATTCATATATTTAATGTATTCATATATTTAATGTATTCATATATTTAATGTATTCATATATTAAATGTATTCATATATTAATGTATTCATATTTATATTTATGTATTGATATATTTATATATTTAATGTATTCATATATTTAATGTATTCATATATTAATGTATTCATATATTTAATGTATTCATATATTAATGTTCATATATTAATGTATTCATATATTTAATGTATTCATATATTTAATGTATTCATATGTGTTCATGTATTCATATATTAATGTATCATATATTATGTATTCATATATTTAATGTATTCATAAATATTTAATGTATTCATATATTAATGTATTCATATATTAAGTATTCATATATTAATGTATTCATATATTTAATGTATTCATATATTAATGTATTCATATATTAATGTATTCATATATTATATTAATGTATTCATATATTAATGTATTCATATATTATATTAATGTATTCATATATTTAATGTATTCATATATTTAATGTATTCATATAATTAATGTATTCATATAATTAATGTATTCATATATTTAATGTATTCATATATTTAATGTATTCATATAATTAATGTATTCATATATTCATATAATTCACGTATTCATATAATTCATGTATTCATATAATTTATGTATTCATATAATTCACGTATTCATATAATTCATGTATTCATATAATTCATGTATTCATATAATTAATGTATTCATATATTTTTTTAGTTTCCTCGCAAGACCTCCCTCCAACTTAGAAAAACATCCCTTAGACTCCCCCTCAATATACATTTGTACATTTTTCGATAAAAAAAATGTCCTGGCCGAAGGCTGGTTCCTCTCATAATTACAGGTTCGCTATCGCTCGCCAGGAAGAAAATGACACTTAAATGGCACGGTAGGTCTTAAAATTGACAAAGAAATGGAGTGAAAGGTGTTACAATTGCCAAACTAATGGGCCGAACGTCTTGAAATCTGAAAACTAATGGGACTAATCACGATCGGGGAGAAGGGGGCCCTAAAAAACAACCAAACTCCCTTAAATTCGTGACAGTATGAAAAAGATAATTAAAGTGTCCATAATAGTGTCTCCTTCAAAGATATCAGGTCAGTTCCGGTGAAGGTATTGAGGGATAAGCCTTTACAACGGCACCTCATAGCTACTTCCTACTTTTTTGAAGAGTGTGGAAAAGGGGTGTCGGAGAGAGAGGAAGCTGTTGGAGTGTTTTTGTTATGTGTGGTGAAGGTATAAGACTTTACAACGGTACCTCATAGCTACTTTCTACTTTTTTGAAGAGTGTAGAGAGAGGAAGCTGTTTTTGTTATGTGTGGTGAAGGTATAGACTTTACAACGGCACCTCGTAGCTACTTTGAAGAGTGTAGAGAGGGGAGAAGGGGTGTTGGAGAGAGAGGAAGCTGTTGGAGTGGCTTTGTTATGTGTGTTACGGACTGCCACATGTGTTTGTAAAATTTCATTAATCGATTTTAGGAGTATAGTTGGTTGTTGGAAGGAACATAATAATTGGTCTGTATAGTGTTGGAGAGAGGAAGCTGTTGGAGTGGCTTTGTTATGTGTGTTATTAGTCTGTAGTGTTGAAAGGGGAGAAGGGGTGTTGGAGAGAGAGGAAGCTGTTGGAGTGTCTTTGTTATGTGTGCTATTAGTCTGTATATTGGTAGTGATACACTCCAAACTATGGGTATGAAAACGGTATATAAAGTGTCCACAATAATCTACCCATGTATACGGGAATATTGGTGATAATAAATCCATATTCTACCAGTTAGAAAAGTAAATCACTCAATATAAGTAACACTCTGTTCTTAACATTAACCCCTCCATCTTTGTGTAGTGACGGGAATTGAAGTTGGTTGTGAAAGAGGCGAAGAAGTTTCACATCGACGCTCACAAAAAACAACCTCGGACAACATCACTCGTCCCCACTAGAAACTAACAGACAAAGGTTGGCAAAACTTCCAAACTTCCTCTTGATAAACAACACCAGTAAAGAATCAATCCCTCGAAGTACTAGCGACATCCTTCACCCAAACACTTGCCAAAGCAGCCGCAACAGCCTTCAAACTATGCCACTTACAGAAAGGGGCAAAGCCAAGAGTTCCTTGGTGGATTACGGAATGTGCCTAGGCAGACGTAAGGCCTGGTACACATGGCGGAGACAACCCACCATGCATAACTGCTATAAATAGAAACCGCTAAATTATATCGCAACACGCATCATTCTCAGAGCAAAAAGCCAGGCCTGGGCAACCTTTTGCAGAATTGTCTTTCAACACTTCATCTACTCGCACTTGGGATTTCTTAATTAATATTTTGTGTCATGCCCCAGCCAGGGTTCGAACCCAGGCCAGTAGTACAGCACACCAGCACCTAAACCACTAGACCACCGAGGAGCTTAAAAGTAGTGGCTTCATTTGGAATTATATCCCATCCACCACCACCCACTCCGACTCGTGATCACGTAGCTAGATACCATACACACAGACACCTCACACACAAACACTAGCAACTAAGTACTAGAGAAGGATACAAGTAATATAACACATTAATATTTGGTGTCATGCCCCAGCCCAGTCTCCAGTCACGCTACAATTCAACCCACAACACAACCCAACACTATCGGTGGCTCAACATGTAACCGGAGCAGCTAGGAAGAAAGGTATCAGTCGCAACAACATCAACAATGGAGCAGCATTAGCAGCCAGGAATAAGGACAACATCATCAAACAGCAAATACAGGTGGGGCAGGTAGGGGTCACAGGGGGAGACATAGCCACAGACAGTCCCCAACCCCTGCGCTCACACCCTAGCAGCACAGCTGATCACCACACCGCCAGACGTACGACGAACAATAAAAGGACGCTATGTACAGTGTGCGATATTAGATTCAACAAAAGGAGTCCAACATCACAATGTAGTATTTGTAATGAACAGTACACGATCGATGTACTTATGTTACCAGCAGAAAAGAAGTGGAATGCGATAAATGCAGGGAATTGGCTATTACCCACTCCACCAACACTACATTACCCACAGCATTACCATTAATACCACAGATATCGGCGACCCAAGTAGCACAACATGCAACAAGAACAACAATAAAAACAGGTAGCACTCGCAAATACATCAACAGGGAAGCAGCATCAACGGACAAGGAAAACAACAACAGCAAACAACCACAGCCCGACCGCGAGTATCCAGTAGAAACGAAGTTGAATGTGTTAAATGTAGGAACTCAGCTGTACAACATCGCGAAACCATTTGTTTTATTTGTGAATCACTCATAACACGACGTCAGAAAATCCAAAACTGTGTAAAGTGTAAACATGTACCTCACATGAAGTGCATCTCTAAGAAGACCAACAGTGAAGAACGGGAATTCCTTTGCAATAAGTGTAGTGTGCCTTGCATTCATTACCGAATATTAATGTAAATGATCCAAGTATTAACAACTCAGAATCCAGCCAGGACACATTCAAAATCAAAGATGAATACAGAGTGTTCACCAACAAAGAGCTCCATCTTATCCACATTATCGCCAGATCAATGTACCATAAATTGTCAGAAATAAACTTGTTAGCTAATAAGGCCAAAGCTTCAATAATTGCAATCACAGAAACCTGGCTGGATTCAAGTATAAACGATGGTGAAATAAACATTCAAGGTTTCAATATGGTTAGGAATGATCGCAATAGGCATGGGGGAGGAGTATGTCTGTATGTAAAAAACAACCTCACACACACAACTAGGACCGACCTCCATGTAGAAAATCACGAAGCTCTGTGGATCGACCTACACCTGCCGAGGACAAGACCCATCACAATTGGGGTATGCTATAGGCCACCAGATGACACACAATTCTTGACCAAATTTGAACGAACTTTGTCATCGCTAGACCCTCGGAATTAATCCATCATACTAGGGGATTTTAACCTGTGTTACAAACAACGAAATAATAGGCTTGTACGTGAATATAGGCATATACTGACAATGCACAATCACAAACAACTCATCACAACCCCCACACGTATCTCTGAGAACACTGCCACAATATTAGACCACATAAACTGTAACAGAGAGGACAAAATATCCCAATCAGGGGTTATACAGACTGGGATAAGTGATCACTTCGTCACATATTGCACACGGAAAACCACAAAAATTACCCTAGAGAATCACAGGTTATCAAAACAAGGTCACTCAGAAACTACAATAAAAACACATTTCTGGACATTTTATGGAATACAGACTGGTCTCCAGTGTTTGGAAGTACAAACGTTAATGACGCATGGGTTGGCTTCAGAACCATCATCACAAACATCCTAGACGAAATAGCTCCTCTGAAAGACATCCGAATTAAAGCAAGGTCAGACCCATGGATCAACAATGACATACTACACCATCTGGAACACAGAGACAATCTGTTAAAAAGGCAAGCGAAACATAGACAGGATCAAGGTCTGAAACATGAGTTCAACAGGGCCAGGAATAAACTAAGTAGGAAAATAAAATCAGCGAAAACTAATTATTTTCAAAATAAGGTAGAGGAATATCAGAATAACCCAAAGAAACTATGGAGGCACCTAAAAACAACAGGCTACAGCAACAAGACAAGGGATTCGTCTAACACTAATATTGCTCTCACCATTAATGATCAGGTTTGCCACGATAAACGACAAATTTCAACCTACTTCAACTCCTTCACTTCCATAGCAAACACACTTGCACAGAACCTACCTCAACCTCTCAATAAATACACAACAACGGCCACCTTTCGAAATTTCTACAGAGATAAAGACATACACCCGAACACATTTGGATTGCAAAATGTTACACCAAAATACAGTTTTGACGAGCTGTCTAACCTAAATATACATAAAAGCACAGGACCAGACAAAATTCCTGCCAAATTTCTACGAGATGGAGCCATTGGTATAGCAGGCCCCCTAACCCACATCATCAACTTGTCTTACCTGCTGAACTGAAGGAAGCTATTGTAACCCCTCTATTCAAGAAAGGAAATAAACTAGAAGTTGGCAACTACAGACCAGTTAGCATATTATGTATTGTATCTAAAATCCTTGAAAGAGCGGTATACACCCAAATTGAACACTACCTCAAACAAAATTATCTATTCTATAAGTTTCAATCAGGTTTCAGATGCATGTACTCGACAGACTCCTGTCTCATCCACTTAACAGATCACATTCGTAAAGAAATGTATAAAGGTAACTACACCGGTATGGTTCTTCTTGATCTACAAAAAGCGTTTGACACAGTAGACCATGATATCCTATGTAATAAACTACAAGCAATGGGCATAAATTATATGGTCTGTGAACTGGTTTAAATCTTATCTTAGTGGTAGAACCCAAAGAGTCAAAATTGATGATAATATATCTGATCCTATGCCAATTAACTGTGGGGTCCCGCAGGGAAGCATCCTTGGTCCCTTACTCTTTCTCTGTTATGTGAACGACATGGAACTGAGCGTCTCATGTAAATTATTACTGTATGCTGATGACAACGTGCTTCTGGTTTCAGGAAAAGACCCAATAAGTATTGCCACTTCACTTTCCAAAGAACTAGAATCATGTAGTGAATGGCTAGTGGACAATAGACTATCTCTTCACCTGGGCAAGACGGAAGCCATCTTATGTGGAACAAAACGCAAACTGAAAGACATTGTGGGCTTCTCGGTCAACTGTAATGATATTCCTATAACAACAGTGTCACAAGTTAAATATCTCGGACTAAAACTGGAATCGAGTTTGTCAGGTGAAACAATTATGGAATCTATCCTGAGTAAGTGTAGAGCATGTATAAAATACCTGTATAGACAGGTGGGATGCTTGCCCGCGGCGACCAAAAAGACCCTCTGCCAAGCGCTTGTTCAATGTCATTTTTACTATTCTGTGTCATCCTGGTACTCTGCATCATCTAAATCAGCACAGCACAAACTTCAGGTCACTCAAAATAAAATGGTTAGGTTCATGCTGAACCTAGGACCCAGATCACATGTTGGCCAGGAAGAACTTCAGTCACTAGGTATACTCAATGTTTCTGACAGGGCCAAACAAATCAGGCTCACTAATGCCTTCAAAATTTTCTATGACAGAGCTCCAGAGTATCTAAAGAATGATTTTGTTAAAGCAAATGAGAGGAGTGGACATAATACAAGAAACAAGATGTTTAATTTTAAGGTCCCGAGAATCCAAGGACAGGGTAAGCAAACATTCTTCTTCACTGCCATCAAAGACTGGAACGACCTACCCCAGTCAGTCCGTGAAAAGAGAACACTGTATTCCTTCAGACGTAGCCTGAAGGAACACCTGAACCGGACAGCTGCGAGAAGGGAGCACCAAGCTTATGTCTACTACTAAATACGACATAAGAGATACGAACACTGTATTCCTTCAGACGTAGCCTGAAGGAACACCTGAACCGGACAGCTGCGAGAAGGGAGCACCAAGCTTATGTCTACTACTAAATACGACATAAGAGTATCTCTTATGTCGTATTTAGTAGTAGACATAAGCTTGGTGCTCCCTTCTCGCAGCTGTCCGGTTCAGGTGTTCCTTCAGGCTACGTCTGAAGGAATACAGTGTTCTCTTTTCACGGACTGACTGGGGTAGGTCAAACCAAACAAAATGACAAACCAAACTGAAATGATTACTGATTACGGATTACTGATATTTACTATAGGATGTAAGGTATCTTAAAATAACCCCCTAGAAATACTTTCTCTAAAGTATCTATTTCTTTATCCTCCCCATTTCCCCAGCTAACCTAATCCCACAAGGACCCCAATGGAAATACGCCTAACGGCCTTATTGGGCTATCCTTAGTTGGAATTATGCAAGGCTGGTACATGTCATATTTGTAACATACTATGTGGTACCAACTCTGTAAATTGCTAACTGAATAAATATTATTATTATTATTATTTTTATTAGCCAGGGTTCGAACCCAGGCCAGTAGTGCAGCACTCCACACTTAAACCACTAGACCACCGAGGAGCTTAAATGTAATTTACACCTTTCTTCATAGACGGCCTTCCATAGCTGAGTAACATTGTCTAATGTGAGCCAAAAGTATATTGGAAAAGAGAGGCATAGTACAAAGAGGTTTAATATGCGCTTTCCTTATCTTACAGGGAATCTTCATTCATATGGGCCGCGCAAATCTGAGGCTTAGATATTGTGTGCAATAAATCGTATTATGTATGTATGATTCATTTAAGTTATTATATATTTCAGAATTATGGTGAATGGAATGCGGGAGTACCTTCTGAAATAGTTTAGATACATTGTAAGAATGTCCTGTAAATTGCAAAAGGAACCAAGAGATAATTTGTTGATGTAAACAGCTGACAGACAAAAGTGCCAATTTAGCCTCTTTCCTGCTAGATCTAGCAATATTTACTTCGGTCTAGCGTCATTTTTTTTTACATCGAGCAACAAGAAGATTTGCTATATTCAAGAGATGCGAGACATTTATAAGCTATATTATATATATTTAAGCATGTCCATAGTTATGCTTTAGAGAATGTTTTTTTTTTCTACTGATATTCTGCAATATCTGCTGTCTAGCGACTTTTGACAACCAGTTTGTGATAAATTGGCAACTTTGATGACAGACATGGCTGACGTGGATAATACACAGCTAGAGGTAATTTGACTTATTTTTATCTCTGTGCTTATCATACAAACATCTGTGTAATTGTAGGGACATTTACAACTGGTACGAAGATTATGGTAATTTATAAATGCTATTTAAAGGCTTGGTATTGTCCCAAATCAGTATGACAGTCTGCCCCATTTCGGCAAAGTTCATTATTTTACTAAAACATATTATGTAAAGGCCTATGTCAGGCTGGAAAGGTAGGATCTATCAGAGTAATTTTACTAAGAGTTCTATTTGTAATGAAAAGCTATGACATGTTTTAATATTGGCCTAGGCCTTTTTCTCCGATTCAGTCTCAGTGGTCTAGCCTATAGGCCTAGTTGAGACTTCTGGACAATGACGATTTTAAGACAATGAAGATTGGGTAACGTTCAAGGAGAGTAGTGCCGCCTTATTTTGCATGTTTATTTTTTTTATTTTTCAAGGAATAGGCCCTACAGTGTTTTATTGTTGTTTATCATGGTTTGAGTGGAGGAGTTGTATTAGTTTACCCATTACTCCAACAATCTTAAGATAACCCCCCCCCCCCCTACTAGTGGGGAGGGCTATGAAGACAGGGAAAATGTGGGGTCAAAAGACGTAAAAAGGCGATACGGAGGTATTAAAACAAAACTTGGCTCAGGTTTTCATGAATTTGAAAGACATATAGGCCTAACCCCAAAATGGAAAAACCCGAGCCATGTTTTGACGAAAGTTGGCTCGGGTTTTCTGATGTTTCAGAGTCCCAAAACACAGTAACCTAATTATGAAAGTTGGCTCTGGTTTTCATGTATTTGAACCGCATAAAACCCCAAAATGGAAAAACTCGAGCCAAGTTTTGGCGGAAGTTGGCTCGGGTTTTCTGATGTTTGAGAGTCCCAACACACAGTAAGCTAATTATGAAAGTTGGCTGGGGTTTTCATGTATTTGAATCGCATAAAACCCCAAAATTGAAAAACTCAAGCCAATTTTTGGCGAAAGTTAGCTCGGGTTTTCCGATATTGCAAAGTCCAAAAACACAGTAGGCTCACCGAATGTTTAAACTTGGGGCAACAGTTGTGATATCGGGTGTATCACCTAGCTCTGAACGGGTATATCATAGTGTTTACAGTTTACTATACCCCTTTAAAAGGACATTAGCCTAACCTAACAACCTTACCTAACCTAACCTATCCTAGTATTATGGGTGGCCACACCCCCGCCCCCACACACCCCTAAAAAGCGTATAACGCGATAATAAGCATTTGTAAATAATACCGCAACTACGAATCTTGTTTGTGAGACAAGTATTAACCTAACTAAACAACTCAACCTAATCCTTGAAAACAAAAAGGAAAATATTAAGGAAACCACCCACCAATTATTTTCATTATTTGGTTTTTAGTTTTAGTTTATTTGCATCAATATATAGTGATTGACATTAGGCTAGTTTCAACCTCCGCAAAAATCGTTTTCCCCTTTATCCAACGATCTTAAGACACGGCGCCCGATAGTGGGGAGGGCTATGAAGATCAGGGAAAATGTGGGGTTAAAGACATAAAAAGGCGATATAGGGCCCTAATGGCTTTTATGATGAAAGTTGGCTTGGATTTTGTTGTTTTTCAACTTGAGAAAACCCCAAAATGAAAAAACCCGAGCCAAGTTTTGGCAAAAGTTGGCTGGAATTTTAAGATTTTTCAGCTTCATAAAAGTCAGAAAGTGGCAAACAAAATTTGGCTCAGGTTTTCTTGTTTTTCAACTTAAGAAAGTCCCAAAATTAAAACAAAAAAAATCAAGTTTTGGCAAAAGTTGTTGGATGGTACATGGGATAGAAAATGAACTTACCCAGTAAGCTCATTATCCATTATCCAACAATTAAGCAACATTAAAGATTTTAGCCTAACCTACCAACCTTACCTAACCTAACCTAGTATTATGGGTGGGGGCTGCCGCCCCCACACCCCCGCTGGTTGGATAGTACATTGGATAGAAAATTAGGTAAATTCCTAGTGTTAATTAGACTGAAAGGCAGGGAGAAAGAGGTCCGCCGAGTCGTGTTGTGTGCCGTCTATGGGGAGGAGAACCCTGGACAAATATCGTTACAGGTTCTAAGTTCTGTATCTCCCTTAATAGAATTTTTCGAGGGTTGACACTTATTTTAACATGGAATATAGGTTATTACATCCTAAATGAAATTTAAAATATCTGTGAAAATTCTTGGGTTGTTTATATAATAGAAGTTACTGTGAGACACGTAATATGTTGAAGGGGGAGCTCTGCCCCCTCTAAACACCCGTCACTTATGTCATCATAATCTGTTGTACTTCATAGGGGGTCCAATTAAGGAGAAAGTTAATTAACAGACGAAATTAGGCCGCAAACTACAATAACAGCGGGCCGCCGTTTATGGGAGACTTTTTACACATCATTTTCAATGTTAATTTTCTCCCTTAATCGATTTTTCCAAATTATCAAACTTACATAAAAATGAAGTACAGTTTATAGGGATTCCAACATGCATTTCAAAATTGTCATGAAAATTGGTGGGTGGTTTGCTTAATATATACCAAAACAAATTTAAAAATGCTAAATAACGTACTGTAAGTACCAATCCCTTGTCATGAACGTAAACCCCAAACCCTAACCACTATTAGACAAAACAATATGAGTTTGTACCTTAATGTGTAGGAGGATAAATGGGCCGCAAGAAACTCCCACAGATCGTCACTGTTTTGTAAGTGTAGGTGTAGTTCACCAATATTCTTAGAACACCCTTCACACTCAAGAGCCATCTTTGTTTATCAAAGCCGGGTCTGACAGTGTGTTCACCTGGTCGTGACGTATCAGCTGGTTCTGACGTAAGATCAGCTGATGGTGTTCCAATAACACAACTTATGATTTCAGAATAGTGTATTATTTTTATATGTTCGTGAAAATCTAGAGAGAAGTGTGGCATTATCGTGCATTATTAATATTGAGGTCTTGCAACAATATTACAAGTGTTTATAGTCGCCTACAAATATTTACAGAACGTGTTGAAGCAGAATATTGAGCCTGGTGAATTTGCGGCATTCGTAAGAAATGACGTTTTAAAAAGCCCGGGCGGAGCCGGAGGACGGAGGTATTTGAAGGGGTTCGACGCAATGCTTGAACCGACCGAAATCAAGACCGCACAAGACGATGTTTACATTTTTTACTTAGATTTTCGGTGTATTTGTCTGTAAGTGGGTATTTTTTCAATGTGTCAATAACGAAAATCCTCCATGCGGACTATATGGAGAAAAATATGGCGAATCTATTGGTGCCTATTTTCATTAATAAATTGTTTCTCATAAGGTGGCACTAGTGTCCTTGAATATTATCGAAGATTGTAGGATAATGGATATGATTCAAGAATATTCTGTTAACACTTTTGTTGTAGATTACGAAAAGGGGCTATGGTAAGCTCTAAGGTCAGTTTTCGACGAGCCTCTTATTATTGGGTGATTTATATTGAAAACAATTATATAAATAACTCTAGTAATTGGTCTGTTGAAAATAGCAGTGTATTCGGTTGAAGCGCAAGGACAGATAATGATGTAGAGGGCTACATCATTATTTGGCTTTATGCTGCTGATATTTTCAATTAAACAATTACGAGAGTTATTTATGTAATTGTTTTCAACAAAAATCACCCACGAATACGGGGCTGCTCGAAAACTGACATAACAAACTGGCACATCCTCCTAAATAGGAGGGCAAGGAAACGGAATCTCCCTTTTTACTTCCTAGTAGAGTTTTTGGTATAACGAGGCAAGAAGTACTCCCAATCAAGTAGATTACAGCTAATAAAAGAAGGAAAGTTAACCAGGCGCCTTAAAAAGCCTATCAGGACAACTACAAAAAATAAAGATACCGGTAATCTATGGGACAAATATAATGATACCTTATGATACCTTATGATATGTTCGCCACTCTTCTAGCGGCACCAAGGAGCGCGACGCCCCTCGTTTTGGGTGGTGATAATAAACACAAAATTTCTACCGGCCATCTACTAATCATGGGCTAACATTTGTGCACCAACATTAATTTTATATACCGGTATTATATTTGTTCCTTTTAGTTTTAGTTAGGTTTTACTGACAAATGTGTATTATTATGCTATACTGTACTGTATGTTTATATATGTACAATAACCATACTGTACTGTATGTTTATATATGTACAATAACCATTAACATGTATATTATTATGCTATACTGTACTGTATGTTTATATATGTACAATAACCATTAACATGTTTGTCTATTCCTCTTAGAATTAGTTAAAATGCTATTCGGTGGTTATCACGAACAAATCAAAACCGTATGGGCCGAATAAGCCAGGTCCGACAATTATTGTGGTCCGAGTGAGCCAGGGCCGAGTAAGCCTGGGCCGAATTTACTATGGTCCGAATAAGCCTGGGCCGAATTTACTATGGTCCGAATAAGCCTGGGCCGAATCTGCCGGCTACCGGTAAGAACATAAGAAAACGGGAGTCTGCAGAAAGCCGACCGGCCCACACAAGGCAGATCCCTGTCACACCCAACCCTAATTATAAGCCCAGCTTAAAAACACCATTAGGACTTACCTCACCGAAACGGTCAGAGGTCAGAAAAACGGGGATCTGCAGATCCCCACACCTGGCCCACACCTGACAGATCACCCTCACACCCAATCCATCTCGTCCATATGCCTATCTAATTGTATCTTAAAGCTCTCTATCGTTCTTGATCCCACTGTAGCACTTGGTAGCCTATTCCACCTATCTACAACTCTGTTACCAAACCAATATTTGCCTATATCTTTCTTGAAACGAAATTTATCTAATTTGAAACCATTTGTACGAGTTCTTTCGCTATCACTGAGCTTTAGTAAATTTTTCATGTCCCCTTTATTAATCCCACTAACCCACTTGAATACCTCTATCATGTCCCCTCTAATTCTGCGTCTCTCTAACGAATGTAAGCCTAATTTCTTCAACCTTTCTTTATACGGAAGATTTCTAATGTTATGGATAATTTTTTTCATTCTACGTTGTACTCTCTCCAATTAATCTATGTCCATTCTGTAATATGGACACCAAAATTGAACAGCATAATCCATATTGGGTCTCACTAATGACAAGTAAAGTTTTAAGGTAACATCAGCAGTTCTGTTACTCACACTCCTAGAGATGAACCCGAGAATCCTGTTTGCCTTGTTTCGAGCGCTTATACACTGTTTTCTAGGCTTCAAATCATTGCTAACAAACACACCTAGATCTTTCTCACAATTTGAGTTTTCTAATTCCATGTTAGCTAGTTTATATTTAACATTTGTATGCATCTTCCCTATCTTTAATACCTTGCATTTGTCAATGTTAAACTTCATCTGCCAATTTACTGACCATTCGTGTAAGGTATCTAGATCCCTTTGGAGGCACTCTATATCTCTATCCGAATCAATTTTTCTCCCCATTTTGGTATCGTCTGCTAATTTACTTATCCTACTAGTTATACCTAAATCAAGGTAATTTATGTATATAACAAACAACAGAGGACCTAATACAGATCCCTGGGGGACACCACTTTTGACTGCTCCCCATTCTGACTTCGTACCATTTATGCTGACTCTGCTTCCTACCAACTAGCCATGACCTAATCCATCCGGCTCAACCTTTCTCATCAATCTCTCATGGGGGACTCTGTCGAAAGCTTTACTGAAATCTAAATATATTATATCATATGACTTGTCATTATCTACTGCTTCATATACCTCTGAGAAAAAACTAAGCAAATTAGTAAGGCAAGAACGTCCCTGAGTGAATCCATGCTGAGAGGAATTTATTAAATTAAACGTGTCTAAGTGGTTTCTAATTTTACTAGCAATAATTGACTCTAGTAGCTTTCCTATGATTGATGTAAGACTAATGGGACGGTAATTGGATGCTATTGATTTATCACCTTTTTTGAAGATCGGAACTACGTTTGCAAGCTTCCAAGCTTCTGGAACTATACCTGTCTCTAATGACTTGTTAAATAGAAATGTTAATGGGTAACTTAACTCATCTCTACATTCTTTTAATACTCTAGCATATACCTCATCAGGAGTTCAGGACCAGGCGATTTATGAGGTTTCAGTCTGTCAATTTCCTTCATCACATCATTTCTACTTATAGTAACCGTACTTAACCTATTTTCTATACTATCGCTATATACCGGTACCTTACGGACTTCTGGAAACTGTGCCAAATTTTCATTAATGAAAATGGAAAGAAATTTACTATTTAATGTACAGTACTGCATATTTCTAAATAATTTTCTGTCATTTCTCCTATCGAAGTTTTAAGGGGACCAATTACATCTCTAACCTTGGATTTATATAGTTGGTAAAAAGCTTTAGGATTATTTTTTGAGTCATTGGCAACCTTAATTTCATAATTTCTTTTTTCACTTTGTGGTCACTATTTCCTAGGTGGTCCCCTATCTCTACATTATTTATCATATGTTCATTGTTACTGAAAACTAAATCAAGAATATTATTACCTCTAGTCGGCGTATCTATGAATTGAAATAAAAAACTATCTTGTTCTACCTCAATAAACTCCTCAGAATCAGAGTCGCCTATTTGATGCTGCCAATCTATATTCGGAAAATTAAAATCCCTCATAATGATAATGCACACATTGCTAAACCTTGATGCCATTTTAATTTCCTCACATAATGACGTTCCGTCATTTCTACTCATATTTGGCGGTCTATACATAACTAATAACTATGGGCTCACTACCTTCGTTAACTTCTACCCAAACACTTTCATTATCGTTATTTAGTCTAATACAGTACCTGATTTAATACAGCTTTTTAATGTACTCCTGACAAACACTGCTATACCGCCACCCCTCTTACTTGTTCGGTCATATTTAAACAAACTATATCCTGGTATATCAAATTCTGCTAAAAAATGCCTGGTTTCTGTATTAATCCAAGTTTCAGTTAGCGCTATTATGTCTATTTTCTTTGCTAACAAGGGCTCTAAGTTCGTTCATTTTGTTACATAGACTCCGACAGTTTGTGTAATATACTCTCAATTTGCTTCTTTTCTTTATACCTAATTTACCTTTATTTCTAACGACATTTCCATCTTCCGTTGCACCATCACTACTGTCATTAGCAATATAGTCATAATTTTTTAGCATGAGACTGAATATCCTTATCGCTTTCGCCTGACGCTAAAATTGTTCCATTTAACCTCTCATTTACACTCTCAATATTTCTGTTCAAAACCCCACAACCACCCTATCTAAAGAACTAGGTAATGTGGAAACCCCTAGCCGTGAAAGATGAACCCCATCCCTTGCGTACATCCTATCTCTCCCATATCCTGTTTTACACCGTGGACGATTTTTACAAGTATTTTTTTAGTTTTAGTTTTCCTTGTGTTGGGGTTTTTAGGGTAAACCTGACTTTTTGGACCGACAGCGATTTCAGTAATTATTTATTTTTTATTTTTCCTTCAGATATAGTGTTGTTTTATACTGAAGAAGAAATGAGTAGGATAAGACGGGTAATTTCGCCGCGGCGCTAATAATTTGCATTCAAACGCCGATATCTCCGAAACTATTGCATGGATTCGGCTGCAGTTTAGCTTAGGTTGTAGAGCAGTTTTGGTTTAGGTTGTAGAGCAAGTTTGGTTTAGGTTGTATAGATAGTTTGGCTTAGGTTGTAGATCTAGTTTGGCTTAGGTTTTGTTGTAGTTTCGCGGGGCCTGGAGCCGGGGCTAGCGGCGCGTCTGACGGTATGGTCGGGTGTGTGTGGGGGTGTTTGTGGGTGGTTTATATGTGTGTATATTTGTTTGTATGTTTGCGTGTGACACAGTGTTGGCAGTAGCCGTCAGCTGCTGCCTGGTACTTTGTACTAGCAACCTACACGCCGCACCCACACGACACGTCCACACCCGCACTAAATACTTCCACACCTGTAGGCCTAATAAATACGTCCACAACCGCACTAGACATGTCCACACCCGCACTACATGTCCACAACTCCACACCCGCACTAGACACATCCACACCCGCAATAGACACAAAGGCGCATAGGCCTACACGTGTGACACACCTGCATCTCTGCCCGCCCTGTTCAGTTGTGTGTGTGTGCGTGCAACGTTTTTCTATTGGCATGTTTAGTTTCAGTTTGGGTTTGTGAATGTTTTCATTGCTTTTACCTGCGCACTAGTGTTTTGTTTGGCCATTAATCATATAATGTTATCTAGTTTACTAGCTAAATGATGCGTAAAATAGGTCGCGGCGAAATTAACCCGCCGGGCGGGGTAATTTCGCAGCGAGAGTGACTTTTTTCAAAAATTCGGCAGCATGACCAAAACATTATATATTTTTTTCGTTTTTTGGGCATCTATAGCAGAAAGGCTGAATGTATAGATAAAAATTTAAAAATTCCATTTGTGGCAGTTTTTATTTGTCAAAATACGCGATTTTCGTCGATATTACCCCGTCTTACCCTACAGTATTTACCCATTATCCGACAATCTAAAAACACGCCCCCCACTAGTGGGGAGATAATAATAATAATAATAATAATAATAATAATAATAATAATATTTATTCAGTTAGCAATTTACAGAGTTGGTACCACATAGTATGTTACAAATATGACATGTACCAGCCTTGCATAATTCCAACTAAGGATAGCCCAATAAGGCCGTTAGGCGTATTTCCATTGGGGTCCTTGTGGGATTAGGTTAGCTGGGGAAAAGGGGAGGATAAAGAAATAGATACTTTAGAGAAAGTATTTCTAGGGGGTTATTTTAAGATACCTTACATCCTATAGTAAATATCACTAATCCGTAATCAGCAATAATTTCAGTTTGGTTTGTCTATCTCTTATGTCGTATTTAGTAGTAGACATAAGCTTGGTGCTCCCTTCTCGCAGCTGTCCGGTTCAGGTGTTCCTTCAGGCTACGTCTGAAGGAATACAGTGTTCTCTTTTCACGGACTGACTGGGGTAGGTCGTTCCAGTCTTTGATGGCAGTGAAGAAGAATGTTTGCTTACCCTGTCCTTGGATTCTCGGGACCTTAAAATTAAACATCCTGTTTCTTGTATTATGTCCACTCCTCTCATTTGCTTTAACAAAATCCCATTCTTTAGATACTCTGGAGCTCTGGAGGGCTATGAAGTTCAGGGAAAATGAGGGGTTAAAAGCGTAGAAAAGATATTAGCTATCTATCTATCTATTGCCTGACGCCGTGATCCGGTGGCCACGAACGAACCGCCCCCATGCACCTCTGTCCCCAGTCAGTCGACGCCCCTCCCCCCAACCAGCACCGCCTAACCTGTAAATAGGCCTATCCTGTTTTTCACCAGGGACGATTTTTACAAGTATTTTTTTTTTCCTTGTTTTGGGGGTTTTTAAGTTTTTTTTATGAACCCTATCGGAAAATGCAAAAAAATTAGCCTAACCTAACTGAAAACTAACCTGTCTCTGCGACGGTCTCAACACAGCTCACGTTCCCTGTTTATGGGTGTGCGACGGTCTAAACCCAGCTCACGTTCCCTGTTCATATTCTTTTTAGAGATTTAGGGATTTTTTTATAATGAATTAATGACGGGGTGGACATAATTATATGGCAATGAAGTACATGACCTAACTAACTTACAGTAGTTTCTTACAGTAGATCCTCTGGAAAAAGGCAAACTATGCCGGTGTATCCAGCTCAGTACCAGTACTTGCACTGCTGCGGTCGTTCATGGTGTTGGCGGCGGCGGTAGCAGACGCAACATTTTTACTATTCTGTATTTTTGTTTTATAATCAAACTTCAAATCTTGTCTTCCCCATGCTTTATCAAGATTACTTTCAATCTCCCTTATTGATTCGGAATCGACTACATACTGGGGCAGTGCGTTCCACTCATTTACCACTCTATCACAAAATGAGTTCTTTGCCTTCTCAAGCCTATTTCTTTCTTTGTAAATTTTCTTAGAGTGTCCTCTCGTTCTTGTTCCCTCCCGCATCAAGAAGATACCTTCACACACATCCTCATCGTACTTTCCTGACACTATCTTAAAAGTCTCTATCATATCCCCTCTCTTTCTCCTATATGCCAGTGTCGGAAGCCCCAGTGTCCTCAACCTCTGCTCATAGCCCGCGTTCTTCAACGTTGGTACCAGCTTGCTAGCTCTCCTCTGCACTTTCTCCACTGCTTCTATATCCTTTACCATATATGGAGCCCACACCTGGTTTGCATATTCCAGGTGCGGCCTAACCAGCGCTGTATATAGATTCCTGAAGATTTCTTCGTCAAGTGACACAAATGTCCTCTTTATCAGCCCTACAATTCTATTGGCTTTGTTTATCTTTTCCGCTAAATGCTCTGAGAAATTTAACTTATTGTCTATCACTACTCCTATATCCTTTTCTGCACTCACTTCCTCCATCGCTTCATACATACTGTATCCTACCTTGTCTATCTCGCTGGTCCCAATCCGCATGTACTTGCATTTTTTTGGATGAAAAGGCATTAACCAATGCTCAGACCATCCCTTCATGCCCTCCACATCTCCTTGAAGCAAACCCATATCTTCCTTACTCCTCACTCTTCTATACAGTTTAGTGTCATCCGCATACAGGTATACCTCACTTCCATTAGTTATAACTTCAGGCAAGTCGTTGATAAATATAACGAACAGCAGTGGTCCCAACACAGATCCCTGAGGTACCTCACTTGTAATTTCCCTCCACCCCGAGCCTATTCCATTCACCAGTACCCTCTGTCTCCGATCTTTCAGGAAGGCTTCTATCCATTTCACACATTTCTCCCCTATATTATAGCTTCTAACTTTCTCTATTAACCTTTTATGTGGGACCTTATCGAAGGCCTTCATAAAATCGCAATATACCACGTCTATTACATCACCATCTTCTAGAATTTGCATCCAATCATCTACCACCTTAATTAGCTGTAGTACCGTCGACCTCCCCGGCAAGAATCCGAACTGTCTCCCACTGAAAAGTTGGTTTGACTTCATATGATCCATTATATTATAATGGATTATAATATATTATTATTATATATATATCTAACATATTTGTCTAAATAATATATCGATGGTTTCGACCCGGTGTAAAACTGGATAAATTCCGCCTTTCTAACTTTGGTCAATATAGGAGACGCAACAATATAGGTAGCAAATTTCTAATGGTAGTTTTGGGTTCCTATCATCATATGCTTCAATTCTATATACTTTTTATCCCCGGAAAAAAAAACATCTTGGGATTTTCATCTTTTTTCTTGGGATTTTGTTTTGTTTTCATTAACCTAACCAAAAAACCTAACCTAACCTAACCTAATAGCCCCCAAATACATTTAAGTTAGGTTTGGTTAGGTTAATGAAAACAAAAATCCCAAGAAAAAAATGAAAAATCCCAAGATTTTGTTTTTTTCCCCTGGGGATAAAAAGTATATAGAAATGAAGCATATGATGATAGGAACCCAAAACTACCATTAGAAATTTGTTACCTATATTGTTGCGTCTCCTGTATATTTACCCTAACTTTATGTAGCCTGGCATGTTAGTAACTTATTTAGCCTAGGCTATGACTCATGCCTATGAGTACTGAGTAGCCTTAACCGATACATATTTAGCCTACGTGAGTAAGGAGATGGCCACAATTTTGTTAGTATCATTCAATGATTCAAGGACTCAGGAGCCTACCTTATGTTACTATGTATGTGTGTGTATGTAGGCCTATGTGTGTAGCAGTTATGGTGATTTCATGTTGCTGCCTGGTGTGGTGCGGCCGTGCGGATTCACTAGGTGTAGGTCACAGTTGGTGGAGTGCTTCAGGGGAACTTTGTTGAGTCTTGCTGAGACACTGTTAGCGCTAGCCTAGGCTATAGGCTACCAACATCGGCAACTGTGGTGACATGATAGGGCAGTGTTGTGGCAAGTATGTATGTACGGTAGGCTTACTGTATGTGTTGGGTGGAGGGAGAGATGTGGATGGATATATATGTGGGTAAATAGATGATAGAATTAAGTTAGCCTAATACCATACTGCCACAGCCCGGCCCACAGGTCATAGTATCTGATCTAGAAACTAATTGCCTGGCAGTGACAGCACAGGTGGGGCAGCCCTGAAGGTATAGTATACTGAATGTACCGTACTGAAAATATACTTCTTCTGTGCCCTCATTTTTGCTACTGCCACATAATGGTCAGACAGACCCCCCTTCCCAGTGCCCCATCTTAGCGCCTAACACTGATTTCTTCAATTGTTCATCTATGCATATAAGTACTGTAGGCTATTCATAATCAGTGAGCGCCTTTCTTTCCACTGTCTCTCCCTCCCTCCTTAATTCTATAACCATTTTCAGATCTCAGATTTCGTGGACCCCGGTGGGTATGGGGACGTGTCGGGTGAGATGGCCGTCCCAGGCACTGTGGGCAAGACTGATTCGGAAGAATACAACACCTTGGACGAACCTGTGCGAGAGACTATTGTGAGCAATTTTCATACATAGGGCCTACATACTGTAACTGTAGCGTCTGTAGGTCTATATATACATGAAAAAGAGACAGATTATGTAAAGATGATAGATCTCGGGGCAATGAGGGAAACAATGGAAATTGGAAGTAGCTTGTAGTAGAAGGTTAGCAGGTGAATTTCTATCATAATCAGGGACTAGCACTAGTACTCATTTGAAATATATACTATATGAAGTGCCAATATTATTTATACACTTATCGGGTGTACTTGACTGGGAAGTTAGAAACGCAAGCGATATACACAATATAGTTTATTTAGGCTGTATACATTTGAGAACAATAAATGTAAAATTACAATCACATTACACAGACCAAATATACAGTAGGCTAGAAAACATACCTGGTATGTACCGTTACAACAATGTCTTGGTGTGGGATGGAAGAATATCTAGCGGCTAAGCGAAAAAAAAAAGAAAAAAAAGAGAGAGAGATACAATGCAAAGAATATTATACAGATCTGTATATTCAGGCTATCTGGGATTTCTCCACATTATGGCTAGAGGTCTTGCTAGTGATGTTTTGCAGTTCTTGAGCTGGACTGAGCTCCATAAATCTGGTCCTGGGGCTGAGTGGAGTGGCAGGCTATTTATTGCCCTTGCTATGTCAGTTGACCCAAATTCGGTAGTCTCATTAACTTTTTCACAACAAATGTTGTCATCCCTATGTCTGCCGTTGTTTTTCGATAGACCTCTCAAGTCGCCAGTGCCGTCCACCAGGCTAGAGTGCTGCTGCTTAGGGAGGGGAGAGGGGCTAGTGCAAGTCCCAAGTGGAGAGGGTGGAGGAGGAGACTTGAGGCTAGTCTTGGAAAATATGTGTTGATGCTGGTGAAGGATGGGAGCCTGTGTCAGCTGCTTTGTCTGACCTATCAGGGTCATGGCTTTTCCCGGATTGACGATTGGGAAGGTTGAGGGGCGGGATGATTGGTATGTGCGTTGGGGAGGGGACAGGGTGGTCATTCTCTCGTAGGTACCTCGTCACTACCTCGTTCACTTTTGAGTTTGACGGGACGTGAATCATTGACCGTATCCTTGGGTGTTCAGTGTCTTGCTCATTGATCCGTGGCCGTGGGTGTTGTGTATCTAGGGCCTGGGTATTCTTGATTACTTGCTCATCACTATGTACAGTATTTATAACTAAGAGAGAGAGAGAGTGTTTTTTAATGCATAGACTAGTTTGTTATGTGATATTTCTGATATACTGTACTGTACTAGTAAGCGACATGACTACTTTGGAACTACTAGTACTGTATGTATCTACCATGTATCTGATTTATGCCATAGCTTATGTTAATTTTGTTTTACAGATGAGAGACTTGAGAGCTGTAGGTACCAAATTCTTTCATGTTCTATATCCAAAGGAGAAAAAAGCCTTGCTCAAAGAATGTGAGTATGAAATGAAGCTTATCAGTAAATCAATACTCTCTGTTTTGCTATGTTTTCTTGAATTCACATCTCGATATATGTCAATTAATGGATTTCTGGATAAAATATATTGAGCCACTGTTCAATTCAATTCAATTTCAATACTATACAAAATAGTTTATTGACATGAACATACTGTAATTTACATATACAGTACTATACAACAACAGTACTATACAACAACAACAACAACAACAACAGTACTATACATTTAATTACTCTTATAGCCTAGACTAATACAGTATCAGTTTTTTCCTTGATAATGAGGACTGATGCTGTAATGGGAAAATGGCTTGATAATGTGGAAAAACAAATATGTAGGCAGTGTTTTCCCATAATATCGTACCATTTATCCATAGCTGAGGCTTATTCAAGTTTCTCCAGAAATGTCCGAAGTAAGCTAATTCTATGGTATGTTGGTGGTGTAATGGTTTAGATGCTTATGTTCTGGGTGTGGTGTCCCGAGTTCGAATCCCGGGAGGACCATATTCTTTCATTAGTTTATTCAAGTGCATTGGGGTTTGTAATTGATGATTAATGTTAAGAACGGGGTGTTACTTAATATACAGCATCTATAAAATGCTGACAGTTAATGATTAAGTAATATTGATATACTGTACTTTTCTTTTCAGGGGACTTATGGGGACCACTCATCCTCTGCACCTTCCTGGCTATGTAAGTCATTGTTCTGAATGTCATATTACCCAGTTCAAAGTTTAACATATTATTATCTACTGTATTTTTCTAAATATGTTACATGATGTGGAGTTACACGGAGGGATAGACAGACGAATGAGGCAGTAAGAGAGCGGTGTGGTGTGGATGTATATGTGCTGGAAAGTTTGAAAAGGAACACCTTGAGATGGTTCGGCCATGTTGAACGTATGGGAAGCGAGAGAATGTACGAGAGTGAGGTGGAGGGACAGAGAGGGAGGAGCAGACCGAGAATGAGGTGGAAGGATGGAGTTTAGAGGTACCGTATATGAGAGAAAGCGGAGTTGGATGGGAGGAGGGGTGTTAAGTGACTGGAGACAGGTGCATGGGGGCGATTCGTTTGTGGCCACCCATTCGGGGATCACGGCATCCGGCAATAGATAGTGAATGTTCTTTTTACTCTTTTATTTTTATGTTTTATTATTTTCTGATTTCTTGTCATAAATGTGCTACTGTGAGCCACCTTGCGCAGGCAGGTTATCTATAAAATCTTTGACTGTAATATATACTGGTAGTAATTTTATGACCACCATTACTCGATAACCAGGAGGATTTGAGCAAAAATGTTGTAGGGCCATATGAACGACCAATATCCAGCACTTTTAGGTTCATTTGGTTACTTTTCAAGGGGGTAGATTTTTGCCAGAAAATATGTCTAGAAGAGGCGATGGGAAAACCATATCATGCAGTTCTTGGTTTAATAAACTGTGGAATGATAATATGTTTTTTTTCCCAGGATGGTTCAAGGCTCGGACGATGTTGACAAACATGACGGAGGGCCGGAGTTTGCACAGGTGTTTGTCATCGTGTGGCTGGGAGCCGGTGTTGTTACCATGAACACTAAGCTGCTGGGAGGCACAATGTATGTAGATAGCCTAAGTTGTGTGGTGTCCCGAGTTCGAAACCCGGGAGGACCATATGCTTTCATTAGTTTATTCAAGTGCATTGGGGTTTGTAATTGATGATTAATGTTAAGAACGGGGTGTTACCGGTACTTAATTTATGTAGTTTGTCTAGGTTTTTCTTTTCCATAGCTCATCTAGATTATTTTTTCTGTTGTGCATTTACCGTAGACTTTCTATACTTTGTCTAAAGTTTTTCTATCCGTAGTTTATCTAGATTAAATTTCTTCACATTGTCATTTTGTGGTTGAGTGCCAGACTTGTTACTATGAATTAAAGTGTAAAACTTGCAAACTAAACTAACCAAAACTTGGACAAAGGCAAAATGACATGAAAATCGCTATGTGGAAACAACGCTTACTAAAATAAAATTTATGAAATAAAAGAACACAATCCACCACATAGGGTGTACATTACTACATGAGCAAGTTAATCTGTTTCCCAAGCAAACTAATCGCACACATAACAACGCACTATTGTCACGTTCAAGGAATTAGTCAATTTGGGAACTCCTGGGAGGCGTTATATATGAAGATAGGTTCTTCTTTTCATAGATGTTCTTCCCGTAGTAGTTCAGTTAGTGTTCATATTGTTTTTAAAATTACCTTTTCATAATCTATCTTGCAGTGAAAGTCAAGTTAGTGTGTAGTGAGTATCAACTATTTCAATCTTCCTTCTGTTTTAATTAATTTCCTAAATTTTATATGCACTATTTGCACATTATATGAATATGTAGGGTACTAGTGTATTTAACTAATTTTTCACTTAAATTTAGTGAATATAAAAAGTAATAGAGAAATGTACAATTCCTTTGCAGTGGAAGGGCAATCTCTGGACATTGAAATTGGAGTGATTGGATGGAGAGAGAAGTAGTAGTAATAGTAGTTGTCGTTCCCTAGGCTGCCTGGCCGAACAGCCCCGGGGAGAGAGAAGTACTTTGTGGTGGTATTAAGGAACACCCTGTTCTTAACATTAATTCTCCATTACAAACCCCAATGTACTTTAATATATTAATGAAAGCATGTGATCCTCCCAGGATTCGAACTCGGGACAACACAACCATGTTGTATATTGAGAGTAGATGAAGACAATGCCAAGAATAATACCTGTATATGGAAATCAAATGAGAGGCTTATCTGGTAGTCCTTTATGAAAATTGTGCCGCCTCTCCACATCTTTCCCCGTAGAACTAGGGCAGCTGAGAGCGCCCATGAATTTACACTTTCTCCTCCACAATGCAGAACTTCTGCTTATCAGAATTCATTTATCCCCAGAGCTACTACTCTTTGGAATTCACTTCCCTCGAATTGCTTTCCACAAACTTACAATCAACAAATGTTTAAATCCAGTTGTTACAAACATTTTATGAATGGAGGATGCCTTTAGGCACATGGACCTTTTTGTTTTATCTGTGTTTTTCCTTCCTCCGTTCATTGTCTCTTAAAAAAAAAAAAAAAAAAAAAAAAAAAGTGGCAGACCATCATTAAGATGTAAGATTGAAGCTGTATCCCGTGTGGACCACTCAGTCTTTATATTGATGTAAATATCTACAGTGTATTGAAATGATCTCACATCTTGCTATATTCGGGTAAAGAAACAAGATGTACTGTATATAGAAGAAAACCAATCTGTACTGGAAGGAATAAATGTGTGGCTACAGGCACACATACAACTGAATGAAAGGGAGCACTGTGTTTTCACCTCTCATATGGTAAACTGTCTTTTAATCGAAAAATTCAATTAACCAAAATCACAAATCCCCCATGGATTTTGGTTAAAAGGGAGTTCACTGTATAGCAATTTTCACGGTGTTGTACCATATCAAAGGTGGGGGCCTTGTACAGTACAGGAACTGCAATGCTGTTACACCACAATTATAAGAATTGTGGCATTGGTCATATAGTATAAGCTGCAACTTTGGAAAATGGCAGCAGCTACAGTTTGACATATTATGAACATCAAGTCCAGGTTTCTTGAGAAAAGGCAGTAACAAAGCCTGTTTCTCAGACAGCACAAAGTTACCTTTGATGGTAAATAATAAAAAGGGGATGTGAAGTGTCCGTTGATGTTACCTACTGTGTATTTTCAGATCATTCTTCCAGTCGGTGTGTGTGTTAGGCTACTGCTTGCTGCCATCCTGCATGTCCCTCATCCTATGTCGCCTCATTCTCATCGCCAGCACCAACCTCTTCGCCCTCAGATTTATTGTCACCTGCATCGGCTTCATATACGCATCCTTTGGTAAGTCCGGCCTTTTCTTATAATGTATGTACATTTTTGTGAGGAATGTTATTGTTGTTTTAGTTCCCCAGACTGTCTGGCCGAACAGTCCTGAGTCCAATAGACCAAAGCCGCTCCAGACGCTTTGTCCCCCGAAGGGGCCAGGGTGAGATGAGATCTGTCTCTGAGAGGGAAGCGGGGGAGGAAATCATCAGCCCACAGGCTTGCACGCCTGGGCCAATGCCCCCACCGTCCGCAGACCCCCCTTGCAGTTCCACCCAATCGGGCGATCTCGCCAGCAACTTTGGTTGAGTGATCTCTTATACATCCACTGAGGAAGACGGTAGTGACCACAGAAACTGTTTGGAATAAATTTGTCCGTCATTATGGGTTTAATTATTCATTAGTAATCATATTATTGTGATATCTACCAGAAATTAGGTTTTATATATATTATATGCATCTTCGGTTGGTTTGGGCATCTGGATAGGATAGATAATCAAAATTGGGTGAAGAATTACAAGTATGTTTATGTTGATGGAGCTGCACAGAGGAGTAGACCTAGAAAGACACAGGATCAAGTTTTGAGATCCGATTTAAAACTGAAAACTTGATAAATTGATCATGTTTCGCATACCGGCAACTTATTTATTTTATATTATTGTTTTACAGCGGCGATGGTGTTCTTGGGAGACAGTCAACCCAGCTCAAGAAAGGCCCTGGCGGTATACCCGATATTCCTGTTCTACTTTGTCATATCCTGGCTCATCATCTCTCACTCTAATGTATGATCACGCTTCACTCCTTCCTAATAGACATCCTGTAGTAAGAGTGATCGGCCATAATTTCCTTCGGGTACCATAATGGCGCCATAATTATCAAACAATGGGGTGATATTGTATTATTGATTGTTATTGATTATCATTGATTATTATTATTATATATTCTAGCTCTGTCTTGAGTCGCACCCCCCGCCCCCAAAAGGAAAAATTAAAGAAAAAATTGGAAAAGTGGGGATTGGGCCTGAGTAGATAGATAGATTATTATACACTCTATTGATTATTATTATATTCAATGATCAAACTATATATCCTGTACCAGTATTGCCGAGTGTTTGTTATGGATATAGACGACATAATTGAGTGTAAAAATAGTTTAGTAGTACCAGTGGCACCATTATGGTGGAGTTTGGCCAATCTCCGTTATTATAGGGTCTCTAATTCACATATATGCAGTACAGTGTGTATATATATATATATATATATATATATATATATATATATATATATATATATATATATATATATACCAGTATATATATATATATATAATTATATATATATATATATATATATATATATATATATATATATATAATTTTATATATATATAAAGTTTATATACAGTATATACATACTTTGGGACTGGGCTCACTCACTTATGTATTCATTCATTAGCTAATGTCTACCTCTATGGTGACTGGCTATATAGACACCCATTTGAATCTTTGAACCTTTAAAACCAAACTCTGGAGCATTAGTGTTAGGCTACTGACCTATTTACATAATCAGTAGAACACTGTTAACTTGATTAGGTTCAATACAGATTCAGAATGGTGTATATTATTATTGCTTGTGAATGTATGTACAGTCAAAATCAGTAGTACGCAAAAAATCTTTTCCGTATACAGTGATAACATGATGGGGCATTGTTGTGGCAAGACTTTGTTGTACTATGCTGCAGTAAAGACTGTAGCCACCGTGTTATGCTGTGTGCAGTACTGTGATTGTACCATGGAAGCCACATTCACTGTGGACGGTTGCGGTCTTTAAACCTGTATGTATGTATGTGTAATTCAGAGTTACTATCACTTTTCCTAGACAATCCTCGTGTTGCTAATAGCCTATGGATAGTACTTTTTGTTTCATGTCGTAGAAATATCAAGTTGATGTCCCTCTCTTTGCATTTCACGCAAATGACCATCAAAGTTTGTAATCAACTATTGATTTTGACTGTACAATATATGTATATATATTTGTGAACATGGCTCATCATATGTACAACCCATGATGGTTCTCCAGGGGACAGAGTTACTGCTGTGAAAGAGAAGAGTTGCGGGACTGAAAGCCTAAAGTTAAGTAACATCCCGTTCTTAACATTAATCATCAATTACAAACCCCAATGCACTTGAATAAACTAATGGAAGCATATGGTCTTCCCAGGATTCAAAATCGGGACACCACACCCAGAACATAAGCATCTAAACCACGAGGCAGGAGTTTATCGGTTCTTTACGGCCTTATGTCTTTCCTATCTTTAACCTGTAGGCAAAGATCTACTTGGTGTGAAATGTTGGGGTGTTGGTTAACCCCTTCTGTACCGGCGACATCTTTTTAACTTTTTCTGGCTACTATCAGACGATTTCTGGCTACTATTAGACGATTTTAGTCAGTTTCAAAAGGGCCTCCAGCAATTAACAGGCTTCGAACTATCTCAATTAACCCTAAAATTCATAGGGTAAATGGGGATGCATTCTCGGACCAGCCAAAACCTAAACCCAAACACTTAAAAACCTATAATAATATGGTAAATCGGGGCATCGTATAGTGAGGGAGACCTGTATGCTGTAGTCTGGATTTTTTTTTCCAGCTGACGGTAAATTGCCAGGTCACCATCTTGATTACTTGGCATTCACACAAAAATTACAGCAAAATAATAATCATGAAAACTTGGCATTCAGAGATATAGTCGTTATATATTTTTCCTTCCCGGGAGGACCATATGCTTTCATTAGCTTATTCAAGTTTATTGGGGTTTGTAATTGATGATTAATGTTAAGAACGGGGTGTTACTTATTAAAAATTCAGTTGCTAAGGGATTAAATTTGCTATCAGCGGAAAACAAATAGACTATTGATACAAAGTTGTACTGGTTTACAGGGCAGGACTGCTTCAAAGTGAGTGGATGATGAACACCTCTACCTTCCACAGATATAAAATTAATTCTAGATTGGTATTTTTCTACTGGAACAGGGTGTGCAAAACTAGTAAAGCAATACTATATTTAATGTAACATTTCATATGGGAGAGGAATTATCGGATAACTAATAATATTAATGATAATTTTGAGACAGAAAGGGGCAAGGGAACGCAAAAGTTGTCCCGGACCCTGAGAATTGGAACCCTTGAATGTTATTGCTGTTTGGCCTCTGTCTCAAGTCGGCCACCTCCAGCAATGGGGTATTTGCCTGAGTAATATTATACATACATACATAGCATACATTTATAATATTAATTAAAATGTAAAACTTGCAAACTAAACAAACCAAAATTGGGACAAGGACAATATAAAGTCAAATTAAATTATCAAAATCGCTATGTGGAAACAACGCTTACTAAAATGAAAATTATTAAATAAAAGAACACAATTAATCAGTGAACCCAACTTCTATTTCTTTCACTCATAAACCAAGTCAATATGATGATTCTGGCTATTATTAAGGGTTGACACTTGCATTTTTTCTCTTCTTTTCACTCTTTCTCTCTCTCTCTGGCTTGCATCAATTTGGCCCCATTCAGCCTACTGTTTTAAGACGTTTATTCCCATCCAAGTGTCGATATTTTCCTGGCGAGCGATAGCTAGCCAGCATTGTATGAAGAGATTGGCTTCGCCGGAGACATTTTTCTATAGAAAAATGTACAAATTTAGCTTGCTGTCAAAACGTATTTTAAAATATGGTGGCTCGCTTACGCTCGCCAGGAAAAAATCGACACCTGGATGGGGATAAACGTCTTAGAACAGTAGGCTGAATGGGACCGAATGGATACAACCCAGACAGGGGGAGAGAGATAAAATTAACGAGGTGGGCCCCCTTAACGAATATGAGTATTTTAGTTAATGGGTTTATGTGGTATAAAAACCATGTATGTTTTAGTTAATGGGTTTATGTGGTATAAAAACCGTGTATGTTTTACTAAGTGAGAGACTCCGGTACTAGAACTTACCTTCCTACAGTCCTTCATTACTATAAGTCTATTCGCTGTAAGTAGGCGAGAAATCATGAACTCAAAAAAGGCTAGAGTAAATTGGCTGTAAATTTGCACCTCTATGCCTTGACCGACTCTTCCCAAATGGTAGAAATTTTTTTTTTTTTTTTTTTTTTTTAAAAAGAGACAATGAACGGAGGAAGGAAAAACACAGATAAAACAAAAAGGTCCATGTGCCTAAAGGCATCCTCCATTCATAAAATGTTTGTAACAACTGGATTTACTCGATTACCCTAGTCGTTTTTTTAGCTACAGAGGATAGAGGTCATGATTTCTCGCCTACTTACAGCGAATAGACTCTATCATCCTTGGTGCTCTTCATGCTTTGTGTTACCTTACACCATATTTTGGTACACTAGCCTAATTCATGCATGCTGGTCCAATTAGTATGCTAAATTGATCAAACTAATATCCACAAAATAATTATAGTTAAATAAATAATAATTATACTGTCAAAATCTATGGTAGTTCAGGTATATTTTGACATACATACAAATATATTGTTATTAAAATATATCAACTCTCCAGCAGCCTTGATACAATTCAGTATTTTAGTTACACCCCGTTCTTAACATTAATCCTGTATTACAAACCCCAATGCACTAGAATAAAATAATGAAAGCATATGGTCCTCCCGGGATTCAAACTCAGGACACCCCACCCAGAACATAAGCATCTAAACCATTACACCACCAACACAGCCATAAATGTAATCCTCACATGGTCAACCTACAAGGCAAGAGACTATCTCCGAAATTAACCAGGCGTGGAACACCCGTTAGTAGAGGATCTGCTCTAAATCCATAAGTGAATAATTAGACTGCCATGTACGAATAATTAGACTGCCATGTACGAATAATTAGACTGCCATGTACGAATAATTAGACTGCCATGTACGAATTGGCTAGTGTATCCAACCTACACATTCCATTGCATTTCATAGTTGAATTTATATCCATTTTGTTCTTTTTCCTTATATCTATTTTATATAAGTCTGTCTGTATTGTTTACCCCATTACCTAATACAGTATCTATTCTCCATATATAATAATCCTTTCAAGATACAAGGAAGACTTTCTTAAATTCTGGCTATTGGTAGAGGATTCTATTTGGTTTAGGAAGGAATTATTATATTTTTTCCACCAACCAACTTCATTTCTAAACTCAATTAATGAAGTCAACGATGACAATCCAATGACTCGAACCTAGGATACTCACACCGAAATTCCACGCACTTATGCATTTTAGGAATTGTAGAGGTTAGTTAAATGAGATGTACTTACCCCTCCGATCCCTAGAGAGCCTATCGGACGAGTAGAATTGTTGGATGTTAGCCTGAATAAAATTAAAATGAGTCTTCAAATACTGAAAGGGTTAAGGGGGGTCACCGGCTTTTTTTTTATCTTTCTCGCCTTTTCTCTCTTTCCCTGGCTTGTATCCATTCGGCCCCATTCAGCCAACTGTTTCAAGACGTTCATCCCCATCCAGGTGTCATTATATGGAGAAATCCGGCTTCGCCGGAGAAATGTTTCTATCGAAAAATTTACAAATTTAGCTTGCTGTCAAAACAAAAATATATATATGCTGTCTTGCTACCGCTCGCCAGGAAAATATTGACACCTGGATGGGGGTAAACGTCTTAAAACAGTAGGCTGAATGGGGCCAAAGAGAGAGGGAGAGAAAGAGAAAAAAAGCGGGGTGGGCTCCCTTAACCGTGAGAGAAATGTCATCCCTTAGCAGCCGAGTTACTGACACTTGGTTTTTTGGCAAAGTGAAAAACTATTACATCTCTGCTTTATATTTGTTTGTGTTTTAAGTGACATTATATTATCTATTTTTTATTAAATTCACCACACCACCAAACGCATCCAATGAAATTAATTATTGACTACTTGCGAGTTTCAGGTTATAAGGAAGTTGGAGACGTAAACATCGATAATAAACAGATATGCAATAATAATGTAGGATTCTGATGGAGGGAAAGTGTGTTGAATTTGATATGCGTTTATAAATGGACTACAACCGTATTTTAGTTGGTTATATCGATGTCTACAGCTCCAACTTCCTTATAGCCTGAAACTCGCAAGTGGTCAATTGACATATTGTAGAATTAATATTGTATGTGCTGATTTTTTTTTTTTTTTTTTTATAATAATATTTTGCAAAATTTTCAATGCGTTATTTCCAGATACAGTCAGTCCCCCTAATACACATATCCTCAGTCCGCGTTTACCCTATTCCGCGCCGAGGGGTAAAACAGGTACTCAAAATCCCTAAAACACGTATTGACCCCACAAAACACGAATCACGGTTGAAGAGTGGTGTAAAAATGCTGTTTGTTGTATTTCGCGCCACCCCCCCTCCCTACTCCGCGCGCGCACCCCTCGGGCCCTCGGAGGCCTAGGCTTCCCTGGTCCCGCCACTGTCACTGGCCTGGTCCGTGCGCTGATACTTGACCCATTTATTGTGTAACAACCGCCTTCCTACACCCATCTACAACTTCAAAATGCCTAGGAAGAATAAACTGGTGAAGGCACTACTGCGATCGGGAAATCTATGGGTTTATCCGGGGCCGGGGAAGCCTAGGCCTAGGCTATATGAACTCGCCCTGTCGCGGGGGTCTGCCTCGGAGCCCCCACTCTTGTCACCTACTTATAGCATTTAATTTTAATGTAAGGAATGACTTGTTTATGTTTCTATTATTGTGTATGCTTGATTGTCCAATTAGTATTGATTTTGATCAAAAATTACCGTCAAATGTGTGTGAAAATGCGGGCTGCCGCCCATATGTATTTTTCTCCATAAGTTATGTTATTCCCAATGCGCGAATTCCCAATACACGTCGTGTAATGCGGCCCATATAGGCGCGGATTGGGGGGACTGAACTGTAGTGATTTTGATAAATTTTTTTTTTTTTCTTATATATTTTGCGGTTCCTCTTTTGGTTTGTTTGTTTGTTTGCAAGTTTTACATAATAATGACATTAACCCCTTCAACACCATGACGTCTTTTTACCTTTGATTCTGACTAAAATTAGACAATTTTATGCAGTTTAAGACGGATATATGTTAATAAGAGGGCTTATTGAGATCGTATTTACCCATTTGAGTCTTAGAGGTAGACGATAAACTATAGAAAATCCTCTAATGGTAACCAGAATATGATGAAAATTATGTAATGGTGGGGAAGGAGTTAATACAATCAGTTACAGCTTGGTACTGGTACTCAAGATTGGGATCATGACAATTTCTTGCCCAGTGATTATAAACAGATTGTAATTGTTTACCTTTCAAGCTCCAATACACATTTATGTTCTGTTTCTGGCTACTATTAGACAATTTTATTCAGATTAGTAACTGTATATGGAAGTCAAAGGGTTGATTGAAATAGCATTTACCCTTTTAATACCCACAGATTTTTTTTTTTTTTTTTTTTTTTTTTTTTTTTTTTTTTTTTCCCTTCTATATTCCAACTACTCCCTCTCGGGCATAGGCTGATAACCTTTACACTCTACCGCTGAACACGGTGAGGCCCGTGAGGTCTTGTTCCAGTCTAGGGAGTGAGACATGCGGAGCTTCACGGCTCGAAGCAACTCCATCTCTGAAGCTGCTACGCCTCTGTGCTTCACAGTCTCATCCCCCAGGCTCGGACCCTCACTCAGAACGCCACCTATTGAGCAATTAACTCACTAGGCATTTCCCTCTTGTAGTATATTTTTGAATATGGGAATATTCATACAATGCTATTTAATCAGGGAACAATGAGGGTATTTATTTGGCAATTCGGTGTGCTGTGGTAATGCACTGATACTAGGTACAGCACAAATTCCATTCCAATAATATCTTCCCATTGACATATTGGGATTCGAACCCGAGTCCATTGGATTACCAGTCCAGTGGCAAGACCACTCCGCCACACCACCTACTTACTTCCTAAGCTGTATAAAATTGTCTAATGATAGCCAAAATAAACTGCTAAAAATGTGTCGGAGCTTCAAAGGGTTAATAGGATGAAACTGAAGTATTAATTTATCTGTATAGCAATGTTGTAATGTATCGTTTATCTGCACTATTGGAATCATGATTTATGATTTGCAATAGAATTAGTTACTGCTTATAGGCCAAGTCAAAATAATGCTTTTTCCAGCGCTTTTTGATGGGAAACTTCATTCTGTTTGTTTTTCAAGTTTTTACTTTACATTGGTATCTTCAGCTATAGTAAAGTTTTTTGTTTCAGTTGACAGTACAGTATATTGCCCTGTTCCTATATTAATTACTTGGCTATTGCAAAGATTTTGTAGCGAAATATGTTTTGATCTATGATATATTAGCATTAATGTGATGTAGAGACATTGTTTCATATTTTTTCATCCTATATTGAAAAATCAGCTGCTTAGGAGTTACATTCTCTCCCAGTTGAAATTAATATAAAGTACTGTAGATTTTTATATGATAGAAATCATAAAAATAAACTTTTATCTCAGAAGCTGTTAGACCCAGAATTGGCTGAAAATCAATCTATGAAAAGTGGTCTTATGACCCTATGTATGCTTCCTTAACCCTTGTCTAGCGGGTGTTTTGGGCTATTTTGGCATATTCAGGCCCTCCTGAATGATCAATCAAGTATCTGCATGAAAAGAAATTTATTCAGCAAAAAACTAGGCGCTAAAAGCTTCAAAATGAGACCAGAACGAGCTACGTAGCACTTGTGGTTCTCATGCAGTGGTGCCACCAACATGGGAGTTTAGCGTATAGCGGCATATTTTTTCCCACTACGCTCACTACTGGTAACACTGCCGGCCTCTCGAAAACAGAGGGAGCATGAGTCAGTGGGTGGCGGTAAGCCCTGGGTGTCGGACGTGTGGCCTGCTGCGCTCCTGGCCATTTGCACTCGATTTTAACCCTTTAAAAGCCTTAATAATGCTCCTAACTTGGTGCAAATTGGTGCACGACTTAAGTCGAGCGCCGCTCTTTAAGGGTTAAGCCAGCGCCAAACAAGGGCACGTATCCGATACCGGGAGCGGAATCACTTTATCAGATTCAAAATACTGTATACTAAAGAAAAGGCGGTTAATCGACCAATCTATACTAAATAAAAGGCTGTTATTCGACCTATGTGACTTTCATATTGATATTTTCAAGCTTGTATCTAAAAACCAGGAACAGACTCCTTGAAACACGAATAAATGACCCAAATAACTCAAAATAGACTTATTGCCTTAAATTGAAAAATCATATTGCAAACCCTCTAATGAATGGAGTAAATGAGGATGCGTTCTCGGACCAGCCATAACCCAAACCCAAAAACCTAAAAACTTATAATAATATCGTAAATTGGGGCATCGGATAACGAGGGAAAGCTGTACCAGACTGGGATACAGGTTATAATTATTATGTTCTCTCCAGTAACCAACTTTACTCATAAACTTGCATAATAAACAAACCAAAACTTGGACGAACACAGTAAAAAAAGACGAAAGAACTTATCAAAATCGCTATGTGGAAACAACACTTTAGCAAAATAATATTATAAATAAAAGAACACAATCCACTACATAGGGTGTACATTACTAAATGAGCAAGCTAATCTGTTTCCCAAGCAAACTAATCGCACATAAAACAACGCACTATCGTCACGTTCAAGGAATTAGTCAATATCGGATACAACTGAGCCATAGCATAATCAGTAGAGCGCCGGTTACTGATCAAAGGGTCATTGGATCGAAGCCGCACTGTCAACATTTTATTGGTAGATGTCAAGCCCGGGCAACTTGATCTAGCGATTCGTGACAAACGCCTATTGTTCATGGCCACCCCTTCTCGGGAATTACGGCGTCTGGCTGGCTAGAATACAACTGCCCGTGTGGCGCCGGCTTTATTATTTTTGTTTTGAAGCACAAGTGTTTTATTTGAATCACCTGTTGCTACCCCACCTCTGTACATGTGTGTACAGTACTGTTCTACGCATTACTTTACTGACTTTCATATGTAATTGTTGTTGGAGATGTCAACGTAACAATCAGATTTCCTTTAAGTATGTGTTTTTAGACGTTTTAAAGGAAGAAATTTGTATAATAATTTTATTATTATTATGGTTATTTATTTATTTTATTTTATTTTTCTATATTTATCGTTTGTTTTTATATAATCTTTATGCCAGGAAAGATTTTCTCAGTATTGTTCAGCAGTTAACCCCTTCATTACCGGTGCTGTACTTTTAACTTTATGCTGGCTACTATTAGACAATTTTATTCAGTTAAGGAAGGACGTCTAGTGACGTCTACCCATGAAAAAGCCTCGAACCATCTCAATTAACCCTTTTCACTACTACAGATCCGTCTTAAGCGGCACAAAATAGTTTAAATATAGCTAGAATAAACTTGAAAAGACGGCGCCGGTACAGAAGGGGTAATATACCTTTGGAAAGTTAGGTACCGGTCATTATTAGTACATTATCATCATCATCATCATCATTATTTTCCTGGAAAACCCTTGCTAAAGGATGGCCATGGCAGAAATGACTCCAGGCTACTTTTGCTATATATTTGCTATGAAATATCCAACCCCAAAAGTGTGCGTGCATGTTTTGTGTGTATATATGTGTTTGTATATATGTGTTTGTGTGTTAACATTTTCAACGAATGACATATATGTTTTAAAGATATATATAAATTAATGAAAATTGCAATGTGAAACCTACGAACAATGCACTGGTATAAATATTTGATCCCAGTCAAATAATTATTATGTTCTCTCCACTAACCAACTTTACTCCTAAACTCGATTAATGAAATTAACAAACACATGTGGCAGTCCGGGGATTCGAACCCAGGACGCTCACACCGAAAATCAACACACTTACGCATTGCACCACGAATACATTCTTGAGCTTGCATGACATTATAGGGCTGTGACTGATGTTCATCCTTGTTGACTGGTTCTTGTAACATTTAACAAAGTTGAATTGTATGTATGTATGTATGTATGTATATGCTCAGGCCCAATCCCCACTTTTCCTATTTTTATGTTTATTTTCTATTTTACTCTATTTTTTTATTTTTTTGTTTTTATTTTCTTGGGGGTGACCGACTCAAGACAGCAAGAACAGGGAAAACACAAAACACAAGACAGAACAATGAACAAACACAGACAAAACACAAAATTCACACACATCTAGGTCACCCAAGAGAAGACCCAGAGACCAGGGTCACCAAGGTCGCTCCAGCACTCCCCCGGCCCCCGACCACCCGGAGAGGCTCCGATCTCGGCAGGCAGACATGCAGCGGAGCCAAAGCCACAAGCCCGCCCACCACACTTCCAGGCGCACCCTTCATATTAATCATCTCCCTGGGCCAGGCGCCTGATGGACTATTATCTAGTCCAACTTGCGCCCAACCCCTTCCCCCAAATTAACAATTTATATTCCTAATAAAAAGTATGATTATGATAAGTCATAGTTAGTTGGTTGGTGGAGAGAACATAATTTAAAAGTTGAGATTTCTCCTTTATTTTCTAGTCATAGTAAAGTTTCACTTTAATCTTTCATCTCATACAGATTCTTCCTAAATTGTATAAATGTAGAATCAATTTGAAGAAAGTAGACTTGCATCATATTCCAGAAGTTTAAAACCAGTTGTGTGAAAGTTCCTGAAGTGATAAACATTCCTTATTGTTCATTATCAATCATTCATCTTGTTCACACATTCATATATATTGATAGTGCAGAATTTTTTGGAGCAGTACTATATATTTTAGTTTCCCAGTGTGGTGTGTTATGTTTAAGATTGTCCTGCAAATCTAAAAGCACATAGAACTGTAATAAATTATTTGATATCACTAAATACAAGAGCTAAAAACTTATACCTAACTTTCAATATGCCTCTTTTTACTTCTGTTAAGGTAATAAGTAAGGTAATATACTTTAATGTATATATGGCTGGTGTGGTGAGGGAGGTAAATGTGAGATCTATGAGTAGAGGATTGTGTTTAGTAGGAAAGAATGGTGGTGATTGGGAGTTGTTGTTGTTGTTGTTGTTGCTGATCCCCAGGCTGTCTGAGCGAGCATCCCCAAGGTCCCGTGCAAGGCCAAGGCCATAACTGAGTGCCCCCACAGAACACTCCCAGCTTTACCACTAAGAATGCCCAGGTGACCGAAGCCGCTCCCAGGCGAGAGGCTGAGGAGAGTGCGGAAACGCCCAGGACACCGAAGTCCCTCCCAGGGACCTGTGCCCCTTAACCTGACAAGCGCAAAATAGACCTAGGGGCTAGGGTAGTTATTTGTGCATTTCTAGCCTTGGATTCTGACAGAATTTGTTATATTTACAATATAGAGCATTATTTGTTTTCGGTATGCTTTTATTTTACATATATGATGTATATATGAACCTTCAAGAGTGCTAAAATAAGTGGGAAAAGCATTTGGGTGGTGAAAAACTAAGATATTGGCCACCCGGTCATAATCTCAGGCGAGAGAGAGCCACAGGCAACCCTCCTCTCTCGCTGTCTGTGAGGTAACTGAGACGAGCGGGGCGGTGTGGGCCGGTGTCTGGGTGTTGCATAACGATCTTTTCTGCAACCCACTTGTGCTACATTATCGCGGGAGAGAAAAATAACCGATAAATGATGATAATAAGAGGAAAAATAGGTGATAATTGAGGAGGGGAGGGAGGGGGGAATAAGGTGGGGAAGGAGGGGAGGGGGGTGGGTGAGATTTACATGGATGAGTACTGGAGGGGAATTATCTCCCCTAGAGACAAATTCCTTTGTTTTGATAGGCCCTTTTTTATGGTCTTGCTTCCGTGAGGCCTATCGCGTTCCCTATAGGAAGCCTTCCGTGAGGCCTATCGCGCTTGCCGGGTTAACAATTATGAAGGGAAAGTTGATTGGGAGTTGATTCTGCTGCTGTTTGCTGATAACACAGTACTGGTCGCAAGCCCAACCGACCTATGCCTCTTTAGTCACCTTTTACGACACGCATGAGGCATGATCTTTTGTATGGGCCGCAAAACAGCACGGAATACGGCTTGTGTGAACTGGGCTTTAGAGTCCGACTTGTTTCTGTTCGTTCGAAGTCTTCACTCCCCAGAGGATGAAGTACGTGGTGTAAAGGCCAGAAATTGTGGCAATAGCCTGAATGCAAAACATGATGTGGAGATATACTTGAGCCGACCAGGTCAAGTGGGAGTCTCTCTGCTCGCCTGCTGTGTGGGGGGACCCGAGGCGAATTTACTCATCTAACGAAGCTTAACTGCTACAGTAACATTGACAAGAGTAAAGTAAAAACATTTGTGTGTAAGTAACTATAGGTAGCGCCAACGAACTTGACAATAATCTTGATCCTTGACCTCTCTGTAACTCAAAAGGGCCTAGAGCAAATTAGCTGTAATAAAGTATCCACACCTATTTCCTGGTGGACTCCTCCCAATTGATAGAAACGTCAGCCCAATTGCTTTCATTCATTTTGAGTTATAAGATGTTAAGGGGTCAAGATTATTATCAAGTTCGTTGGTGATGGGCTTGTCTATCAGAGTGAGAACTGATCAATCTCTGCCATACCCATAGCTTACTCTGACTGCTCCTTTTACTTATATATTTTCTAGATCTCGAGTGACGGCGTCTCTTCCGTGGATTGACCTCCCAATCTACCAAGATTGGAAGCCAAAGCGTCACATTTTTCCTTTGCCCCTCATCTTTCTCTTCATAATTGCTGAGGGGCATAGGGCCCTGGGTGGGTCTTTGGTTTCCCGGGCGTTTCCACACCCTCCTCAGCTCCCCGCCATGGAGTGGCTTCGGTCACCCAGGCATTATTGTGGTCGGCAGGGAGGGTTCTGTGGGGGCGCTCGGTTATGGCCTTGGCCTTGCTCAGGGCCTTGGGGCTGTTAGGCCAGGCAGCTTGGGGAACAACAACATTATCAAGTTCGCTGACTCTACCTATAGTGGGTTTTACTCCCATTACATCTGACATTTTTTGATGAGCTCTTTGTTTATGTTGAAAACTGTGATCATATAAAAAAAAAATGTATTTCTCCAGGTGAGAGTAAATTGAATATCTTAGCAGCTGATTGTGTTATAATTAATGGAATAATATGCAAATACTCTGTCTCTGCGTCATATATATACTAAGTTTTCATAAATATCAGCATATTTCGCTTGAAAATCTTGGTAATAACTGAGTAATCAAGACGGGTACATGACAATTTACCATCAGCCGGAAAAAAATAGACTATACTGTAGTTATGTTTTCTGCCTGTAGTTGGTCCGACGGTGGATGGGACTCGTTAGCCTTGGTCGGCAACCCATCTAGGGGAGACAACCTTATAAAAATCCGGGTGGATGGGACTCGTCAGCTTTGGTCGGCAACCTGTCTAGGGGAGTAAACCTGATACAAATCCGTATTGCTTACCGGATGGACTAGCCGAACACCACTGTAGAAAAATAGTGCTAACAAGATACACAGAGGTCCTCGGAGTTGGACGGATCCTAAATTGAGTGGTCAATCCTGTAAGTCCTTCAGTAAACTGGCTCGGGTTGTCCCTCTTACAGGGAATAGGTCCGCTTGGGGGTATTCTGTGAATGGCCACCCTCATTAAGGGGAGTAAGGCATCCGGCAATAGATAGATAGATAGATAGTTGGTCCATGCCCACCCAAATTATGCCGGAACCCGGGTCGATGGTGGTCACTAGGTAAGATGACCAAGTATGTCTAGGCCTACACAGTCTTGTTGTTGGGTAGATTTTTCCTTGGTAAATTATGGAACTACTGAAGAGAACTATCACTGGTGACTTCTCTCACTTTACATGTCATTAGATTAGACATCACATGTTGTAGCTAGGCCTATAGGTGAAATATTTGCAACTTTAGGATTATCGATTATGGAACTGGCAAATTTATTGTTTCTGTACACAATAGAATGGGATATTTATGTGTGATAATTGTTATTGAATTTCAGCTTCCCAATGCAAACTAAACCGTGGAAGATGAGGATATATATGATTCCATAATACAAATGGTAAAATTCAAAGTTTGAATTTCGCGGTTGAACCATCCCAAGTGGGATCGTCTTCCCTGTATTTCATTTACCAATATTGCTAATCTTATAGAATACAATTATCTCTCTGTAGTTTCCTTCTTCTATTTTCACACTGTTTTATAAATTTAGCTCTACTATTTCCAATGAATGACGCATCTCAGCATTCTTTTATTTTATGTTTACATTATTTTCTGGCGGGCTCTCTTGCAAGGATTTTTTCGAATCTTTCAAGTTTCTGTCAAATACTTGTTTTGTCATCATTGTTAAGTTATATCCATTTAAGTGTTCAATTATAACTTCAAACGGGATACACTTATATAGTTTTTGAGGCATTTACAAAGTTATTTAAGAGCCATAGGAGAAGGAGAGATGGAGCCTCTGTCAGAATGTCACTCAGAAGTGGTACAGAAAGATGAAAAAGTTGAGGATAAATTTACTATATCTACTGTGTTGGAGAGGTAAGGCCGCAAGGGGAAGGATGGGTAATTCTGCAGAACAACTAGGCCTAGGCCTACTCCTGTTTTTGTAGGTTTAGGCCTAGCCTAGCCTATAGGCTATTAGCCTAGGCCTAGGCCTATATTTTTATATTTTAATAGCTTAGGCCAGCCTATTCTGCCAGTTCTGGTGTAGCCTAGGCTAAGGCTAGGCCTAGCCTATTTCATTGTTAGAAAATGACTCAAGTGAGGACAGCAGTTTTTCGTATTAGGCCTAGCCTAGACTAGTCTAGAACTGTTGGTGCCGATTTATCACTTTGTCTTCGCCTCTTGGCTCTAGCCTATATTTTCGATGTGAACGCAATTTCCGGTAGCCTAGGCTACTCCTAGGCTACCCCTGAAACTCTGAAAGTCTGAAACAATATAGGATAGGACTACAGTAGGCCTACAGAGTGTACAGCGTAACAGTCGAGTGTCGACCGACTCGACCTAGGCAGCTAGGCTAATAAGTAATAAGTGATGTCTCGCAAGGTGTCGAACAAATTCTGAGTCCATTTTGGTTAAAATCCAGGGTAGCCTAAACCTGACTTATAGCCCAGGCCTAGCCTCAGCCTAGGCTAGCACCAACAGCAATTTTGGTAAATATTTTACTTTCTATGTGTTTTTTCCTTCAGATAGCCTATAGGCTAGCCTAGGCGACATTAGGCCTAGGCCTAGTCACCTAGTGTTGTATTAGGCCTAGTACAATGACTTGGAGCAGAAATGAGTAGCAACTAGCCTAGGCCTAGGCTCTATTTACCCATTTTCCAACTCCCAACAATCCATATTATTCTATAACCACAGCCCCCACTAGTCGGGAGGGCTATGAGGATCAAGGAAAATGTGGGGTTAAAGATGCTAAAAATGTAAAAAAGTTTTAGGCCTAAGCCTATTTGACAACCATTTGCCATGGAATAAGGCCTACAGGAGTACAGGATTTGTTGAGGGGGGGGATTCCCCCCCCCCCCCCTTCAGACCTCTCAGGCCTCAGCCCCTCTGATAGATAGGCTATATAGATTGGATCTTTGGAGTGCTTGTGGCTGAGGGGAAATGTGTGTGATTCGTGCAGGGAATGTCCAGGGTTCACCTACCCATGGCCGCCCAAGAGGTTTATTGGCCAGAGGCTCGGAGAGTATGGAGTAGCCTATGGACAGGATGGACTTCCGTATAAAGTTGCAAATGCACAAGTGAAAAGAATATGCTAGCACCTGATCACCATTGGGCGTGCTGAATACATTGATCACAGAATAGACTTACACAGCCATTCCAACAGTTCAATAATAGACTCATCTGCCATCCATGATCCCGTCGTGGAATGCCTCTCACATGCAAGGGTTAACTTTCTTCTTAATGTTTCAGACTGTTGATAAAGAAGAGTGAAGTAGAAGTTTTAATAGTGGGAGAAGATCGACTCCTTGTAACCTGTGAACCCTGCCCACCTGTGCTCGCCACTGCCAGTAAACACAAGTCAGAGATCTTACTAGTTCAGCAGCATACTCAGGTACGGTACGGTAGTTGATTTCTTTTTACCGTTATTTGTTGTTATTACTGTAGGCCTAGTACCAGTAGACCCTGAGCTAGTACAGTCCTTCCTCATAATACATGTCTATGTGGGCAACACACTGCCTCTTGTAATGTGAAATTATGTACCGGTGTTGTGGATAACGTATCTTATGGGGATAATTACTTTTTTTTTGTGCGTATGAAGGAGACAATTTGCAAAACTGCCTATAACAAGTGTCTCCCTCAAAGTTGAAAGAGTGACAGAGGGCAAAATTAAAGATATGCACGATTAAAAATGTTTGGACACACAGAGTTTGAAGCAGTTTAAGTCATAGGATGAGGGAAAGATTATTGGTACCATATTCCCACATTATACGAACACTGACTCTATGTCTATGTTTTGTGATACTGTAACATTTTGTTTATTGTGTTGCACCCTTTGCAAAAACTTAATAGATATATTTTTTTATTTCAGCAAAGCAAAAGGTTAGCAAGTTATGCCTCACTGGACAACAGTTCTGCCGTCTCCCACACTCCGGCCAAAGCGGAAAATGGGTTTATGTCACCTATGAAGAGTCAGTCCACAAATGAAGGTAAATTGATGTTTCAAAATTTATACCCGGTACTGCATTGTAATTTCGCCACGGCGCTAATAATTTGCATTCAAACGCCGATATCTCCGAAACTATTGCATGGATTCGGCTGTAGTTTGGCTTAGATTGTAGAGCAGTTTTGGTTTAGGTTGTAGAGCAAGTTTGGTTTAGGTTATATAGCTAGTTTGGCTTAGGTTGTAGATCTAGTTTGGCTTAGGTTTTGTTGTAGTTTCGCGGGGCCTGGAGCCGGGGCTAGCGGCGCGTCTGACGGTATGGTTGGGCGTGTGTGGGGGTGTTTGTGGGTGGTTTGTATGTGTGTATGTTTGTTTGTATGTTTGCGTGTGACACAGTGTTGGCAGTAGCCATCAGCTGCTGCCTGGTACTTTGTACTAGCAACCTACACGCCGCACCCACACGAGACACGTCCACACCCACACTAAATACTTCCACACCCGTAGGCCTAATAAATACGTCCACAACCGCACTAGACACGTCCACACCTGCACTACATGTCCACAACTCCACACCCGCACTAGACACGTCCACACCCGCAATAGACACAGTGGCGCCTAGGCCTACGCATGTGACACACCTGCATCTCTGCCCGCCCTGTTCAGTTGTGTGTGTGTGCGTGCAACGTTTTTCTATTGGCATGTTTAGTGTCAGTTTGGGTTTGTGAATGTTTTCATTGCTTTTACCTGTGTGCTAGTGTTTTGTCTGGCCATTAATCATATAATGTTATCTAGTTTACTAGCTAGATGATGCATAAAATAGGTCGCGGCGAAATTACCCTGCCGGGCGGGGTAATTTCGCCGCGAGAGTGATTTTTTTTCAAAAATTCGGCAGCATGACCAAAACATTATTTATTTTTTTAGTTTTTTGGGCATCTATAGCAAAAAGGCTGAATGTATAGATACAAAATAAAAAAATCAAAAAATCCATTTGTGGCAGTTTCTATTTGTCAAAATACCCGATTTTCAGCGAAATTACCCCGTCTTACCCTATAGTAAAGCCTCGTAGATAGCATTTTTTTTTTGTCATACCCGGCACCAATTTTGTGGATGGAGACAGGATAGAAAATCTCCCAACTCAGTTTTCCCTCAACCTTGTCAACCCTAAAGAAAATGTCAGTCACCCAAAACCCCTTAGTTAACCCCCCACCTAACCATACCAAATCCCCCCCATCCCATCCAGCTCCCCAAACCTACCGCCCCAGCCAGAACCACAACAAAATTGGCCAATAAATCCAAATGGCCCTGCTAAATGAAAATTTTGCACCCCATTCTGACACCAAAACACAGTCCTCAACAAACTTAATATCATGCTCTCGATTCATAAATTATCTTAGTCACTGGTTGTCACACTACAGGATACATTTTCACCTGTCTGCGCTCACTCTCCTTCACGCTCAAATACCCGTAACTCTCAGCCTCCCACACCCCCACAGGTAGACGACAAACTAAAGAAAATCGTCTGATGGTAACCAGAATAGGATGAAAATTACGTCATGGTGGTGAAGGGATTAATTATTGTTATTGTGACAGATCTGGATGTTACGGGCTCCCCCTTGAAGTGTCCGTTCATGCCAGACATGAGTGAGGCCGACTTCTCACCCTTCACTATCTCTCTCCCGTCCGCCAAGAAGACCTTGAACTACATGCCCGTCTCCAGTGGCAGAGCTGGGTAAGAAATAGAAACAAAAAATGGGTTTACAGGTCTCCCTCGATTTACGATTGGGTTACGTTCTTGAAAACCCGATCTTAAATAGAAAAATCGTATTGCGAACCCTAAAATTAATGGGGTAAATGGGGATGCGTTCTCAGACCAGCCAAAACCCAAACCCAAACACCTAAAAACCTAAAAACCTATAATTATATCGTAAATTGGGGCATCGGATAGTGAGGGAGGCCTGTATATTAATTTTATTTTTCTTCTGTGTTGTTGTTGTTCCCCAGGCTGCCTGGCCGAACAGCCCCAAGGTCCCGAGCAAGGCCAAGGCCATAGAGCGCCCCCACAAAACCCTCCCTGCTTACCACTAACAAAACCCAGGTGACCGAAGCCACTCTAAGGCAGGGAGCTGAGGAGGGTGCGGAAACGCCCGGGAAACCAAAGCCCCACCCAAGGCCCTGTGCCCCTCAGCAATTATGAAGGGAAAGTTGAGGGGCAAGGGAAAAATGTGACGCTTTGGCTCCCAATCTGCCAACTTTTAGGTTGGCAGTAAGGAGGTCGATCCACGGAAAAGACGCCGTCACTTGAGATCTAGAAGATGTATAAGTAAAAGGAACAGTCAGAGTAAGCTATGGGTATGGCAGAGATCGCTCAGCTCTCACTCTGATAGACCAGCCCATCACCATCACCACATTTCTTCTGTGTTTTATATGTTAGTTGTGTGTCCCGCATTCAGAGCAAGATGGCCTACATAAATGCAAGGCTTCATGAAAAATAAACAAAAAGAAAAGATATTCTCATACCTTTTCTTTCCTTTCTTTTGTTCTTTAAGATACATATTTCTGTTGTGTTATCATGTGGGGGGAGGGGCGATTTGGTATGCGCACTGGTGTCTGTGAAGTTTATTGTTTGGTGAACCAAGGTGATTTAGTCCACCGCTGACGCCGTCGGCCCGGTCTTGTCTGATGGTGGTGAAGTCATGAAATGTACTGTAGGTGTTTTTGGTATTGTGCAGAGTTTTGTTTCTTGTATGATGGCAATGTTTATATTGTGTTGTTTAATGAAGTGTGAGAGTTTGTGTTTCTTTGTGTTAATACTATCTATGTTGAAGAATTATGTTGTGTGTGCGGTGTATGTTGGGTGCTACTGCACGGGGATGGGGTGGGGAGGAAGGAGGTGGTGATGGGGATGAGGATTGAAGTGCAGGAGATCAGGTATAGATGGATGAGGCTGGGGTGGGATGTGAGTGGTTGAGGATGTGGGTGGTACGGAAAGGATTGGTGTGTTGGAAAAGAGAGGTGTGGGGGGTGTAGGAGAGGGGTTTGACTGGGAAAGTGAGGGGCATGAGGAACAGGTCTAGGTGTTTGTGTAATGTTCCGTGGAGGCAAGTGTTGTGCAGGTGAAATGGGTCCAGTTCCCACATGAATTGCAGAGAACTGAACCCTTTGTGTGGCGACTCGAAGTGATAGGTTTTGAGCACGTTTGACATATGTATTTGTGGGTGGGTCCTGAGTTGCTCTCGATGTCTCCGACTAGAAGTCTTTGAGAAATAACAGCCGGAGAGTATTTTCTCGGTGTAGAAAAAACAGTGTAATGTGTGTGTCTGGTTCTGAGAGCTGTGGTACTTGCCCGGGCGACTGAAGCCACTCCAAGGTTCTCGTGCCACCAAGAGGGGGCAGGGGTTTGTTGTGGCGCTTTGGCTCCCAGGACTGCTCCCCATGGTCGGCAGCCAGCTGTCTTCCATTGGTCGGCGATTTTGTCCCCGGCCGGGAGGGTCGGCAGCCCCGGGAGGTGGACCCACGACGTAGACGCCGCCACTCCAGGTACTGTTATACAGACTTAGTGATTCTTTATATCACTATTTTACATCTTTTTCACATGAAGGCCACAATCCAGAATGCTCAGTTTTCTCTCTTATTTCAGAATTATTGCATCCAAATTCAACATGGCCTTGAGGAAAATGGCCAAGTGTACGACAGAATCTCTTCCACTGTGGGTTGCCAGTGATGGGAAAGATAACCAGGTTAGTTATTTTTTGGTTTTATGTTTATATGGTAGCTATTATTCCTTTTAGTACACCATGAGCCTTGTCATTGGCTCTGTGTTGGTATGGCACTGCCGAGACTGGTGAGGAGCAGATAGGCGCCACAAGGGACTTTACTAGTCTTACCTGGGCGCTGTTTTGGTACCACACCAGAGTCGGCCGCAGTGTTTAGTGAAGAATGTGGTGGCAACACCAGCACTGTATTGCAGAGTGTTACAGAATATACACCTACATACGTTAACCTATATAAAGATACACTATAGTCTGTTTTTTTCCAGCTGAGGGTAAATTGTCATGTTTCTATCTTTGTTACTCAGCTATAAGGTAGATTTTGTAGCAAAATATGATGTTAATAAAGAAAACTTGGCATTAATACAACACAAAGCCATAGTCTTCTCATATATTTCCACTAATTATCGATAAATCAGCTACTAAGAGACTCAATTAACCCTCAGCTGGAAAAGAAAAAGAGTATAATATCACTGGTATATGTATGCAGGGAACAGTGTTTGTTGGCGTGTACAGTGAAGAAGACGGTGGCAATACCAGGACTGTAGTGCGGAGTGTGGGACCATACCTTGGCTGGGAGAGTCTACCTTCCATGGATCACCTTACTCTACACCACACCGCCGTAGGGCATAACGGCAGGGTTAGTACACGGCTCTTGTTATTATAGTATGGATATTATTGCTATCTTTACTTAATATTTTATCCTTAAGGGAGATCAGACGGTATTGTGCCGCATAATTTACTGGTTTGGCTCAATGGTTAAGGAGGGGGTCTCTAAACCTCTATCAAAGTAAGGAGGGGGTCTCTAAACCTCTATCAAAGTAAGGAGGGGGTCTCTAAACCTCTATCAAAGTAAGGAGGGGGTCTCTAAACCTCTATCTCTAAACCTCTATCAAAGTAAGGAGGGGGTCTCTAAACCTCTATCAAACTAAGGAGGGGGTCTCTAAACCTCTATCAAACTAAGGAGGGGGTCTCTAAACCTCTATCAAACTAAGGAGGGGGTCTCTAAACCTCTATCAAACTAAGGAGGGGGTCTCTAAACCTCTATCAAACTAAGGAGGGAGTCTCTAAACCTCTATCAAACTAAGGAGGGGGTCTCTAAACCTCTATCAAACTAAGGAGGGGGTCTCTAAACCTCTATCAAACTAAGGAGGGGGTCTCTAAACCTCTATCAAACTAAGGAGGGGGTCTCTAAACCTCTATCAAACTAAGGAGGGGGTCTCTAAACCTCTATCAAAGTAAGGAGGGGGTCTCTAAACCTCTATCAAACTTAAAAGAACACCCACAAGATCGCCCTTCGATATAAATTTGTAAATTTATCAGTAGAAAAAAATTCCGGCCAAAGGCCGGTTACTTCTATAATTACAGGCTCGCTATCGCTTGCCAGGAAATAATCGACACCTAAATGGCACGAAAGGTTTTAATATTGGCAAAGAAATGGGGCAAAAGGTATTAATATTGCCAAACTAATGGAAGGAACGTCTTAAAATCTCAAAACTAATATGCTAAACACGAGGGAGAAGAAGGTCCATAAAAACCAACTGCCTCACCTTAAGTTTGTAAATTTGTATTACTTTTCCAAAGAAGTTGGATGGAGGTTATGTTTTTGCCTCTATTTGTTTGTCTGTGTGTCTGTCTGTAAACAAGATATCCCACAAAGTTACTTACTGATTTTAATAATGTCTTTTGACACTGATTCACTCTCGTATCTTGTCTCGTGTAGACTACTTTAATTCTCTACGGTCTGATCTACTCAAATATGTATTATGAAAACTTCAGTCAGAGATAAATTGTGCTGCTCGACTGATTTTTGATAAGTTGTTTTGTCTTTTGACTGTGTTCGTCCAAGTTTTGGTTTGTTTATTTTGCAAGTTTCACATTATAATTTAGCTCCTGCTAAAACTACAATTCCCAAAGGACAAACCCATCTCAAAGAAAAACCAAGAATTACAATAATTTATCATTCCTGTATTATTATTATTACTGTTTGTACTGCACATACAAAATATAATCCTTAATCATCAGGTTGAAACATGTTAAGGGGAGGTTTTTAGTTGATTCCCTAGACTTCCATCAAGCTTAAAATTACTCCCCCTAGACCCCCTTTCAAGATAAATTTGTACATTTTTCGGTAGAAAAATGTCCCGGCTGAAAGCCGGTTCCTCTTATATTACAGGCTCGCTATCGCTCGCCAGGATAAAATCGACACCTACATGGCACGAAAAGTCTTAAAATTGACAGAAATGGGTCGAAAGTTCTTAAAATCGTCAAAATAATGGGGCGAACGTCTTAAAATTAGAAAAGCAATGGGGCTAAACATGAGGGAGAAAGGAGTCAAGAAAACAATCTCTCAAGTGGATATCTCCCCTTAAATACTATTAAAATTTGTTCGGAGGTTGAACCAGAAAATCTAAGAACCCTCTTTTTATGTCTTTTCAGGTGAACAATTCGGTGGAAGCAACATACAATGTGATGACTTCCAAAGATGAGGAAAAGGAGTCTAGTTTGCGGCTGATCTGCTGTTGGAAACGACCCATGACCATGCTCTCCCCCCCGGCACCAGACTCACTCACCACCGCTGTAAGTTTATTGTACAGTTATGCAGGATGACCAGTGGTTAGCACCCTAGATTCACAATTGAGACATCTGGAGTTTGATTCCTGAACAGGACGAGACTGATCGGCAGTCTCCAAAACCTCCTGATACCATTGTTCATCTTGCATTAAGTAGAAACCTGACTAATTCCTTGAATGTGACGATAGTACGTTGTTATATGTGCGATTAGTTTGCTTGGGAAACAAATTAACATGCTCATGTAGTGATGGCGGCCTCGGCACCACCACCGGCGTAGATGATGTCTCCCAAGTAGCAAACCTTGTCCTAGTGCCTCATTGCCAAAGTTAATACTCTCCAGCTGATTATTGATGACAAGCTCTCCTTTGCATATTTATAATGATTACTGTATATGTTAGGCTATGCATCACTGACACAGTAAGCACTACCAAATCATATATATACTACTGTACTGTATATGTGTATGTATAAAATATTTGATAATATTCAAGGACACTACATCCGCCTTATTAGAACAAATTTATTAGGGAAAATAGACACCAACAGATTCGCCATATTTTTCTCCATATAGTTCGCATGGAGGATTTTCGTTATTGACAAATTGAAAAAATACCCTTTTCACAGAAAAATACACCAAAAATCTGTCAAAGATGTCTAATAGCGGGGGTGTGGGGGCGGCAGGCCCCACCCATAATACTAGGATAGGTTAGGTAAGGTTGTTGTTGTTCCCCAATCTGCCTGGCCGAACAGCCCCAAGGCCCCGAGCAAGGCCAAGGCCATAACCGAGCGCCCCCACAGAACCCTCCCTGCCGACCACAATAAAGCCTGGGTGACCGAAGCCACTCCATGGCGGGGAGCTGAGGAGGGTGCAGAAACGCCCGGGAAACCAAAGACCCACCCAGGGCCCTGTGCCCCTCAGCAATTATGAAGAGAAAGTTGAGGGGCAAAGGAAAAATGTGACGCTTTGACTTCCAATCTTGGTAGATTGGGAGGTCAATCCACGGAAGAGACTTGAGATCTAGAAAATATATAAGTAAAAGGAACAGTCAGACTAAGGTATGGGTATGGCAGAGATTGCTTAGTTCTCACTCTGATAGACCAGCCTATCACCACATGACTAGAATCCAATCCTCTCAGCATCAGCTAGGAAAGGCCCTAGAAAGCCGATAGCTCCCCTATTTCAACCCCTTTCGGGGTTGGGCACCCGCCCTAGGTTAGGTAAGGTTGTTAGGTTAGGCTAATGTCCTTTCAAAGGGGTATAGGCTAGTAAACACTAGGACAGCTTATACCCGGTCAGAGGTAAGAAGAAGAAGAAGAAGAAGAGTCCTAATGTAGTCTCCTTGAATGCTACCAAATATTTATGTGTAGTAATGTACCACCTGCTTCAGTGTGTAAGTGTGGTGTGCGGAGACTCTCGCAGTGAAGTCTACCAGATGTACCAGGAGCTGCGAGTATTGATGGACTTTGTGTCTGGCTTGAAGTCTGGTGAGGTGATGTGGCTGATACAAGAACGCTCCAGTACCGTGGCTGATGATCTACAACAACTTTTCTCCTCCATAAAAGACAAAGGTACTGTAGGCAGGAGGCTAGGATTCCTCCTCCCTTTGTAAAATTCTCCTACTCAGCGAGACAGAGAAAGGGGCGAGGGAACGCGAAAGTAGTCCCGGACCCTAAGAATTGGAACTTTAAAGGTTTCTGTCTTGAGTCAGCCACCCCCAGCAATGGGGTATGTGTCTGAGTATATACATATATAAATACATACTGTAAGCTAAGACAAAATGGTGACCTAATAATGGGTAATGGAAGTTGATTGTGCTTGTCTTTTTCTGGGGAGCTGTACTGGTTGGCAAATTAGAAAAGTCAAATTATATATTCCCAAATTGACTAATTCCTTGAACATGATGATAGTGCATTGTTATATGTGTGATTAGTTTGCTTGGGAAACAGATTAACTTGCTCATGTAGCAATGTACACCCTATGTGGTGGATCGTGTTCTTTTATTTATGAAGAATTATTATTTTGCTTAAGCGTTATTTCCACATAGCGATTTTGATTAGTTGTTTTGTCTTTTTACTGTGTTTGTCCAAATTTTGGTTTGTTTATTTTGCAAGTTTTACATTATAATTTACCAGAATGCATTAATGAAATTATTCTGTACTACTTTTTCTCCAGATCATCCCCAGACTAAAGAAGAAGAGGAGAACAAGAATGAGTGTGACATGCAGATCAATGGAAAGCTCATCAACAAACGCCAGGCTGTAGACTTCACCGACCGTCTGTGGAGCATTCTCATGAGTAAGTTCACTTAACTCACATATTGTACATTTTGCCATACTTCTAGTGGCCTTAAGGAGCGTTCCACCCCTATTTCTGGGTTGATATTTAGTGCAGCAGACTGTTCGAAGGTACGGCATGTTCTCCTGCGAAGATGGGCTCGTCTAGCACTTCATGCAGTTTGACATTGAGAGCTCTCTTGAAGTTGTCTAACGCAAAGCCTCACATGTCTCTCACTTGCCGTGGGAGTTTGCCGAAGCAACGTGGACCTCTTTGTGATAACCAAGCCTCTTGCAACGGGCCTATAGCACCCCATATTTTTATCCAAGGGATACTGCATTCCCAGCCTCTCCTATCACTGAAATTCATGACTACATACATACATACATAAAATTTTAAGACTGAGTGTTCCACACATAAGTGCAGTTTCAGTCTCTTGTCCTAATGGTGGCGTTCCAGGCAACCCTGTTAAGGGCTGCTTCACTTGTCAAGTTCTTGGATTTGAGATCGGCGCGTATAGTCCGATCCCAGGTCTTCCTCGGTCCACCCCTTGGTGCAGCTCCCTCCACAATCACAGACCTGCATTTTTTCACCCAATTTTGTTCATCCATTCTCTCCACATGTCCATACCATCCCAGTCTACTTGTACGCATCACCTCGCTAATACTCTTTATACCTAAACGTCTCCTCGGGGTGCGTAGATTTTGCACTAAATCATCTGCGATTTTCCATCTCTGTAAGTGGTGGAGTTTAGGCCGCCACTATCGCCAGAATAATATGCGTCTGGCGAAAGTTCAGGGAACTGTTGCCACTACTTATCATGAGAAGACTCCCTCTCCCCTTGAAGGGAAAGGTGTACACTTCATGTGTTAGAATCATGTCAATGACATATGCTTAAAAAACATGGCCTGTCAAAGCGAATGATATCAACAGAATGGAACGTAACGTGATGAGACTGGTGTGATGGATGTGTGGTGCCAAACTACAAAATGGTATATCTAGTGAAGAGCTGAGGAGACAGTTAGGCATTAAGAGTATCAGTGATGAGATGCATACTAGCTGGCTTAAATGGTTTGGACATGTGGAGAGGGTGGATGAACTAAGTTGGGTGAAAAGGTGCAAGTCCGTGAACGTGGAGGGAGCTGCACCAAGGGGCAGACAAAGAAAGATGTGGGATCAGAATTTATGGTCTGATCTTGAATTAAAAAACATGATAGTGAGGCAGCTCTGAACAGGGCTGCCTGGAACGCCGCCATTAGGACGCGAGACCGGAACCGCCCTTTGTGTGGAGCACTCAGTCTTTGTATTGATGTATGTATGTACAGTACTCCCTCGAATTTTGCGAGAATATGGTAGACATTGCAGGCCGCAAAATTCAAAATCGCAAATTTCAAATAACTAACCTTATGGGATTAATTGAATATGGTCGACATCTCATCATCGAGGGCCTATTTTTTGGTGATTTTCGTCCTTGTTTGTACACACATTATGACACATACACTTAATTATACATCCTACAATAAAGAAAAACACAGAAATACAGATTCAGGGGACCCAGGGCACAGGTAACGCTTCAATTTTGCCCAAGGAAGTCGATTATGCGAGAGCGTGAGGAGCGTGGGAGAATCTATAAACAGTAAACAATGGGCGGCAGGGCGGCCTGACGTCACGATCCTGCTACTCCCCCCCCGAAAACTAGTGCGGAAATACCATATCATTTGGCGCCACCCGCAAAACTCGAGTAATATCGCACATATCAAGTCCCGCAAAAAAGGTAAATTCTTGGGTCCCGTTCGCAAAATCGAAATTTCGCAAATTTGAAAGACGCAAAATTCGAGGGACTACTGTATTAATACAAAATGCCTCTCTGTTTCACCTTTCTAAATTTCTCATGTAATATTGACGACAGAGCCTAGGCCGGTAGAGACCATTTCTCTGACTAGGATTGTAGAGGTGCTTTCTTTAGAGTTTTGTGCTGACCAGGTGGCAGTAAGTGATATTTATTTGTTTTTTATTTTTTTGTGATGAACAAATTTTGTTTTTTTACTGTCTTCGTAGCGCAATGGATAAATGCACTGAATTTCGGTGTGAGCATCCTAGGTTTGAATCCCTGGACTGCCACATGTATTTGTTGATTTCATTAATTGAGTTTAGAAGTAAAATCAGTTGGTGGAGGGAGCATAATAATTAGTTACTTCACTTGATGATTTGTTTGCTGTTTTTAGCATGCATTTAAGTTAAGTTGCCAAGTTTCATAAATTTGTCACTCAGTCACTCACACATGAGGGAGATGGTTTGGGGTGGTTGTTGGTGGGAGGAAGTTGGGAGAGGCTTCGGGGGGTGCGGGGAGGGGCTGGGGATGCAGCCTAGTTCATCACAAGGTCGATAGGGCCCGCAAAAAAAATTGATTGCATGGTGCGAAACATGCGGACGCATTTTAGCGTCACTTGGGATTGTGGGACACAATCTTTATGATGCAATATTGTATCAGCCAAAGTTTATGGGGTAATAAATGACATTGGAGTAAAGGCGGTATCACACAAGCGCTTTTATAGTCAACATTCGATGATCAACATTTTTCTGGCAACATTTCTGGAATATTTTACACCGGTATCGGAAACTAGACTGATGGTAGATGAATTTAGGTGACCAAAATACTTAAAATGTTGACCTCATAAGCTGACAGACCAGTGTTGAGGGAAAAAGCGTTCGTGTGATACCGGCTTGAGTCACATGAAAGGGGATGTATAGTGATTAAATTGTAAAACTTGCAAAATAAACAAACCAAAACTGGGACGACACAAGATAAATGCAACAGAACGATGTCAAGTTTATGCAGGATGTTAGACAAGATGGAAATATAGCTCCATTCAATTTATTATACTGTACAGGATGTGAGTCGTACCAGGAGTTGAAGGAAAGTCTGGAGTTGGTATTTAGTGCTGTGGAGTCTGAGGAGGTTCGTCCACAGATACACGTCCGGAATACCACACAGGTACGTAAATACTGTCCAGGTTTTGTGCTGCATTAGGCCTACTTATTTTTTAGTTTTGTGCTATCACCTCATCTTGATTGCTTTCATTCTTTTTGAGTTATAAGAAGTTAGGGGGCCGTGATTTTTGTCAAGTTCGCTGTTGCCGGATATAGGGTCCAGTCAGTATATTAGGCAAACCTGAGGGTCCATTGCAAGTATTTCATCTTATGGCTAGAGAAATTCACAGTGATGTGAATGTATGAATGGAGAATTATACCCACAAAATGTTTGTATTATTGTATAGACACAATAAATTTCAACTCTCTCAGAGTACTGTACTCTTCAATGGTGATGGGCTGGTCTATCAGAGTGAGAACTGAGCGATCTCTGCCATACCCATAGCTTACTCCGACTGTTCCTTTTACTTATGTATTTCCTATATCTCAAGTGACGGCGTCTTTTCCGTGGATTGACCTCCCAATCTACCAAGATTGGAAGCCAAAGCGTCACATTTTTCCTTTGCCCCTCAACTTTCTCTTCATAATTGCTGAGGGGCACAGGACCCTGGGTGGGACTTTGGTTTCCCGGGCGTTTCCGCACCCTCCTCAGCTCCCCGCCATGGAGTGGCTTCGGTCACCCAGGCTTTATTGTGGTCGGCAGAGAGGTTTCTGTGGGGGCGCTCAGTTATGGCCTTGGCCTTGCTCGGGGCCTTGGGGCTGTTCGGCCAGGCAGCTTGGGGAACACCAACAACAACAACAACTGTACTCTTCAGGAGAAAGTCAAAACTTGTGGGTTGTTGTTGTTGTTGCTCCCCAAGCTGCCTGGCCGAACAGCCCCAAGGCCCCGAGCAACTCCAAGGCCACAACTGAGCGCCCCCACAGAACCCTCCCCGCCGACCACAATAAAGCCTGGGTGACCGAAGCCACTCCATGGCGGGGGGCTGAGGAGGCTGCGGAAACGCCCGGGAAACCAAAGCCTCACCCAGGGCCCTGTGCCCCTTAGCAATTATGAAGAGAAAGTTGAGGGGCAAGGGAAAAATGTGACGCTTTGGCTTCCAATCTTGGTAGACAGGGAGGTCAATCCACGGAAGAGACGCCGTCACTTGAGATCTAGAAAATATATAAGTTAAAGGAAAAGTCAGAGTAAGCTATGGGTATGGCAGAGATTGCTCAGCTCTCACTCTGATAGACCAGCCCATCACCACATGACTAGAACCCAATCCTCTCAGCATCAGCTAGGAAAGGCCCTAGAAAGCCGCCTTTGGCGGGGGGATAGCTCCCCTATTTCAACCCCTTTCGGGGTTGGGCACCCGCCCAAAACTTGTGGGTATAACTTATCACTTGCGAATATCAGGCTGTAAGGAAGTTGGAGCAGTGAACATCGATATTAAAGAGAAATGCAATACTAATGTACGTTTCTGATGGATAAATGGTAGGCCTATGTTCAATTGGGGTTGATATATATATAAATGTACTATGACCGTATTTTAGCTGTAAATTCTGTTAAATATCGTTGTCTACGCCTCTAACTTCCTTATAAACGAAACACGCAAGTCAGCAATCCTCCATTTATCTCATATTTTAGGTTGGCATGTTTCTGCGCAACTTGATGCGGGGGCGAGAGAGTGTGCCCCAGCTGACTGGTCTGATACCTCTCATCATGTTGGTGGAGCTGGGCTGTGAGAAGGTCAAGCGCGACTACATCAACATCTTCCAGAGTACGTATTGTTCTATCTATCTATCTATCTATCTATATGCTCAGGCCCAATCCCCACTTTTCCTATTTTTGTATTTTTAGTTTCTATTTTACTCAATTTTCTTATTTTTTTTTTGTTTTTATTTTCTTGGGGGTGGCCGACTCAAGACAGAGCAAGAACAGGGAAAACACAAAACACAACACAAAACAACGAACACACACAGACAAAACAAAAAATTCACACACATCTAGGTCACCCAGGAGAATATATATTGTTGGAACATGGTGTTTTGTTTACTGGACATGATTGTTGATAGGTTTGGCAGTACTGTATTATTTTGCAAGTGTGTCATAATTTTCAAAATGATTGAGATATGACCTCCACCTTGATCCCATTTCCAGCTTTATTTTGCATTTTTTTTTTTTTCATTCTTTCAGGGTTAGATATTTAGTAAAACTCCCAAATTGACTAATTTCTTGAACGTGCGATAGTGCGTTGTTATATATGCGTTTTTTTTTGTTTTTTTTTTGTTTTTTTTTTTTTTCTTTTTTTAAAGAGGCAATGAACGGAGGAAGGAAAAACACAGATAAAACAAAAAGGTCCATGTGCCTAAAGGCATCCTCCATTCATAAAATGTTTGTAACAGTGGATTGTGTTCTTTTATTTAATAATTTTCATTTTAGTAAGCGTTGTTTCCACATAGCGATTTTGATAATTTAATTTGACTTTATATTGTCCTTGTCCCAATTTTGGTTTGTTTGGTTTGCAAGTTTTACATTTTAATTTAGTTTGCTTGGGAAACAGATTAACTTGCTCATATAGTGAAGTACACCCTATGTGGTGGATTGTGTTCTTTTATTTCAAAGGGCTGGTCCAGAGTGGGGTTTGGCATTCTCTACCCAACCTTAGCTGTTTCTGTCTGTCTCTTTTACTGTCCTACTTTTCCGTCTTGGGGCAGGAGGCTAGGAATCCTCCTCCCTTTGTATAATTCTCCTACTTGACGAGACAGAGAAACGGGTGAGGGCACGCGAAAGTGGTCCCGGACCCTGAGAATAGGAATTTGAAATGTTGTTTCTGTTCGGGCTCTGTCTTGTGTCGGCCATCCTTAGCAATGGGGTATATTTCTTACAGTTTCTTACAGTAGATCCTCTGGAAAAAGGCAAACTATGCCTGTGTATCCAGCTCAGTACCAGTACTTGCACTGCTGCAGTCGTTCACGGTGTTGGCGGCGGCGGTAGCAGACGCAAAATTTTTACTATTCTGTATTTTTGTTTTATAATCAAACTTCAAATCTTGTCTTCCCCATGCTTTATCAAGATTACTTTCAAACTCCCTTATTGATTCGGAATCGACTACATACTGGGGCAGTGCGTTCCACTCATTTACCACTCTATCACAAAATGAGTTCTTTGCCTTCTCAAGCCTATTTCTTTCTTAGTAAATTTTCTTAGAGTGTCCTCTCGTTCTTGTTCCCTCCCGCATCAAGAAGATACCTTCACACACATCCTCATCGTACTTTCCTGACACTATCTTAAAAGTCTCTTATCATATCCCCCTCTTTCTCCTATATGCCAGTGTCGGAAGCCCCAGTGTCCTCAACCTCTGCTCATAGCCCGCGTTCTTCAACGTTGGTACCAGCTTGCTAGCTCTCCTCTGCACTTTCTCCACTGCTTCTATATCCTTTACCATATATGGAGCCCACACCTGGTTCGCATATTCCAGGTGCGGCCTAACCAGCGCTGTATAGAGATTCCTGAAGATTTCTTCGTCAAGTGACACAAATGTCCTCCTTATCAGCCCTACAATTCTATTGGCTTTGTTTATCTTTTCTGCTAAATGTTCTGAGAAATTTAACTTATTGTCTATCACTACTCCTATATCCTTTTCTGCATTAACTTCCTCTATCGCTTCATACATACTGTATCCTACCTTGTCTATCTTACTGGTCCCAATCCGCATGTACTTGCATTTTTTTGGATGAAAAGGCATTAACCAATGCTCAGACCATCCCTTCATGCCCTCCACATCTCCTTGAAGCAAACCCATATCTTCCTTACTCCTCACTCTTCTATACAGCTTAGTGTCATCCGCATACAGGTATACCTCACTTCCATTAGTTATAACTTCAGGCAAGTCATTGATAAATATAACGAACAGCAGTGGTCCCAACACAGATCCCTGAGGTACCCCACTTGTAATTTCCCTTCACCCCGAGCCTATTCCATTCACCAGTACCCTCTGTCTCCGATCTTTCAGGAAAGCTTCTATCCATTTCACACATTTCTCCCCTATATTATAGCTTCTAACTTTCTCTATTAACCTTTTATGTGGGACCTTATCGAAGGCCTTCATAAAATCGCAATATACCACGTCTATTACATCACCATCTTCTAGAATTTGCATCCAATCATCTACCACCTTAATTAGCTGTAGTACCGTCGACCTCCCCGGCAAGAATCCGAACTGTCTCCCACTGAAAAGTTGGTTTGACTTCATATGATCCATTATTCCTTCTCTAATTACCGTTTCCATTAGTTTACACACAACACTTGTCAAACTGACTGGTCTATAATTCCCTGGGTCATTTCTCTTTCCCTTCTTAACCCTCCAGCCCCGGGGGCTATAGCTTGCGACTGTGCTGTGGTACCGGGTGTTTTGACGATCTTTGGTCTATGTTAACTCCTCTGTAATTCAATAAATATGGCATGTAATGTTATGAATAAAAAAAAATAATGTTCCACAAACCTTGCTCTCTAGCCCCTCTGGTTGCATAATGGTAAGCGCGGGAAGACAAGTGCTTTTTGGCGGAAAATTCTTCCCGCGTTCGGACGCGTCGCCCCGGCCACGGCTACGACGCACCTAGCCGCTCGTCGCGCCAAAGTATTAATCTTCCTTAGACGATTTTCGTGTTTGATATTGAGAATGTGATGTTTATTTGATATTTTTATAGTTATTTTGAGGCCAATTATATAAAGTATGTTTATTAGGGTATCAATGTCACTGATATTGCTCATTTTCACTCGATACCGTACATTTTATTAGTAATTGAGGTAGGTTATTGTTATATTAGGGCACTGATTATTCGTTATTACAGGTTTATTATACTTTGGCCATCAAGTATTGTGTCTTGTGTCACTTTCACTTTGATAAATATGCTTTAGAGAGTGTCACTGTCACTGATAATGCTCATTTTCACTCGATACCGTACATTTTATTAGTAATTGAGGTAGGTTATTGTTATATTAGACACTGATTACTCGTTATCACAGGTGTTTATTATACTTTGGCCATCAAATATTAGGTCTTGTGTCACTTTCACTTTGACAAATATGCTTTAGAGAGTGTCACTGTCACTGATATTGCTCATTTTCACTCGATACCGTACATTTTATTAGTAATTGAGGTAGGTTATTGTTATATTAGGGCACTGATTATTCGTTATTACAGGTTTATTATACTTTGGCCATCAAGTATTGTGTCTTGTGTCACTTTCACTTTGATAAATATGCTTTAGAGAGTGTCACTGTCACTGATAATGCTCATTTTCACTCGATACCGTACATTTTATTAGTAATTGAGGTAGGTTATTGTTATATTAGACACTGATTACTCGTTATCACAGGTGTTTATTATACTTTGGCCATCAAATATTAGGTCTTGTGTCACTTTCACTTTGACAAATATGCTTTAGAGAGTGTCACTGTCACTGATAATGCTCATTTTCACTCGATACCGTACATTTTATTAGTAATTGAGGTAGGTTATTGTTGTATTAGGCACTGATTATTCGTTATCACAGGTGTTTATTATACTTTGGCCATCAATATTAGGTCTTGTGTCACTTTCACTTAGTTATATGCTTTGTAAACGTTTTATATACAATTTATTGTGTCTTTTTTCACTGATTTCTATATTTCTATAGGTTCTAATCATATGAATGTCACTTGGTATATACATATGTGTCACTTTCACATATTATTATGGTGTAATTGTATTTGTATCAATTTTCTCATAATACATGACTTTTGTATAACAATAAATTGGTTTTCTTCCACTTTTTGCCTATACAGTATATATATAGTGTACATATTGTCATTTTATTTGGCACTTTCAGTATGATTATTAGAACTCCAGCTTGGAGTGGTAATCAAAGAAGCACCCTAAAGCACAGAGTGCCACCTTGCACTCCACACACTCCATGGTGGACTTTTTACCTGACCAAGCCTGTGCCTAATCAAGTATTGAGCACACTGCAAGCGGTCAACAACGGCGGGCCCAGGATGTTCCACTGCCCTCTGTGGCGTAGCATACTTCTCCAGGAGCTCCGTCAACACCTGCTTTTGGAACCTCCGCAGGCTATTGAACTTCATGGGTGTGTTCACATTCCGAAGCTTGTATATATTGTAGGCATTCAGAACTGACATGTCCACCATATGCAGAAAGAACTTTTTGTACCATCTGCACGAGGTACGCAGGCAGTCAATAAAGCCTATCTGCATGTCGGACTTGTCCACCAGCCTCATGTTGATATTGTAGTCCAGGACAGCATCGGGCTTGGTCACCCTGGCCTGGGTGCGGCGATCCACCTTGCCAGTCTCCACCATTTCCCCCTTGTGGATGGTGCTCAGGAGGTTGACCTTCCGCTGGTCGTCCCAGTGGATAGCCAGAATGGGCCCCGACTTCTTCTTGAACACATCACCTTTTTTGGTCTTTGGAGGGAAAGGTGGCATGCCCTTCCTTTTCCCTCGTACTGTGCCTACACCCCGTCTTGCGCTCATGCAGGTACTGTGAGAGAGTGGGGGACGTGTAATAATTGTCCGTGTAGAGGACGTGATTCTTGTGAAAGTAGCGGTCCATCATGGCTTGCACCACTGCTCCGCCAAAGCCAATGAGGGGGTCCACAAGCAAGTCCCCTTCCTTCCCGCTGTAGACCAGGAAGTCCAGGACATAGCCAGTTTGGCAGTCGCACAGCACAAAGAATTTTATGCCAAAGCGATGTCTTTTTGAGGGGATGTACTGCCGGAAGCTGAGTTTTCCCCGGAACAGCACAAGAGACTCATCAATGACAACCTTGCGGAAGGGCTTGAAGTAGGAGGTGAAGCGTTCTCTCATCATCTCGTACAACGTCCTAATCTTCCACAGCTTGTCTGGGAGGTGGACGTCAAGGTTGGTGACAAGATGGAGCGCTGCGAGGATATCAAGGTACCGGTCGCGAGACATATATTTCCCGAAGGCAGGGGTGGATATGAGATCATTGGTGATCCAATAGTCAGGCAACCTATGCTTCTTGACATGAGGCATTAGCATGGTGAGTGCCAGGAACACCATGAACTCTTTATGAATCACTGGGATCCACTGCCTCATGTGGCCCTTGGTCACCTTGCCCAAAAAGTGGACCTGGTATTGGTGCTGCTTATTTGTCTCTTTGACAACATAGCCTACCACCTCCTCATCAAAGAAGGCCTCAAATAGTTTGTGTGGTGGAGCATTGGGGCCTGCAGGAAAATTGGGGGTAATGCCTGAACCCTCCAGTACCTCATCAAAAGCTGGCACATCAGGGTTGTATCCATCCCCATCAACTACGTCTTGCCACTGAAAAACGTAGAATGGGTCTTGTCTACGCTGACGAGGAGCTCCAGCTGGTGGCCCAGCACGCCCACGGCCAACTCGGGAGGCGCGCGCCCTAGGGCGGCGAGGGCGTCGGTCAGGGCGTCGGTCAGCACGACGGGCAGCACGACGCCGGGCCAAGCGGATGGGTCTAGGGCTGTCGATGTCCATATAGTCATCGTCAGAGTGGTCATCTTGCCCTGACGGTGTACCTATGTAATCATGGCCAGAGTCTTCAGAGAGGTGCCCTTCATCATCAGTGGCCCCCACATAATCTGGCGGGGAACGAGTGATGTGCGGGTGGGCGAGGTGGGGAAGGAGTGGCAGGTGAGGCTATGTCACCCCGAGGTCCTGGGCTCCTTGGCCGGTGACGAGTGACAGAAATTAATTCTTGACTGTCACTAGGCCCAGGTATTGGTGATGCGAGCTCAAAGACTTCTTCAGGAAGACATGTTGAAGGCGGGAGAGGTGGGGAGGACCGTGGGGAAAGTTGCGGGGGCGTATGGCTGGGGCCGGCAGGGGTGGACGCCGCGGGAGCCTCGAACAAAACTCTCTTACTTTTCTTTATTTTTTTGGTATATTTCCTGCCTTTCCCCTTTTCGGCAGCAGTATGTCTCCTGTCGGGGGACCTAGGAGGCAAATAGGCCGAAAGTGGGGGGTCCTCAACCCTTGGCAGTGGTGGGGGTGGTGGGGAAGAATGCGGGGCACCCGGGTCATCCGGGTCATCTTGGGTGGCGTGGGTAGATAAGGGAGACAATGGCGGGCGAGAAGGGTCACCACTCTCACCCTCACTCACAGCCTCATCCCCACCAAGTATTTTGGCTTGTTCCCTAGCTGCCGCGGCCGCCTTTTCAAGTATTTTCTGCTTATATAAGTGTAGCTTGAAAGGCGATTTACCTGGGGAAGGGCTTGGCGTCGTGTCACTTATGCAAAATTTGGTGAGTGACCTTGAACTCTCCCACTCACTCACTCTCTCAAGTTCACTGTCTTTAGGTAAACCAGCTTCCTCAACAACTGGTACATCACCTTCATCACTCTCATCACTGTCATGTTCTCTCGCAAATCCCAGGAATTGCTCTTCTTGTCACTCTCATGGCCATAATCACTCGACTTATAATTACTGGAGTCGTCACTGACTTCATCATCAACATTATGCTTGGCATCAGCTCGCTCATAAAGTCTCAATGTCGTCTCAATACCTCCGGGAGATAACACATTTAGGCGATGGCGTCGGGGTAAGGCGCGACGAACTAGCACGGGCATCGTAGGAAGCACGGTATCGGACACAGCGGAATCACTATTTGGCGTACTGTCCATGATGGCGTCGGGGTAGATACTGTTGCTGTGGCGTAGTTTACGCCTGGTGGCGCCACCTACCGTCCCACGATACCAAAAATTTACGCGCGGCATTCGACAGCACGCACGCAAGCAATGGGCGTTCAAGAGCCCTTCCGGGTTGCGCGGGCCGAGGTTGTTATGGGCGTTCAAGAGCCCTTCCGGGTTGGAGGGGTTAAATATAGCTGTTATGTTCGCCTCTCTCCAGTCCATCGGGATTTGTCCTGTATTAAACGATACCTCAAGTAACATTTTCAATGGCTCTACTAACATCTCCCCTCCTTCCTTTATGATTCTTGGGTGTATCCCATCCGGTCCCGGTGACTTACTTCTGTTCATTTTTTCTATAGCCCTTCTTATTCTAGCATGGGAAAACTCTATTAGTTCTAGTGCCGGTGCCTGTTTGATGGGAATAGTAGGCACTGCATCCTCCGACTCCACTGTTAGTACCCCCCCAAAGTATTTCCCCAGCACCTCTGCTTTCTCCTTATCAGTCTCCGCTCTACTCCCATCATTCAACCCCCCTGCCAGCTCTGGGATCCCTACTCTTCTTGTTAAATTTTCCTGAATGTACTTCCAGAATATTTTTGGATTATCCTTCACATTTCTAGCTATCTCTCTCTCCCTCTCCCCCCTCCTTGTTTCCCACCTTATTTTATTGTTTATTTGTCTGCGTTCCAGATCCACTTCCTTAGCCTCTATACTAGACCCCCTGTTCTTTTTTAACAATTTTAATCTTTCCCACAATCGTTTCTTTCTTCTAATCAATATCCAAAGCTTTGTTTTCATTGGCAATTCTGGGTTAGTTCTTTTCCTCAATTTTGTTTTATCCTTATATTCCCTTACTGGTACACTTTTGGATACAGCATTCTCCAGTTTGACTCTAATTTTCCTCCACATTCCTTCAGCGTCTTCACCGTTCAAGTATTCCCCCCAGTCAATTTCCAAACACCGTCTCAGCAGCTCATAATCTGCTCTATCATACATGTATATTTTTCTATTGCTTCTATTATCCCTCTCTGATTTAATGTTACAACTAAAGCTTACACAGGCATGGTCACTACGACCTATAGGGCTATCCACATTAACATGTTCCACTATATCCTCTTCATTGCTAAAAATCAAATCAAGTACACTCCCCTGCGTCCCATCTCTATATCTTGTCATCTCTACAATATGTTGCGTTAAAAAACAATCTCTCACTTTCTCTATAAACCTATTTCCAGGCTACCCTGTCCCGCTGGAGTAGTACAATTTGCCCAGTTGATCCTTGGCAAATTGAAATCTCCAATCAAAATTTTATATTTGTTCTCTCTATTATTTATCTCCTCCATTGATTTCAGTAGGTTATCATCCTCTCCCCTGCTATTATTTGGGCTTCTATATATAGAGGCAATTAGAATTGATCCTCTTACACATTTTACTTCAATACACAAATACTCACAATACTGCTGTCTCATATCCACCTCATTAACCTTGAGCTCTTTTCTTACATAAATAAACAGTCCTCTTCCAACCTCTGCTCTAATAGCATTTCTCTCATATAACTCAAAACCCTCCAAACTATATTCCACCAGTTCCCTTTCAATTCTAGCATTTTTTGGTCTTACTTCCTGTAGGGCTATGACATCAGGTTTTTCCTCTTCATCCTGCAACCTACATATCAGTTCTCTTTTCTTGTCCTGGGTAAACACATCCACATTACTAAACAACAACTAAACATAATCCTTAATCCATCTACCATTCCTTCAGCAATTACATATGCCTGAGTATATACATACATACATACATACCGGTACATACATACCAATTATAATCAATCGCCTGCACAAAATATGCTTTATCACCTTTTATTGTATTACAGATGGGGAGTTAGCGACGGGGGAACAGCTGTCGTGGTTCGTAAGTGGTTGTGGCAGCAGTGGCGGTAGCGAGGATACACACGAGGTGGTGGTGAGACAGCTGGGTAGACTCCACGTGACCCTACAGGTGGCCATGATCTTCAATATGTACCTCAACCTAGACACTCCGGAGTTGGCTCACATTACCACACAGGTTAGTTGTACCCATAACTCACTGTTATAATTGTGTTGGTGGTGTAATGGTTTATATGCTTATGTTCTGGGTGTGGTGTCCCGAGTTCGAATCCCGGAAGGACCATATGCTTTCATTAGTTTATTCAAGTGAATTGGGGTCTGTAATTGATGATTAATGTTAAGAACGGGGTGTTACTTATACATACAGTACAGAACAAATACAAACACTAAACAACAGAATCACAAGCCTAATCAACAAACAACAAACTGGAAAACTACTTTGAAACCATCAATCGCAGAACATCTTCAAAAATATTATTGCGCACCCTAAAAAACTTAGACGCTTCCCACAACTCTCCTCCACCTACACATGAAACAAACAACAATGTCACCACTGATAAACAACAAAACAAACATACTCATGAAACACTACACAAAAATCAGTCACTGGTTAAGGTCTACTGATTGATATGGTTTACTGGTTAACTTGTCCCGAGGCTGGAAACTACACTATCTCTTCCTATAGTGGATTTTGAATTACAGGTGCTGAATCAGATGAAGGAAGAGGAGCCAGGACCGTCTCACTCCTTCTCACTCAAGTTGGAAACATCTACCGTCCATCAGATGTTTGATTGGTTTGTGTCTCGTCTGTGTTTAGTTAAAACTTTTTCATTACCTTACTTTGAAATGTCTTCAGTACAGTACCGGTACTTCAGACTTTGCAAGTTAGAATTAAGTGTGCCTCTGATATCTCAGCCTCCCTTTAGACTACTGCTAAGTAAATTGTTACATAAATTTAATCTTTTTAGGGTCAATTACTGTGACTGTATTCTAAAATTTGACATAAATAATTTTAATCAAGCATTTTTAACGTGAAGTTTCTTGTATAAACTCTGCTTACTTTGTGTCTGTTTGTATTTATTGTTTATCTTTTTCTATTAATATTGATGATGATTTTTTTTTAATTAATTGTTCTTGTTAAAAGAGTACTCTTTGTTTAAATCTGTTATTACTATTTCATATTTTGTAATTATTTGTCTTTATCTAATATCTATTCATTGTCGATAGTATCAATTGCTTGCTTTTGCGATTTCCTTAGTTTATTTGTACGATAAATGTAGGTTATTTGTAGGGTAGTTATTGATAGGGGTCACTTGAGGCATGGTATGCTTAGAGGTACCTACCCGATAGCACTGTCGTTAGTGAGTGTTATATATGTATTGTTTGTAATATTATATATATCTTATTATTTTGTACTATTGTTAATGTCTTGTCAAGTTGCAAATTTGATTTTAATATAACATTTTAACACTAATTGTAGTTTCTTTTATTCATGCAGAGTTTAGTAATATTTGCCAGAACGTCCCGGACTTCCCAAATTGACTAATTCCCTGAACATGACGATAGTGCGTTGTTATGTGTGCAATTAGTTTGCTTGGGAACCAGATTAACTTGCTCATGTAGTAATGTACACCCTATGTGGTGGATTGTGTTCTTTCATTTCATAAATTTTATTTTAGTAAGCGTTGTTTCCACATAGCGATTTTGATATGTTGTTTTGACTTTATATTGTCTTTGTCCCAGTTTTGGTTTGACTTTGTTTGCAAGTTTTACATTTTAATATCAAATTTCAGTTACCACCAACATTCCATTCATAACGAAATACCTATTTATGTAGAATATTTTCTCCACAACTTGAATATATGTACACCAACTACCAAAAATCTAAAGTATGAGTTATTACGACCCTCCACATACAAAACATGGTAAACCTCTTACTTGGTAGTAACCTTGGAGTATCAAATGTGATATATTAAGCCTTCCAGACCCTCTGGAAGACAAGTAGCGACATATATGATCATATATAGCTATAGGTTTTCAGAACCCCCCCCCCCCCATCAAGCAATCACTCAAAAATTAATGTGATATCGTCTGACCTATCAAACATTTCCATTTGGTGCAGAGAAAATCTTGTTGTTGTTGTTGTTCCCCAAGCTGCCTGGCCGAACAGCCCCAAGGCCCCGAGCAATTCCAAGGCCATAACCGAGTGCCCCCACAGAACCCTCCCCGCCGACCACAATAAAGCCTGGGTGACCGAAGCCACTCCCATGGCGGGGAGCTGAGGAGGGTGCGGAAACGCCCGGGAAACCAAAGCCCCACCCAGGGCCCTGTGCCCCTCAGCAATTATGAAAAGAAAGTTGAGGGGCAAGGGAAAAAATTGTTGCTTTCAATGCTTCCAAAACCCAATTTCTCCATTTATCTACCTATCAATAACTCTCACATATTTTCTTATACTTCAACAATACACAAATCAACCCTTCATCTTCTCTCAGAATTCTCGGTGTCTCCTTTTTGTCTGATCTCACTAGGAAAGACCATATTACCACCCTTGCTAAAAGCAGCTTCCCAGAAGCTGGGTGTGCTCAACCGACTCTGGGGGTTCTTTATCCCTGCACAGCTTCTTGCTCTGTACAGGGGTACAGTGCATCCATGTATATTCCTGCTTGTCTGCAGCATTCAGACCTTCCAGAGAGGGCCTAGAAGTCTTAATATATTATAAGCATTATGCTTGATACGAGTGGTTACTACGAAATTGTATGTTTGCATCATAAATCCCTACTGTTGATGTTTGTTACAGTATGAAGGTTAATACGTGGGAAGTGACTGCATCTAATCCATACTGTTGATGGTTGTTACAGTATGAAGGTTAATATTGTATCTTTGCTTCTTAAATCCAATATTGTTGATGTTTGTTACAGTATGAAGGTTAATACGTGGGAAGTGACCTTAAGCAGTGGTCAGAGCAGCTACTCCAAGTCTCTGGTGTGTCATGTCACACGCACCCCTCTACTGCAGCTGGTATCCACGCTACCTGGTAAGTTGTAGTGTGTCTCTCTCTCACTCATTCACACACTCTCACTCTACTTTACTATCCTCAACTCAGTAGCATCTACTTTTTAGATTTAAGGCCAGACTGCCTAGTAGGGACTGCAAAGTCTGTGTGGTCTGCATACAGTATGTATGTAACGCACACTACATCTATCTTTTGCTGGTCAGTCATCTAGCATCAGAAACTTCCCAAACGGAGTCCCGCAAGGATCGGGGATCCGTCCTGTCGCCCGCACTCTTCATTCTGTACTGTACATGCATGATATAACTACACCCCATACACCCCAAATAAACATAGCCTCCTATGCAGATGACATAGCACTCACATGCACACACCAAAACCCAGACACAGCAACACTTCTCCTTCAGCCCTATCTCAACACACTATATGACTGGTGCACTACAAACAGACTCAATTTAGCCCCAGCCAAATCCACTGCAATCCTCCTCACAAGCTGGACAGCCGAACACAAATACACCCCGCAACTCACCATAAACAACATACCCCTAACACACACACACACTCACCCAAAATCCTAGGAGTAACATATGATTCTCTAATGACATTCAAACAACATACCACAAACATGAAAAATAAATTGACACCCAGACTTAACGCCCTCAGGTCACTTGCCCACACAAAATTTGGACACAAGGAAACCACCACCATAGTTTACAAACAATACAAAAGATAAGTGATGGAATATGCAAGCCCAGCCTTCTAACCTAGCTGAAACACATCACAAGGCCTTACAGACTATTCAAAATAAAGCCCTAACAATCATCGCAGGCTGCACAGCTACTACACCTACAGATCACCTACATCAAGAAACCAAAGTCCTCAAAGTCAAAGACCATCTGGACATGAGAGGCACTCAATTCCTAGCTGCAGCCTCCACAAACCAACACCACCCACTACACTACATGGCAACACACCCACAGACACCAAGAAATATCAAAACAACACCCAGCACACGGTATCACACACAAATACTGTCTTCAATCCCTCCCATTCATTGTTGTTTTGTTTTCTATAAGTTCAGTGCTGTACCTTTATGGTAAGTAATGTACGGTAGGCTACTGTATTTATTTACTAATGTCAAGTACTAATGTTGGGGTTGTTCGGCCAGGCAGCCTAGGAAACGACAATACTTGGCTACTAATGTCCAAGTCAGTCAAGATGGAAGATATAAATAGGATGGAACGAAATGAAATGAGGATGGCGAGAGGATATGTGAGTCTGCTATGAGAGAGAGAACCCCCAGTGTGGAACTCAGAATATCCTAGGTTCGAGTCCTTGGAGTGCCACATGTATATGTTGATTTCATTAATTGAGTTTTGAAGTAAAGTTGGTTGGTGAAAATATGTGATTTAGGCATTGACAGTATTAGTGAGGAGATGGGTAGGAGTATTTTTTTTTTTTTTCCCATAGATGCGAATGAGGGAGACAAAAGGCAAAAAAAAAAGGCTTAGATGGTATTGACATGTGCAAAGGATGAATGAGAATAATTGTGTCAAGAAAAGCAAGTTCATGAATGTGGAGGGAGTTACGGTACAAGGAGAGGTAAACTAAGAAAGACGTGGGATCAGGTAGAAGACCGAGCTGCCTAGAACGCTGCTATAAGGTGAGCAAAAAAACGGACCTACTCACATGTAGATTATAGGCTTTAACCCTCCTGGCCCGGGCTAGCTCTCCTAATGACAGTGCGGCGTACCCGGGCGATCTGGCCGAAAAACGTCTAGGCCTAGGCTACCGTATTTTGGTTAATTTTAACTGCTAGAAATTTTCCACGCATCTATAAATGTAGTGCGGTTTCCAATCTGTAGACTGGCATTGAGTAGAGCTCTCTAAGTCAACTGGTTCAGTTGTGATGACGATTTTAGTGGAGAGCATTTTCAGGCAATGTTAGCAATACGACGATCTTTTTACTACTGAAACAACGACATACAGACATACAATAACAAACGAGTCTTCTCCTTCTTGTTTTCGGAGGTACGGTGACGCAGCGATCGGCTTTGTTTACATGCGTCGGACGCACGGCGTTCAGACCAAGCTGAATAGGTTTTCAAGCTTACTGTCTATTAAAATGACACCCGGGTACCGGCCCATCTGCCGTGGTGTCATATTAAAATGACACCCGGGGAGGAAGGGTTAATGTACATGTCCCCCTCGATTTACGATTGGGTTACGTTCCTGAAAACCCAATTTTAGATAGAAAAATCATATAGCAAACCCTAAAAGTAATAGGGTAAATGGGGAAGCGTTCATGGACCAGCTGAAACCCAATCCCAAACACCAAAAACCTATAATAATATCGTAAATCGGGACATCGGATAGTGAAGGAGGCCTGTATGTACATATTTATTTTCCAATGTGTTATGTTGCTTAATTTGCTTATTATTATAATGTAAAACTTGCAAAATATACAAACCAAAACTTATACGAACACAGTAAAAAGACAAAACAACTAATCAAAGTCGCTATGTATTATATGAATTCATGATTGGGTTTTTTTCAGACCTTGAAGAAGATGTGAAGGAAGAAGCAGACAAGGAAGAACAGTTCTATTGCAATTATTTCACCTCTGTTACAGACAAGTACTTTGTGTAATATCCCCCTAGGATAATTGTCTCTTTTATATATATATATAAACTGTATACAGTACTGTATATATATTTTATAAACTATATTCATATTTTTTCACCAACCAACTCTACTTCTAAACTCAATTAACCCCTTGGGGATCATGACGCATTTTTGTCAGTTTATTCTGGCTATCATTGGACAATTTTTTACAGCTCAGGAAGGATATGTGGAAATTAAAAGGATGAAGACTGTCTCAATTATCCTTCTGAAGTCCGTATACCATTCCTAATCTATATAAAATCGTCTAGTGACAGCCAGAATAAACTGTAAAAACGCGTCAGAACCTCAAAGGGTTATTGAAATCAACAAATACATGTGGCACTCCAAGGACTCAATAACCCCGGATACTCGCATCTGGAACAATTTGGTTTTGTGATTGGAGTGAAAGCAAGAAGGAAGATCGTCGAAATAACATGAATTTGCGTTGTTTCTTAGCTTGGCCATTTCAACACTTATAAAGACATGATACAAACTGCGAAGTATATCTTTAACCCTCCAGCCCCGGCTATGTATTATATATATATTCCTCGAAACCCGGGTGTTTTGGCCAAAAAACGTCTAGGCTAGGCTACCGTATATTCGTTAATCAGACTGATTCCCGCGCATCCCCAAGCGTAGCTGTGTTATTTACCTTTAGAATGGCATTAAGTAGAGCTCTCTAAGTCAACTGGTTGAGCTGTGATGATGATTTCATTGGAGATAACTTTATGGCCAAAACAGCCACTTTACACCACTTTTCGATACTTAACAACAACATACAGGCACACACGAACAAGCGACGCTCTCCTTCTTGTGGCCGGAGATGCGGGGCGTCGGTCCAGCTGGCTGTTGTTTACATGCGTCGGACCGACGCCTCGCACACGAAGCTCACAGGCTTTCAACCACTGGGCGTTCAAGAGGCCTTCCGGGAACCTGTAATATGCTTTTTTATGGGCGTTCAAGAGGCCTTCCGTGGTGAGAGGGTTAAGGGGAGATGGTTCACTTTTTGGGCGATTTTCGTATGTATTCATTATTTTTCTAGTTTCCTCCCTAGACCTCCATCAAATTAAAAAAAAAAAAAAAATCCATTAGATTAATTTGTAAATTTTTTGGTAGAAAAATGTTATCGTTTGCCAGGGAAAAAATCGACACCTAAATAGCACAAAAGGTCTAAATATTGACGAAGAAATGGGGCGAAAGGTCTTAAAATCCACTAACTAATGGGGCAAACCTCTTAACATCTGAAAACTAATGGGGCTAAACATGAGGGAGAAAGTGGTTCAGAAAACCGGCCCATGTCCCCTTCAAAATACAATAATTATCTCAAAATCGTTCAATATAATGTGTACCACCTTTCACTGTAAAAAATTGTCCCATAACCACGGTATTGTTTATTTTTATACAAAATAAAAATATAATAATTTTCTGTAGGTAACGGTAGTATTTTTTATCGATTTTCAAACTAATTGGTCCAGCGTGTACTGATTAGCTAGTTACGCCGGTATCACATGAGAGCTTTTATAGTCAACATTCGATGATCAACATTTTTGGTATATTCTGCACTGGTATCGGAAACTAGACTGATGATAGATGAATTTAGGTGACCGAAATACATTAAATGTTGACCTCATAAGCTGCCAGACCAGTGTTGAGGATAAATGTTGAGTGACAAAGCGCTCGTGTGATACCGGCTTTAGTCTACCGATGTACTTCTATAAAATAAGTGGAATAAAAGTGGATGATCTGCATCGTGATAGTGGTTATATATCTCCTGTCCGCACTTATCTAAACGCTATACTTATGTTCAATGAAATCTGACTGACCTGTTCCCCCACTTTCTCAACACATCAATGGTCTCCTAGCCTTAGACAGTAAGTGGCATTCGCTCAGTAGGCTAGTATAAAATCTCACATCCTCATCATCATAGTGATTATATTTATATTGTATACCTGTTGACATTTATTTTGTACTCTTAATATATACAGTATATATCATTCCATTAAAGACATTTTTATCACAATCTTGTTTTATGATAATAAGAATACCTATGTATGTATGTACTGTATGTATATATATATATACTCAGGCCCAATCCCCCAATCCCCACTTTCCGATTTTTTTTTGGGGGGGGGGATGGGATGGCCAACTCAAGACAGAGCCCGAATAGGGACAACACACAGAAATCAATGAACACACACAAACAAAATACAAATTCACACACATCTAGGTCACCCAGGAGAAGACCCAGAGACCAGGGTCACACACCTACTGCTTATAATGTGAACTAACTGAATCTGCCTATTAAAGATTTTGACTACACTCAATTATATTTAGGGGGAGATGGGCAGTTTTTTTGGTCTAGTAATTCATTTATTCCTTTATTTCTTAGTTTCCTCTCTAAACATCCTTCAAATTAAAAAAAAACATCCATTAGATCCCCCTTCTTGATTAATTTGTACATTTTCTGGTACAAAAATGTTCAGGCCAAAGGCCGGTTCTTCCAACATTACAGGCTCACTATCGTTCGCCAGGGAATAAATCGACACCTAAATAGCACAAAGGGTCTAAATATTGACGACGAAATGAGGCGAAAGGTCTTAAAATTGACTAACTACTGGGGCAAACATCTTAACATCTGAAAACTAATGGGGCTAAACATGAGGGAGAAAGTGGTCCAGAAAACCGGCCCATGCCCCCTTAAGCTGACAAATATTTGACTCCATTAGCAACTGATCTCTTGATAATTAATGGAAACCTAAGAAACAGCCATGTCTGTATCATATTGATTCAAAGTATGCACAATTAAGGGGAGACAGACCGTTTTTCTGGACCCCCTTCTCCCATATGGTTACCCCACTAGTTTTGAGATTAGAAGACTTTCGGCCCATTAGTTTGGCGATTTTAACACCTTTCGTCCCATTTCGTTGTCAATTTTAAGACCTTTCGTGCCATTTAGGTGTCGATTATTTCCTGGCGAGCGAAAGCAAGCCTGCAAATTTAAGACGAACCGGCTTTCGGCCGGGACATTTTTCTACCGAAAAATGTACAAATTTATCTTGTCTAGTGGGTGTTTTTCTAAGCTTGATGGAGGTCTAGCGAGAAAACTAAAAAAATATATGAATAAATTAATTAATAGACCAAACAAACTGTCAGTCTCCCCTTAACATTATCTTTGGCACTTGTTGTAATAGGTTCTAATAGAGTAATTAAGATGGGGACAAGTCAATTTCTCCCCAGCTTAAAAAAAAGATAGACTATAGATTATGCATTTTATCTTGACTCAGTGGACCCCATGCATTGCTTGTGCCACCATCACCTCCGATCCTGATCAACCTCCCATGCCACCTGCACACGCCAGTTCCATGTCATTTCAACCAGTAGCTCTCAACCAGTGCCGAAGTAACCCAGACCAACCAAACTAGTGCCAAAATATAGTACTAACCTAACCTAACCATATTGGTTGAATTGGTTGAATGGCGATGGGCTGGTCTATCAGAGTGAGACCTGAGTGATCTCTGCCATACCCATAGCTTACTCTGACTGTTCCTTTTACTTATATATTTTCTAGATCTCGAGTGACGGCGTCTCTTCCGTGGATTGACCTCCCAATCTACCAAGATTGGAAGCTAAAGCGTCACATTATTCCTTTGCCCCTCAACTTTCTCTTCATAATTGCTGAGGGGCACAGGGCCCTGGGTGGGGCTTTGGTTTCCCGGGCGTTTACGCACCCTCTCAGCTCCCCGCCATGGAGTGGCTTCGGTCACCCAGGCTTTATTGTGGTCGGCAGGGAGGGTTATGTGGGGGCGCTCGTTTATGGCCTTGGCCTTACTCGGGGCCTTGGGGCTGTTCGGCCAGGCAGCTTGGGGAACAACAACAACCATATTGGTTGATTTGGTACTGGTTGAGTTGACCGGTAACCGCACACACCCAACAACCCTCCAACTTTAACCAGAGAACCATCCAGCAAGAGACATCAAATGCCCCCGCATTACCCGATTTCTGACCAAAACAAACAAGAGAAGGAGACACCACAACACGTGGATGCACCCACCACCACAATCTCTTCCAAACATGATTTACCTGATAACCAGCCCCTAAACCTAGGGGAGGTGTGGTGGAGTGGTCTTGCCACTGGCCTGGTAATCCAAAGGTCCCAGGTTCAAATCCCGATGTATCAATGGGAAAATATTATTGGGATGGAATTTGTGCTGTACCTAGTATCAGTGCATTACCACAAGCCTACTGAAACGTCAATAAAATACCCTCATTGTTCCCTGATTAAAGAGCACTGTATGAATATTCCCATATTCAAAATATGCTATAGGGGTGCAATGCCTGGTGAGTTATCTGCTCAACAGGTGGCGTTGTGTGTGTGTGTAAGTGTGAGAGTCCGAGTGTAGGGGGTGAGACACTGCAGTGAAGCACGGGAACGAGGTGGCTTCAGAGATGGGGTCGTTTCGGGCCATGAGTGAGCACCGTGCCTCATGTGAAGGCAAAATGGCAGGTGCTCGTTGTACTGTACTCTACGTGCTTCACATGTCTCACTCCCTAGACTGGAACAAGACCTCACGGGCTTCACTGTTCATTGTAAAGCGGTGAATGTTAAGGCTCTCAGCCTATGCCCGAGAGGAAGTAAGTTGGAATTAAAAAAAAAAAAAAAAAAAAAAAAAAACGGATTTCAAAACCTGCACAACCAGTCCAGCATCAAAAACCACCAGGTGCAACCTCTGCAAACTCAACCAGAGACATCACCAACTCGACCGAAACCAGCCGTGCCCTTGCTGCCCGGAGATACTTCCTCTGCGACATCCCAGCCGAAGGGTCTACCCCAGCCCTTGAAGGTGCCCCTTTTGCCCGGAGATGTCCCAACTGTAACATCCCAGCAAGAAGAGACACTACCTCAGCCAAATCAATCATCGACAAGCATTCAGCCTGCTGGCTTAAAAGCAATATTTGGTTACCTCACAGACAGTCCTAAGGCAAGAAAGGACATAAATCCTAAGATGAGAAAGGATGGTTACAGTTCATACTGGGGACAAGGTCACGTAAGTTACAATGCTTGCTGCCCGACTCTTTCGGTGTTACCCTGCGTCATTTACAATGCTAGCCGGGATAGCCAAGTGCTGAACCAGGGCTCATTTACCAGCCGAGGATCAATTCACGTCAGTTACAACGCTTGCTGTCTTGATCATAACTCGCGTTGGTTACAACGCTTGCCGCGAAAGCACGGTTGCTGAGTCTGTGCCTGTAGGCCTATCACCTGGAATTGTTGCTAGTGTGACTTGATTGCCCTTGCTTGGCACCGAGACACCTGGTAACATCCAGTCTGTGCAAGAGACCACCCACAGGGTAAGAGAAAGAGAGGACCAGCCGAGATGGGAGCAGCCGCGAAGGCATACCAGCCGCTACGTCCGGCGCCTGTTGGAGCTCTTCGGTCCAGATCCTGGCTTGTGAAGAAGCCGGAATGTGTGTGAATCAGTCCGGAAGTTCGACAAATTATCATCAGGTTACAAGAAGGACCAAGCTCAGTGTCGGTGCCTGCTGGGAGGTCTTCAGTCCAGATCCTGGCTTGCGAAAAAGCCGGACTGTGTGTGAATCAGTCCAGAAGTTAGACAAGTCATCTTCGGGTCTCAAGGAGGACTATTCCAGCCGGCTAGTGTGCGCGAGGAGCCGGGACCACTACCCTCCTGACGACGGCCCGTGCCCATTGTTCCTTCGCCGCCCCCCCCCCCAGGGCTCTCCTGTCCCCATCTCTCATTTAAGGGGACATGGGCCATTTTTCTGGGCCCCCTTCTTCCTCATGCTTAGCTCCATTAGTTTTCAGATGTTATGACGTTCGGCCCATTAGTTTGGCGATTTTAACTACCTTTTGCCCCATTTCGTCGTCAATATTTAGACCTTTCGTGCTATTTAGGTGTCGATTTTTTCCTGGGCGAACAATAGTGAGCCTGTAATGTTGGAAGAACGGGCCTTCGGCCGGGACATTTTTCTACCTAAAAATGTACAAATTAATCTAGAAGGGGGATCTAATGGATGTTATTTTAAATTTGATGGAGGTCTAGGGAGGAAACTTGAAAAATAATGAATAGTCTACATGCAAAAATCGCCCAAAAAGTGAACCATCTTTGTAGTTCTTTTCTGTTCTGTTGTGGTAGGCTATAAGGTTACAGTGAGGTTTAGATCTACAGTAGATGTACCGGGACTCTGTCAGTGTAACGTAAGATTATTGAAGACGTGCTTTACGCCTTCCCTTTAGTATTGCCTTCTGTTACCTCGTTTGTTGGGGAACAATTACACCTGTCCTACACCGGCCTTGTATATACATACTTTCTCGGGTCCGGGCTCCCGTGACCCCCTGAAGAGGAAATATATATATAACATTGCCATTCTATTTTATACACACACGTACACGTAAATTGAGGAGTACCTGCCGCAACTCTAAGTCTATGTGCTTCTTATCATTAACCCCTTCTGTACAGGCGACGTCTTTTTAATTTTATTTTAGGTAGGCCTATATTTAGACAATTTTGTGCAGTTTGAGAAGGATCTGTGGTAGTGAAAAGGGTTAAGGGAGTTAGTTCGAAGCCTGTCAATTGCTGGAGGCCTTTTTTAAACTGAATGAAATCGTCTAATAGTAGTCAGAATAAAGTTAAAGGACGTGACCGGTACGGAAGGAGTTAAGGCTTAGACATTATAGTGTATTTACGTACTAAAGTATTATTTGATTTGTTCATGCTTTAGAGTATATTATTGCGACTATTTCCTTAACTCTTGCATATTTATGCTTTAGAGCCGCATTCATTTGGACTAAATTTAATTACCTTGTTAGGGAGTTTCCACTCTCTGTTGCCAGTGTTTATAGAATGAACTCTTGTCCTGACTGTCTGTGGTTCGAATCCCGGCTGAGAGTACAAATATTTTGTTACGTGTATTTGTGAGATATACTTAATATTAATAACTCGTGCTTGGCTGGTTGATAATTATAATTATATTAAATTAATTCAATCCGAGTTGCATATATATATATATATATATATATATATATATATATATATATATATATATATATATATATATATATATATATATATATATATATATATTTATCGCGCTATACCTACCTTAACCACTACCTTGATCAGTAAAATAGACTATAAGAAAACATCATGTCCTTGGAGATGTCAGTACGAAGAAACTATTACCACTTTTATAATAGCGAAAATATCTATTGCCACGTCGACTCGTAAGAACTGGGTATAGCTATCACTCCCCGAGGAATGTGTACTGCTGTAAAAGATGGGAAATGCCTTTTTTTCATCTTGGCTGTCGGCAACTTTAGGGGTCATTGGCTTTTCCAATATTGCTGATACGATGTAAACCTCAACCAACTACTTTGCAACATGGATTGCACAGGACAATGCTGTACTTGGCACAAGTTATGTGTAAATTGAACCATAGGGTAATTAAAACACATGAAATTGAAGGTAGGAAGGAGATTTTGAGTCCCGACCTTGTCCCCCACTCTCTTCCTCTCTCTCTCTCTCTCTCTCAGACCGCGACCCCGCAGATCGAGCGTGGTGGCCTGCGGGTGAGCAGGAAGATAAATATTTGTTTTAACCCCTTATATACCCTATTAAACCACAAAAACAAAAATAATTATGGACAAAATATTACGCAGAATAAACGTACTAACATAAAACCTCTCCATATCCACTCCTACGGGCGATAATCAGCGAAGAATAGCAACCACTCCACTCAAACACTGAAGCTGGCAACCCACGTCCACCAAGATTTCAGTCAGGTGAATTTTCCTAGACTCAGGTAGTGAGTGTCGAGCTAGGGTAGCGTAGGGTGCGGGGTGTGTTGCTCTTCCGTTCGTTGTTGTGAGAAAGTGTGCTTGAGGATTATGCCCTGCGTACCTGTACTTCCCGGCAGAGACATCTGAAGCACAAGAGGTGAGTTGAAGGCGAGTCTTGTTGATAGATTGTCAAGCGGAGGGGAACGAATTAATTATATTAGGCCCATCAGAACCCTAAGCGTGAGTGTCCATTCTCTCTCTGCTCTCTCTCGCTCTTTCTCTTCGTGTTTGTATAGCCTAATGGCCCTTCATACCCCAGGCAGTGATCCTTCCACCATCACTCCTGGAAGCCTAGCTGGACCTAGGAAGCCATTAGGACAAAATAGAGTCGGTATTAACAGCGTAGATTGGATTGTGGTGAGGCCTCGGGTGTCGTTGAGCGATCAGCAGCCCTGGCATTGGAGTCTCCGTTTGTCCTTCACCCACACCACAGCGGCGATAGTACACGCAAGTAATTTAGTTGAGGATTTGATAATTTGATGTTACTTTGACGTCTTTGTTTATATTACTATTTAGGTACTTGTGGTTTAAACTATTGTTTGTTAATGTCGGTACACTGCAGTGCACAGTAGACCTACTCTTTTTGTTGTTTCTGTGTTTGGCTCTACTATAGATCCTACTTTATGTTTAGACCAAACTTATATATATATATATATATATATATATACAGTATATATATATATATATATATATATATATATATGGCACGGGTGCTATTCAAAGTGTTTTTCTGAGTTTTTCGAGGTTTCAACAATTTATAGTAACTATAATTTGGAAGTTTACCTCATAATTTAACTTATTTTAAACGTTAATACCGGTACCCATTCCTCCTAGCACGTTAATATCTACCGGTACCCATTCCTCCTAGCACGTTAAGGGGAGGAAGACCGTTTTCTGGACCCCCTTCTCCCTAATGTTTAGCCCCACTAGTTTTGATATTATAAGACGTTCGGCCCATTAGTTTGGCGATTTTAACACCTTTCGCCCCATTTCGTTGTCAATTTTAAGACCTTTCGTGCCATTTAGGTGTCGATTTTTTCCTGAGTGATAGCGAGCCTGCAATTTTAATAGGAACCGGCCTTCGGCCGGGAACTTTTTCTACCGAAAAATTTACAAATTTATCTTGAAGGGGGGTCTAGTGAGGAAACTAAACAAATATATGAATAAATGAATTAATAGACCAAACAAACGGCCAGTCTCCCCTTAAAATGGTTACCATGAGAGGTTAGGTTAGTTAGGATAAGAACGTAACATAAGAACATAAGAAAATGGGAGTCTGCAGAAAGCCGATTGGCCCACACAAGGTAGATCCCTCTCACACCAACCCCAATTACAAGGCCTAATTATTGGCCCAGCTCACTAATACCATGATGACCGACCTCACCAAAACGGTCAGAGGTCAGGAAACCGGGTCTACAGAGCGCCGATTGGCCAACACCCGGCAGATCCCACTCACACCCATCCCATCTCGTCCATATGCCTATCTAATTTTATCTTAAAGCTCTCTATCGTTCTTGATCCCACTATAGCTGCGCACTTGATAGCCTATTCCACCTATCTACAACTCTAGTTACCAAACCTATATTTGCCTATATCTTCTGAAACGAAATTTGTCTAATTTGAAACCATTTGTTCGAGTTTTTTCGCAATCACTGAGCTTTAGTACATCTTTCATGTCCCCTTTATTAACCCCACTAACCCACTTGAACACCTCTATCATATCCCCTCTAACTCTGCGTCTCTCTCACAAATGTAAGCCTTATTTCTTCAACCTTTCTTCATATGGAAGATTTCTAATATTATGGATCGTTTTTGTCATTCTACGTTGTACTCTCTCCAATGAATCTATGTCCATTCTGTAATAAGGACACCAACATTGAACAGCATAATCCATATGGGGTCTCACAAATGACAAGTAAAAGTTATAAGATAAAATCTGAAGTTATGTTACTCACACTCCTAGAGATGAACCCGATAATCCTGTTTGCCTTGTTTCGAACGCTTATACACTGTTTTCTAGGTTTTAAATCATTGCTAAGAAACACACCTAGATCTTTCTCACAGTCTGAGTTTTCTAATTCCATATTAGCTACCGGTAGTTTATATTTTACGATTGTATTCATCTTCCCTATCTTTAAGGGGAAATGGGCCGTTTTTCTGATCCTCTTTTTTCCTCATGCTCATCCCCATTAGTTTTGAGATTTTAAGACGTTTGCCCCATTAGCTTGTCGATTTTAAGACCTGTCGCTCCATTTCATTGTCAATATTAAGACCTTTTGTGCCCTTTAGATGTCGATTTTGTTCCTGTCGAGCGATAGCGAGCCTTTAATTGTGGAGGAACCGGCCTTTGGCCGTAAACATTTTCCACCGAAAAATTTACACATTTATCTTGAAGGGGGATCTAATGGATGTTTTTTATTTAGTTTGATGGAGGTCTAAGGAGGAAACTGAATATATAAATATATAGACTAAAACAAAAAAATAACCACTATCCCCTTAAGGTACCAAAATGGCGCTCAAAGAAAAAGCTGGGCCCTCCTCTCTTACTGAACTATCTATTTACTCATAGATATATACATACATATATATAATTACTTTTCAAGGGTGGTGGTGGTGTTGTTTTACTAATATTTATGATCACGTCATAATCCTATGCCCTTATGCCAAATACTGCTGCGGCCTAGTTCCATTATAACTCACCAAAGGTCAATGCCGAACAAGCTCATAAGAACAACAGCAACAACGGAACTAAATTACCACTTGCGAGTTTTAGGCTAGGCTGCAAAATAAATAAATGTTTAAAAAGGGCATGACAAATGTATATATTGATGGTGATTTCTATTTCTATCCTTATTTAAGATGGGTAGCCTATAATACCATCCAGCTACTGACAAATATTCGTGAGTTCATGCGATTTTCTTTATGCAATTATATCCATTTAGATTTATGTTTAGATCAAAATTAATCAGGATAATATTCAAGGACAGTAGTGCGACGTTATGAGAAACAATTTATTAGGGAAAATAGGCACCAATAGATTCGCCATATTTTTCTCCATATAGTCCACATGGAGGATTTTCGTTATCAACAAATTGAAAAATACCCACTTCACAGACAAATGCACCAAAAATCTAAGTCAAAGCGGGGGTGTGGGGGCGGCAGCCCCACCTATAATACTAAGTTAGGTTAGGTAAGGTTGTTAGGTTAGGCTAATGTCCTTTCAAAGGGGTATAGGCTAGTAAACACTAGGATATCCTATACCCGGTCAGAGGTAAGAAGAAGAAGAAGAAGAGTCCTGCAGTAGTCTCCTTGAATGTTACCTTATGTACAGTACCGTATATATAGTTATGTACAGTACCGTATATATAGTTATGTACAGTACCGTATATATAGTTATGTACAGTACCGTATATATAGTTATGTACAGTACCGTATATATAGTTATGTACAGTACCGTATATATAGTTATGTACAGTACCGTATATATAGTTATGTACAGTACCGTATATATAGTTATGTACAGTACCGTATATATATTTATGTACAGTACCGTATATATATTTATGTACAGTACCGTATATATAGTTATGTACAGTACCGTATATATAGTTATGTACAGTACCGTATATATACATGTACAGTACCGTATATATACATGTACAGTACCGTATATACATGTACAGTACCGTATATATACATGTACAGTACCGTATATATACATGTACAGTACCGTATATATAGTTATGTACAGTACCGTATATATAGTTATGTACAGTACCGTATATATAGTTATGTACAGTACCGTATATATAGTTATGTACAGTACCGTATATATATTTATGTACAGTACCGTATATAGCCGATTTGATCTGAATATCAACTAAATGGATATATTTGCATGAAGAAAATCGCAAGAGCTCATGCATACTTTATTAACCCCTTGTGCACCGATACGTCTTTATTAACCCCTTGTGCACCGATACGTCTTTATTAACCCCTTCTGCATCGATACGTCTTTATTAACCCCTTCTGCAGCGATACGTCTTTATTAACCCCTTCTGCAGCGATACGTCTTTATTAACCCCTTCTGCACCGATACGTCTTTATTAACCCCTTCTGCACCGATACGTCTTTATTAACCCCTTCTGCACCGATACGTCTTTATTAACCCCTTCTACACCGATACGTCTTTATTAACCCCTTCTGCACCGATACGTCTTTATTAACCCCTTCTGCACCGATACGTCTTTATTAACCCCTTCTGCACCGATACGTCTTTATTAACCCCTTCTGCACCGATACGTCTTTATTAACCCCTTCTGCACCGATACGTCTTTATTAACCCCTTCTGCACCGATACGTCTTTATTAACCCCTTCTGCACCGATACGTCTTTATTAACCCCTTCTGCACCGATACGTCTTTATTAACCCCCTTCTGCACCGATACGTCTTTATTAACCCCTTGTGCACCGATACGTCTTTATTAACCCCTTCTGCACCGATACGTCTTTATTAACCCCTTCTGCACCGATACGTCTTTATTAACCCCTTCTGCACCGATACGTCTTTATTAACCCCTTCTGCACCGATACGTCTTTATTAACCCCTTCTGCACCGATACGTCTTTATTAACCCCTTCTGCACCGATACGTCTTTATTAACCCCTTCTGCACCGATACGTCTTTATTAACCCCTTCTGCACCGATACGTCTTTATTAACCCCTTCTGCACCGATACGTCTTTATTAACCCCTTCTGCACCGATACGTCTTTATTAACCCCTTCTGCACCGATACGTCTTTATTAACCCCTTCTGCATCGATACGTCTTTTAACCCCTTCTGCACCGATACGTCTTTATTAACCCCTTCTGCACCGATACGTCTTTTAACCCCTTCTGCACCGATACGTCTTTATTAACCCCTTCTGCACCGATACGTCTTTTAACCTATATTCTGGTTACTATTAGACGATTTTATGCAGTTTCAAAATGGCCTCTAGCAATTAACAGGTTCGAACTATCTCTATTAACCCCTTTTACACAATCGTCTTTATATAGCTATAAAGGCCGGTTCTTCCAAAATCACAGGCTCACTATCGTTCGCCAGGAAAAAATCGACATCTAAATAGCACGCAAAGTGTTAATACTGACAAGGATATGGGGCGGAAGGTCTTAAAATCGACAAACAAAATGGGGCAAACATCTTAAATGATAAGTATAAAGACGTCGCAGGCATAGAAGGGGTTAAATTTAAGCTCCCACCAGGGTTATATCAGCTTAGGAAGGCTCTCTGGTTGCCATGGGGATACTTAAGCCGTCATTACCACCACTCACGGAATATTGAGCTGTTAAGGGGGTTACCGGCTTGTTTTTATCTTTCTCTCTTTTCCTGGCTTGTATCCATTCGGCCCCATTCGGCCAACTGTTTGAAGACGTTTATCCCCATTCAGGTGTCGATATTTTCCTGGCGAGCGATAAGCGAGCCAGCATTGTATGGCGAAATCCGGCTTCGCCGGAGAAATTTTTCTATCGAAAAATTTACAAATTTAGCTTGCTGTAAAAAAAAATATATATATATATATATGCTGGCTCGCTACCGCTCGCCAGGAAAATATTGACACCTGGATGGGGGTAAACGTCTTAAAACAGTAGGCTGAATGGGGCCGAATGGATACAAACCAAAGAGGAGAGAGGGAGAGAAAGAGAAACAAAGCGAGGTGGGCCCCCTTAATTATCCCGATAATAGATGGTTTATGAAATTCTGATGCGCTTCGACCCGTCTTGTTAAAGGGGAGATGGGCCTATTTTCTGGTACCTTTTCGTCCTCATGTTTAGCCCCATTATTTTCAGATTTTAAGACATTTGGCCCATTAGTTTGGCGATTTTAAGACCTTTCACCCCATTCCTTTGTCAATATTAAGACTTTTAGTGTCATTTAGGTGTCGATTTTTTCCTGGCGAGCAATAGCGAGCCTGTAATTTAAGAGAAACCGGCCGAAGGCCGGGAAGTCTAGGGAACAAACTAATAACCTCCCCTTAAGGGGAGGTTATTAGGTTGTTCCCTAGACCTCTATCAAGCTAAAAACTACACCCCCTAGACCCCCTTTCAAGATAAATTTGTACATTTTTCGGTAGAAAAATTTCCAGGCCGAAGGCCGGTTCCTCTTAAATTACAGGCTCGCTATCGCTCGCCAGGAAAAAATCGACACCTAAATTGCACGAACGGCCTTAAAATTGACAGAAATTGGGCGAAAGTTCTTAAGATCGCCTAAGTTATCTCCAAATCTTAAAAGCATTGGGGCTAAACATGAGGGAGAAAGAGGCCCAGAAAAGTGGAAATCTCCCCTTAACCCCTTCAATACCAAGCCGTACTTGCAACTTTATTCTGGCTACTATTAAACGATTTGATTAAGTTTATAAAGAACCTATAGCAATTAAGAGGCTTCGAACTATCTCACTTCATCCTTTTCACTACCACAGATCCTTCTTAAACTGCATAAAATCGTCTAAATATAGCTAAAATAAACTTAAAAAGACGTCGCCGGTACAGAGAGGGTTAATGTCTAGATATCAAGTTAATAATTAAAGGGTTCAGCAAACTATTGAATTAGGCTGTACATCGTCTGGGCCCTATAACTAGTTCCCCATCGTGACTCTTCCTTCCCTGGTGCTTTTGTTTGGGGGAAGTTCCGTTATAACGCTAGCATTCCTTCCTGTCTTCATTCCTCCTCCTCCCTCTTCTCTTCCTCCTCCCTCTTCTCCTCCTCCTCCCTCTTCTCCTCCTCCTCCCTCTTCTCCTCCTCCTCCCTCTTCTCTTCTTCCTCCTCCTAAAATTATAGGCAAGCGTTTTCATTCTCATGAGGCGAAGCATTTCTTCAACCGTGTTGTGAATATTTGGAACAGACTACCCTCGAACATTGTAAACTGATACTGTCGAAACATTCAAGATATCTATTCAAAACATCTGGATAAATGTTTCTTTCAGAATAACGCTCAATAAATTGACAACGCATACCGCAATGTAGATTGGTATTCATACACCTGTTTGTTCACTTTCAGAATGGAGTTAGCTTAGATTACAAATCAACTTAATTTTCTCCCTGTCCTATCCGAAATTCCGTGTCAGTTTGTCCATGCTACGTGGTATTTTTCCATGCCAGCAGTAGCTGGAGGGAGTGGTGGGTGGGGAGGAGCCTTCTTTGCTATCCCTTTCTTTACCTCGTAGTCAATAGATTAGTAGCTTTAGATATCCAAACTGCCCCGTAAGGACCAATAGGTCTGTTGCAGTTTGTTCTCCTTTGCACTCCTTCTCCTCCTCTTACCTTGTCTCTCTCCTTGCTAGCCTTTCCTTCCATTTCCCCTTATTTCTGGGTTCCGTTATAACACTAGCATTCCTTCCTTCCTTCCTCTACCTCCTCCTCCTCCTACCTTGTCTCTCCCCGTGCTATCCTTACCTTCCACTTTCCCTTATTTTCGGGTTTGCTATCTCCTAGAATTAAGTTCTGGCCACCTCGCTGGGATCATTAGATGTGTGTGGCCTGTTATCTATATGTAAATCTCTCTCTCTCTCTCTCATTCTTCTTCTTTTCTATCCTTTCCTTCAACTTTCCTTCTCTATCGGATATGCCATCTTTACTAGAATTAAGTCCTAACCACCTCGTTTGGATCGTAAGGTCTGTGTGGCCAGTGTATCTATGTAAATCTATGTAAATATCTCTCTCTCTCTCTCGTGTGTGTGTATGTGTGTACCATTTGCCATTGTACCTTTGTTTATCTATCTGGAAATGAAGATTGAAATAACGTGAAGCTAAATTGACATTGGCTCCGTAATCGAGTTTACAAAGTGTTTTACATATTTCTGTGAATTATGTGTTTTTTTTAGTTTGGTCCCTAGATATCCATTAAGCTTAAGATTACACCCCCTTGAGCCCTTTCAAGATAAATGTGTACATTTTTCGGTAGAAAAAAATACAGGCTCGCTATCGCTCGCCAGGATAAAATCGACACCTGAATGGCACGAAAGGTCTTAAATTTGACAGAAATGGATTGAAAGTTCTTAAAATCGTCAAAATAATGGGGTGAACATCTTAAAATTAGAAAAACAATGGGGAAAGCATGAGGGAGAAAGGAGTCAAGAAAAGAAATTCCTCCAGTGGAAATCTCCCCTTAAGTTCTTGGTCGCGTTTATATAGTACCGTACGTACCACGGTAAACGACTTTCTCAAACAAAATATAGAAAAAAAACACCAATTATCAAACCAAGTCAACCTAGTTTGACTTTTAATATAAGTTGAAAACACGTCTTTTACCTTGTACATTTCAAGTACGGTACTCTTACTGGGGTTGCCAACACTGGTGTACACTTTCTCCCTTCGCTCAACCTCCGAACTAAATGTCACTAGAGCATCTAACCGGTACAAAGGGAGTATAAATGAAATCAAGCAACAACAGATCCAGCAGCGATCCCCTCAACGCTGCTTGCCCTCCAAAACACAGATGGTCAAGTGTCCATAACAGTAGTTTAGAGTGGGTGAGGGAAAAATGGAAAGGGAAGACTGCCCTGGGACAAATGTCCGTGGCAGGATTAGGAGATGTTAGTAGGGGACAGTTGGTATGTACCCTGAGTTTTAACTACAGCAAGACATATTGTTCAGACATTATAATCGCCAATAATTACGGTATGTCAGATTCTGGTAAAAATGTACACGAGAACGTTTTATTGGTCATTATCAGTCGCCAACCTTTTCTGGCAACGTTTTGGGGTTGTTTCGCTTCGGCAGTTGGCATCTAACACTATACCGTATTATATCACCGTATATGCTCTCTCTCTCTCTCGCTCTCGCTCTCGCTCTCGCTCTCGCTCTCTCTCTCTCTCTCTCTCTCTCTCTCTCGCTCTCGCTCTCGCTCTCGCTCTCTCTCTCTCTCAATATATATATATATACACACACCCTTATGCACCCCTGACATATTTGTGTCGGATATTGAAACTGTTTAATCGAACCTACGAAATACATATACGGAATAAACAAAATATATTTAGTTTTAATCCAATGTAGCTGCATAATATTGAGGCCACCATTAGAGTCCCAGAGCGTACAATGTTTGGAGGGAAAGTTATGATACAATGGCATAGTATTTTGAAAAGTCGGTTGAGCCCCAAAGATGAAATGGCTGATTTTCTCTATAAGGGATTATTTTTCGACCCTCCTTCTCCCTCGTGTTTAGCCCCATTAGTTTTGACATCTTATGACTTTCGTCCCGTTAGTTTGGTGATTTTAGGACATTTCGCCCAATTTCTGTCCATTTTAAGACCTATCGTGCCATTTAGGCTAGGTGTCGATTTTTTTTCCTGGCGAGCGATAGCAAGCCTGTAATTTAAGAGGAAGCAGCCTTTGGCCGGGCAATTTTATCTTGAAAGGGGGTCTAGGGGGTGTAACTTTAAGATTGATGGAGGTCTAGGGAACAAACTAAAAACCTCCCCTTAATGTACCCTTTTATTGGTATAAATTAATATATAAACAAAGTGAAATACACAAGTAAAATCTACAATAAATCGGATTAGCTAGTGTTAAGGCATGGTACAAATTTAATTGGTGATTTCTGGCCGTGTTGATGGCTTCAGTTTATGTTAAGGGGGCTCACCGGTTTTTTTTTTTTTTATCTTTCTCTCCTTGTCTCTCTCTTTCCCTGGCTTGTATCCATTCGGCCCCATTTAGCCAACTGTTTTAAGACGTTTATCCCCATCCAGGTGTCGATTTCTTCCTGGCGAGCGATAGCGTGCCAGCATTTTATGGAGAAATCCGGCTTCGCCGGAGACATTTTGCTATCGAAAAATGTACAAATTTAACTTGCTGTCAAAAAGAAAATATGGTATATATATGCTGGCTCGCTATCGCTCGCAGGCAAATATTGACACCTGGATGGGGGTAAACGTCTTAAAACAGTAGGCTGAATGGGGCCGAATGGATACAAGCCAAAGAGAGAGGGAGAGAATGAGAAAAAAAGCGAGGTGGGGTCCCTTAAGGTGGTACCGGTAATGTATTCGTGGCCAAGATTGTACAATCATCTAAGTCCTCAGGTTCAGTCGGCCAAATAAGTGATGTCTCGGCACCAAGTATATTTCGATCTATCAGCACCTAAAGGGCACGAAAGGTCTTAATATTGACAAAACAAATGGGGCGAAAGGTCTTAAAATCAACAAACTAATGGGGCAAACGTCTTAAAATCTCAAAACCAATGGGGCTAAACATGAGGAAGAAAGGGGACCAGAAAAACGGCCCATCTCCCCTTTAAAAGTTAGATCACCGTAGATTTAAGGGGAGATTTCCACTTGAGGGATTTTTTTCTTGACTCCTTTCTCCCTCATGTTTAGCCTCATTGTTTTTTCTATTTTTAAGACGTTCGCCCCATTATTTTGACGATTTTAAGAACTTTCAACCCATTTCTGTCAATTTTAAGACCTTTCGTGCCATTTAGGTGTCGATTTTATCCTGGCGAGCGATAGCGAGCCTGTATTTTAAGAGGAACCGGCTTTCAGCCGGGAAATGTTTCTACCGAAAAATGTACACATTTATCTTGAAAAGGGCTAATGGAAGTGTAATCTTAAGCTTGAAGGATATCTAGGGACCAAACTAAAACCTCCCCTTAAAGTTATGTCCTCACCCCCATTGCTTAGGCTAGGTTAGGTTTACAGTTTGGTTAAGTTAGATTAAATTTAAGTTAGTTTAAACTCTCAATCTCTCTCTCTCTCTTCGCCACAGTGTTGCATCTCTCTCGCTATTCTACCGCTATTACAATCATCAATGTTCCTCAGAGCTCTCTCAGTGTATACCACCTAGAGTACGTAGCACCCGTCTTGCAACACAATCCCATCCCTACTCTGTGCAACTCTCCAAGCCAAGAGTGAAACGATATTCCCAAACCTTCTTCAATTCAACAGCTGAGCTCTGGAACTCTTTCCCTGAATCCATCTTCCCCCCATCCTATGACTTAAATGGCTTCAAACTCCGTGTGTCCAGGCATTTTGGCTCGAACATTCCTTGATTATGGCCCTGTCACTCTTTCAATTCTGGGGGAGGCACTTGTCACAGACAGTTCTGCCTTTTGTTTCCCTCATCCACATAAAACTGGGATATTTTGGCTCGAACATTCCTTGATTTTGGCCTTGTCACTCTTTCAACTCGGGGGGAGGTACTCGTCACAGGCAGTTTTGCCTTCTGTCTACCTTTAAAAAAAAAAAAAAAAAAAATAATAATAATAGGGTGATTAGGCTATGGTAGGTTAGCTTGAGTGTGGAGAAAGTGACAGAACGCGACTAAACCACCGAGTGTGGAAGGTGAAGGTCATGGTGGTGGTGGTGGTGGTGGAGGAGTGAGTAGTTTATTAACCCCCAAATGGTCTTCCTCCTTCCTCCTGCCTTTCCTGATTTGGGAGATGGGGCGTTTTTCTGTCCCCTTTTCTCCCGCTTGCTTAGCCCCATTAGTTTTGACATTTTAAGACGTTCGTTCCATTAGTTTGGCGATTTTATGACCTTTCGTCCCATTTATGTATCGATATCAAGACATTTCGTGTCATTTAGGTGTCGATTATTTCCTGGCGAGCCTGTAATTTTAAGAGTAAACGGCGTTCGGCCGTGACATTTTGCTATCGAAAAATGTACAAATTTATGTTGAAGGGGAGTCTAGGGAGGTGTTGTTTTAAGCTTGATGGAGGTCTAGGCAGGAAACTAAAACAAATACTATATACCGGTACTGTATATGCAATACTATATACCGGTACTGTATATGAAATACTATATACCGGTACTGTATATGAAATACTATATACCGGTACTGTATATGCAATACTATATACCGGTACTGTATATGAAATACTATATACCGGTACTGTATATGAAATACTATATACCGGTACTGTATATGAAATACTATATACCGGTACTGTATATGAAATACTATATACCGGTACTGTATATGAAATACTATATACCGGTACTGTATATGCAATACTATATACCGGTACTGTATATGCAATACTATATACCGGTACTGTATATGCAATACTATATACCGGTACTGTATATGCAATACTATATACCGGTACTGTATATGAAATACTATATACCGGTACTGTATATGCAATACTATATACCGGTACTGTATATGAAATACTATATACCGGTACTGTATATGAAATACTATATACCGGTACTGTATATGAAATACTATATACCGGTACTGTATATGCAATACTATATACCGGTACTGTATATGCAATACTATATACCGGTACTGTATATGAAATACTATATACCGGTACTGTATATGCAATACTATATACCGGTACTGTATATGAAATACTATATACCGGTACTGTATATGCAATACTATATACCGGTACTGTATATGAAATACTATATACCGGTACTGTATATGCAATACTATATACCGGTACTGTATATGCAATACTATATACCGGTACTGTATATGAAATTATATACCGGTACTGTATATGCAATACTATATACCGGTACTGTATATGAAATACTATATACCGGTACTGTATATGCAATACTATATACCGGTACTGTATATGAAATACTATATACCGGTACTGTATATGCAATACTATATACCGGTACTGTATATGCAATACTATATACCGGTACTGTATATGAAATACTATATACCGGTACTGTATATGCAATACTATATACCGGTACTGTATATGAAATACTATATACCGGTACTGTATATGCAATACTATATACCGGTACTGTATATGAAATAATCAACTTAACCTTAAGGGGGGTGACCTGTTTTTGTTCTGTCCTTTTCTATCTTTCTCTGGCTTGTATCCATTTGGCCCCATTCAGCCTACTGTTTTAAGACGTTTATCCCCATCCAGGTGTCAATTGTTTTACTGGTGAGCGGTAGCGAGCCAGCATATTTTTTATTTTTGTTTGACAGCAGGCTAAATTTGTACATTTTTCGATAGAAAATGTCTCCGGCGAAGCCGGATTTCTTCATATAATGCTGGCTCGCTATCGCTCACCAGGAAGAAATCGACACCTAGATGGGGATAAACGTCTTAAGATAGTTGGCTGAATGGGGCCGAATGGATACAAGCCAGAGAAAGAGAGAAAAGGACAGAAATAACAAAGGTCACCCCCCTTAAAAATATGCCCTCCCCCTTAACCCCGAAATGGTCTGCCTCCTTCCTTTCCTTATTGGGATTTAATATCGTCTTAGGTTAGGATTTAATATTGTAACATCTTAGTTTTAGAGTTTGTATATTATGTTAGGTTAGGCTTAGGTTAGTTAGATTAACATTTTAAGTTAGACTATGTTAAAAGGTGGATTAGGATTGGACGAATGTATACGTTGAACAGTGAACAAGTGACTGTGTGGGGCCTACTTAACGTGAGTCATATTCCAGTCCTTTTAATCATTAGTACTAAATGATACGGTTTTATTTACACCTTTTACGTGTTAGGCAGTGATTAAATAGCCCAAGCCATTCCATTTCGCGTTCATTTTTGTGCTTGCATTCCATCTCCTATTCATTCTAGTCTTAAAGCTTAACTAACCCTGTTTGACACTCTACTAAACTTGAACATATATATATGTGTGTGTGTGTGTGGGGGGGGGGGGGGGGGGGCACTGACCGTCTGGTGGTGGGGAAGGTGAAGGACGTTGTGCGAGTGTGTTAACCCCGAGACAGTGTCTACCTTCCTCTCTTTCCAACACCCCTTCTCCCCTCTCTACACTCTTCAAAAAATAGGAAAAGTAGAAAGTAGATACGAGGTGCAGTTGTGTGAGTGTGTATTAACCCCGAGACAATCTAATTGGAAAAGTAGAAAGTAGCTACGAGGTGCCGTTGTAAAGGCTTATCCTTCAATTCCTTCACCTGACCTGACCTGACTCCCTTCCTTTCCATCTTCCCTTGGTTATGTTAGTATTATAGTTAGGTTAGTTTACTTATAAGGCTATATTATGTTGCAGTTTAAATAGGTTAGTTATAATGCTAGATTATGTTGCAAGTTAAATAGGTTTAGTTAAGCTAAGTTTGAAGATAGAGTAGGTTAAGTTTAAAGGTGAACATGTCAAAATCCAGTGAGTGAAGGAAGGGGAAGGACGTTGTGAGTGTATTAACCCCGATACAGTCCCCATCCTTCATGACTCCCTAATTCCTTCTGTACATGCCAAGGTTCATATACGTGGACCTTGATACAGGCCACAGGTACAGGCTACCACCAAAAGGGCCGCGGACTTAAGAGGCCACGCTCCAATGGGTTTCGGTCAATTCCAACCAAATATTATCAATGTCTGAAATTCTTACTCTCGCTCGTTTGGTTTGTCAGGATGATCAAAAGTTCTTATTGTAACCCTACCCAACTCCACATATCTGTGTTTGTTCGTTGTTTTATGTTGTTTTTGTGTTTTCCCTGTTCTTGCTCTGTCTTGAGTCGACCACCCCCAAGAAAAAAAGGAAAACAAAATAATAAAATAGAATGAAAAATGGAGATTGGGTCTGGGCATATATATAGAAAAGAACTCCACATATCCTAAGGTACCGTGATCATCGTCCTGGTAAAAGAAACGTAGGACAAGTGCATGAACTAAGCCAATTTTCAGGAGTTCAAGCCGGTATCACACGAGCGCGTTTTCCCTCAACATTGGACTGACAGCTTATGAGGTCAACATCTAAAAAAAATCGGTTACCTAAATTCATCTACCATCAATCTAGTTTCCGATACCAGTGCAAAATAATCCCGAAATGTTGCCAGAAAACTTTTGATTATCGAATGTTGACTATAAAAGCTCTCGTGTGATACCGGCTTAAGGGGGTAGGCTAGTGCTTGTTTTTTTTGGACTATGTAATAATTAATTAATTTATTTTTTAGTTTCCTCGTTAGACCTCAATCAAGCTTTAAATAGCACCCCCTAGACCCCCTTTCAAGATGAATTTGTACATTTTTCCTTCTAAAATTACAGGCTCACTATCGATGCCTGGAAAAAATTGACACCTAAATGGCACGAAAGGTCTTAATATTGACAAAGAAATGGGGCGAAAGGTCTTACAATCTAAAAACTAACAGAACGAACATCTTAAAATCTCAAAACTAATATGCTACTATATGAGGGAGAAGGGGGTCCATAAAAAGCGAGTACCGGTACCACCCCTTAACCCTTAATAAGGAGAGGCTGAACCTTTGACCCCCAAGTCAGCCTGTATAAGAGATTGTGTTTCTGGCATTATACCATCTTATTACCAATGGAAATACTAAGACTTGCTGAAAAAAATCAGCTCTCTATGTGCGCGCGTGCGAGCGCAGAATCTCTTTGAAATATTTGTAAAATCACATCGCTCAAAATTGTTCAAATTTCCCGCAATTTTTGCATGGCGTATTCTACCTGCATCCCCTACAAGAAAATTATCTAGTTTTACCATATTACATAATAGAAGGGGCTGAAAAAATTATATAATATATATATATATATATGTTTTTTTTTTAGCCAACATTTCAACCTAAACAATGTCGAATCTTGAAAAATATGTGAGATAATGCCATTATCTCTGCATTTTCCAGTTGCTATATAGTCCTATATGTAGTGTGTAGAAGGGGAATGAATTTGAGCAATAAACACAAAGTAGATGATCTCGTAAGTGCCAAAATAGGATCTCTGGCAAGCTAAAATCAAAGATTTTCACACACGAAAGTACAATTTTGGAGAGATAGAATAGTTAGTCCTCCTTAGAAAACGTTTTCTATCATGGCGCGCACATAGACGATGGAATGACCAACTAAACAACATTTTCATCAGGGGGACACTGTAGAACTATTTTAGACAATTATTTAATCCATGATATTGGGGCCCCCCCAAGGGGGTGCTAGGGATGTCATATGGGTGTTTATGCCCTCATATGATCATTTCTATTGCTTACAGAAGCCCTTTAGACTACAGACACAAACACAAATTTTGGGTGGCTGAAATATTTTTTTTTAGTTTTTTTGGGGTCGAGGTCAACCCCCGGCCCGGGGGGGTTATGGATGCGATATGTTTTTTTGTTCCCTCCTATGCTATTCTCCTATGTTGAAAGAAGCATTATAGAACAAGAACAACAAAATTTGAAATTTGATTTCTGGGCTCAGCGAAGGTTCAGCCTCCCCTTATTGATTAATTAAATGAAGAACGCGGACCGCTTTGTTTGGCGACCAGTGGGATATTTTCAGCATCCTTCAGAGTACAGTTCAGCTCATTGTGTTGGGGCTGCTCTTGGGTAGAACAGTGTGCGGGGTTTGTGGGAAAGGGATTAGGGTAGGTGTTGTCTACTGTTGATCATATTGGGAGGATTTGAGAGGTTATTCTGATTATTCTCATAGACATCCTACCAAGTGTGTGATAGAGAGAGAAAGAGGGAGAGAGAGAGTGTGAGATAGAGAGAGAGTGTGTAATTATTTAATGTATTTTTTGTTCTTCTCTTATTTCCTGGTATCTCTTTATCATCCCCTTAAGCCATTATGGAAGGTGTAGGCATAGGTATAGGTGTAGGTATGGAAGATGCCTAGGCCTACTGTGTCTGTCAGGTCTATTACTCCCTCCCTCACTCCCTTCCTCCTTCATTCCCTTACTCCCTCAAACCCTTCCTCTCTCCCTATAAGATGCCTAGGCCTACTGTGTCTGTCAGATCTATTACTCCCTCCCTCACTCCCTCACTCCCTTTCTCCCTCCCTGTAAGATGCCTAGGCCTACCGTCTCTGTCAGGTCTCTTACTCCCTCCCTCTCTCCCTTCTTCCCTTACTCCCTCCTTCACTCCTTTCCTCCCTCATTCCCTCCCTTCCTCCTTCACTCCCTCCCTAGCACCCTTCCTCCCTCCCTAACACCCTTCTTCCCTCACTCCCCTCCTTCCCTCACTCCCTTCCTCCCTCACTCCCTCCCTAGCACCCTTCCTCCCTCCCTAACACCCTTCTTCCCTCACTCCCTTCCTCCCTCACTCCCTTCCTCCCTTCTTCCCTCACACCCTTCCTCCCTAACACCCTTCCTCCCTCCCTATAAGATACCTAGGCCTACCGTCTCTGTCAGGTCTCGTGATATCATCCTGTCATTTCTGTCTATATAGGCCTAGTCATACTTTCTCCTCTGTCTCAGGCGTCTATTGTATACCGTACTATCTCCATGCTGTGATAATTATCTAGGCCTATAGAATTTGTCCACACTGTTATTTAGTCTATAGGCCTACTGCTTGTATCTATGCTTTATCTACAGTTATTTATACTATAGGCCTACTGTCTGTATCTATGCTTTATCTACAGTTATTTATACTATAGGCCTACTGTCTGTATTTATACGGTATCTTTAGTGTCACTAAGGTGAGAGCGCCCATGAATTTACACTTTCTCCTCCACAATGCAGAACTTCTGCTTATCAGAATTCATTTATCCCCAGAGCTACTACTCTTTGGAATTCACTTCCCTCGAATTGCTTTCCACAAACTTACAATCTACAAATGTTTAAATCCAGTTGTTACAAACATTTTATGAATGGAGGATGCCTTTAGGCACATGGACCTTTTTGTTTTATCTGTGTTTTTCCTTCCTCCGTTCATTGTCTCTTAAAAAAAAGAAAAATGGGTAGTGCTTGTTTTTTTGGTCTAAATATTAATGTATTTATATATCTTTGAGTTTCCTCGCTAGACCTCCATCATGCTTAAGAAAACACCCCCTAGACCCCCATTCAAGATTAATGTGTACATTTTTCGATAGAAAAATTTCCAGGCCGAAGGCCGATTCCATCTAAAATTACAGGCTCGCTATCGCTCGCCAGGAAAAAATCGACACCTAAATAGCACGAAAGGTCTTAATATTGACAAAGAAATGAGGCGAAAGGTCTCAAAATCGCCAAACTAACGGAACGAACGTCTTAAAATATCAAAACTAATATGATAAACATGAGGGAGAAAGGGGGTCCATAAAAAGCGAGTACGTACCTGCCCCTTAATTAAGTCTATATATATATATATATATATATATATATATATATATATATATATATATATATATATATGCCTATACTGTCTATATCTATACATTATTATCTGTATTGTCATTAATTAAGGGGAGGCAGACCGTTTTTCGGGACCCCCTTCTCCCTAATGTTTAGCCCCCACTAGTTTTGCGACTATAAGACGTTCGGCCCATTAGTTTGGCGATTTTAACACTTTTCATCCCATTTTGTTGTCAATTTTAAGACCTTTCGTGCCCTTTAGGTGTCGATTATTTCCTGGCGAGCGAAAGCAAGCCTGCAATTTTAAGAGGAACCGGCCTTTGGCCGGGAAATTTTTCTACCGAAAAATGTAAAAATTTATCTTGAAGGGGGGATCTAGTGGGTGTTTTTCTAAGCTTGATGGAGGTCTAGGGAGGAAACTAAACAAATATATGAATATACGAATTAATAGACCAAACAAACGGCCAGTCTCCCCTTAAGGAGGCTATTATAGTGATCAGTGATGTTAGGTGAGTCATTGACTGTCTGTGGTGGTATGGTGTGGTATGGTGTGGTGTGATGTGATGTAATGTGGTGGTATGGTGTGGTGGTGTGGTATGGTGTGGTGGTGTGTGATGTGGTATGGTGTGGTGGTATGGTGTGGTATGGTGTGGTGTGGTGTGGTGGTGTGGTGTGGTGTGATGTAATGTGGTGGTGTGTGATGTGGTGATTACTGACTGTTTATGGTATGGTAAGGTAAAGTAGGCATAGATGGTATAGGAAGCGGGTTTGCTGGGGTAATGATTGGCTGTGGTAGTGTGTGATGTGATGTGGTGTCTAGTATGGTGTGGTATGTGATGTAATATGGTATGGTAAGGTAAAGTTGTTGTTGTTGTTGTTCTACAAGCTGCCTGGCCGAACAGCGCCAAGGCCCTGAGCAAGGCCAAGGCCATAACCGAGCGCCCCCACAGAACCCTCTCTGCCGACCACAATAAAGCCTGGGTGACCGAAGCCACTCCATGGCGGGGAGCTGAGGAGGGTGCAGAAACGCCCGGGAAACCAAAGCCCCACCCAGGGCCCTGTGCCCCTCAGCAATTATGAAGAGAAAGTTGAGGGGCAAAGGAAAAATGTGACGCTTTGGCTTCCAATCTTGGTAGATTGGGAGGTCAATCCACGGAAGAGACGCCGTCACTTGAGATCTAGAAAATATATAAGTAAAAGGAACAGTCAGAGTAAGCTATGGGTATGGCAGAGATCGCTCAGTTCTCACTCTGATAGACCAGCCCATCACCAGGGTAAGGTAAAGTAGACATAGATGGTATAGGAGGCGGGTTTACTGATACTTGCTGGGGTATTAATTGGATGTGGTAGTGTGTGATGTGGTATGTGATGTGGTCTGGTATGGTGTGGTGTAGTGTATTGTGGTGATGGCTGTTTATGGCAGGGTGAGAAGTGTAGGCCTATAAGGTAAGGTAGGTAAGGTATGGACGATACAGGAGACGAGTGATCACTGATGCTTGGTGGGGCAATGGCTCGCTGTGGTGGTGTGTGTGGTGTAGTGTGATGAGTGATAGAATGTGGTGTGAGATGGTGTAGTGTGGTGTGGGGTGGTGGTGTGGTTGTGTAGTGTGGTGGTTATATAGTGTAGTTTGGTGGTGTAGTGTGGTGGTAGTGTTTATGTGGGGTGGTAGTTTGGTTGTGTAGGGTGGTGGTGTAGTGTGGTGGGGGTATTGGTGTAGTGTGGGGGTATTGGTGTAGTGTGGTGGGGGTATTGGTGTAGTGTGGGGGTATTGGAATAGTGTGGGGGTAGTGGTGTTGTTGGTACAGGTCACACACACTGTTTACCCACCACGGTACCTCCTCTCCAGGGCAGCCCTCAATTCTTTAACACATCTAGATCAGGCTCTCCTTATTGTACAGTCAAAAGCAATAGTTCGGCGACACCCTTGATGATAATGTATGTTAAATCTCTCTCTCTCTCTCCCCCCCTTCTATCTCTCTCTCTGTAGATGGTAGTAATCATGGACATTGAACAATACACAATGGCATAAATAATCGTATTAACCACGTTGATAACCATAAATAATCGTATTAACCACGTTGATAACCTGTCTTGGCCAGATCATGGGCTACTGCACCATTGTGACGACCACGTATCAAATTGGCTTGTACAGTCGGCCTAATAAGTCATGTCTCGACACCAAATATGTTTTGATTAATAATTGGTATCAGTAATATATTAACTTGATTTATTTAATTTCGAGTGAGATATACAAACATGTTCCTACACTTACCCACCCTATTCAACATCTGACAGATATTAATACAGCACAGGTCCTTCTCAAACTGATTACAATCGTCTAGTGATAGCCAGAATGACAGGAAGAATTGTGTATACTGAAAGATATAAACAGTTGGCGAAGATAATTGCGCCACTGAGTTTACGAACGTGACCAAACAACGCCGGTGAAGCTAACACAAGGTGATTATATTCACTGCTATCTTTTGGCATACTAATTAGGGAATCCAGACATGAAGTAATTAAATGGTTTATTATTCGAAGGCACTCGCGACATTTGATTTGTTGCGTTTGTATTGTACCGATGACAAATTTTCACACACCCACCCACACGTATACGGTACACACACACCCACACGTATACACACCCACACCCACACACACCCACACCCACACACCCACACACACTCGTCATGGTAGTAAAGGGCTTAAACACCCTATTTCTTACCAATATTGTATCACTGAATGCTTTCCATATTGTACCTGTTGTGAAGTTGGTCCGCTCAAGCCAATCCGAGCGGTCACGTGATCAAGATGTCCGAAACTTACGACGTCCGATGCCTGTGCTTGATGGTTACAAACGGTGCATCGTAACCATTACAAATTTGACCAGGACCCATCAGGATAAAACACATACCGTTTCTACCTGTTGATTTTATAGATCACCTCAATGAGTATAAATGATTCGAACTCGGGACACTACACCAGAATATTTGATTCAGTTTAAATAGAATATCGAGGGGGGGGGGGGGGGGGGGGGGGGGGGAGTTTTAGGCATTTCAGTGGGGTTGGGGGAGTTTTAGGCATTCCAATTGCTCGTCAAGAGATTCGAAGATTGAAGTAGAGTCCATCTCTATTGACCCAGACCACACACGGCGGGTCTGAGGAGGAGGAGTGTGTTGAGACCGTGACCTGGGTTACACACACACAGCCTCAAGTCCGCGGGGGGGGGGGGGGGGGTCCTCGGTGCAGGAAGAGAAAGTAGGGGCAGTGTTTGGTGAGAGAGAGAGAGAGAGAGAGAGAGAGAGAGAGAGAGAGAGAGAGAGAGAGAGATGAAGGGAGAGAGAGAGAGATTGATTGATTTTGATATTGATTTTGCCCCGAGGGGCGAGTTTATTGAGCAGCGCCCCCCATCCTGTGAGGGGACAACCACTGGTAAGGCGATACATACTGCTCAAAGAGCCATTATTCCACTGAAACAACAGCATCGTCGTCTGGTTACATTCATATTTGTGTTCATAAATCAGGTAGGCATTATTCAGGTGTGTTATTATAGTTTCCTCAATTGATTGGCACAGGTGCTGTATATACGAAGCTCATGATTATTAGCTTGAAAACAAAACAAACTTGAATCGTGACTGAATTACTAATTGACTGGCTGTAAATAATAGCACTACAAAACTAGTGCAATCATATGAGGAGACCTTTCATATTTGTCATTACATCAATGGTTATTGAGGTCATAGTTAGCTGAATGCAATGATTGCATACATGATGTGACTAATATTACCAACTACAGAAATTATTATGCAATACTAGTACGACAAATATATTACAATCATATGAGGGACACTTCATATTACAATCATATGAGGGACACTTCATATTACAATCATATGAGGGACACATCATATTACAATCATATGAGGGACACTTCACATTACAATCATATGAGGGACACTTCACATTACAACCATATGAGGGACACTTCATATTACAATCATATGAGGGACACTTCATATTACAATCATATGAGGGACACGTCATATTACAATCATATGAGGGACACTTCATATTACAATCATATGAGGGACACTTCACATTACAATCATATGAGGGACACTTCATATTACAATCATATGAGGGACACTTCATATTACAATCATATGAGGGACACTTCACATTCTGCATTACATCAACGGCTGTTGAGATCATAGTTAGCTGAATACAACAGAGAGAGAGGGAGGGAGAGAGAGTGTGTGTGTGTGTGTGTGTTGGAAGTAGATAGTTAAATATTGATTAATAAATGTACACACATCCTGAGGGAGTAGCTAGGGACAATGCTAGTTAATGGGGTTTCACCGGATTTTTTGTTTTTTATCTTTCTCTCCTTTTTTTTTCTTGTCCTGGTTTGTATCCATTCGGCCCCATTCACCCAACTGTTTTAAGACGTTTATCCCCATCCAGGTGTCGATTTCTTCCTGGCGAGCGATAGCGAGCCAGCATTGTATGGAGAAATCCGGCTTCGCCGGAAACATTTTTCTATCGAAAAATTTACAAATTTAGCTTGCTGTCAAAACATATATATATATATATATATATATATATATATGCTGGCTCGCTACCGCTCGCCAGGAAAATATTGACACCTGGATGGGGGTAAACGTCTTAAAACAGCAGGCTGATTGGGGCCGAATGGATACAAGCCAAAGAGAGAGAGAGAGAGAGAGAAAGAGAAAAAAGCGAGGTGGGCCCCCATAAGAGCGCACTGTCTGTTGGGTCTATCTTCATATTTGTTGCCACCGACCCACCAATTAATTTACAACTCAACCTAACTATAATGATGAAACCAATGCAAGTAATGAAAATACATGCGGTACTCCCCGGGACTCGAACCTAGGACACTCACACCGAAATTCCGCACACTAACCGCTAGGCTATCAAGACAGTAAATTTAAGTTACATTTAAGTTAAAGGAAAGTGAAGCGCTAATTACTACTTAGGCATTTAGATTTAGATGCTTGTGTTCTGGGGGGGTGTGGTGTCCCGAGTTCGAATCCCGGGAGGACCATATGCTTTCATTAGTTTATTCAAGTGCATTGGGGTTTGTAATTGATGATTAATGTTAAGGAAGTTGTGTTACTTAATTATTGGAATACAGATCCATAGTTATTTCTTATAAGCAAATGTTGGAGCGAATGAAGGACAATACTAGTTAAGTATATAAATGTCGGAAGATTAAGGGGAGGTATTTAGTTTGTTCCCTAGACCTCCAGCAAGCTTAAAATTACACCCCCTTGAGTCCCTTTCAAGATTAATTTGTACATTTTTCGGTAGAAAAATGTCCCGGCCGAAGGCCGGTTCCTCTTAAATGACTTGCTCGCTATCGCTCGCCAGGATAATATCGACACCTGAATAGCACGAAAGGTTTTAACATGGGGTGAAAGTTCTTAAAATCGCCAAACTAACGGGATAATTGGGATAAACATGAGGGAGAAAGGGGTCCAGAAAAAAAAATCCCTCAAGTGGAGATCTCCCCTTAAAAGGTAACGCCTATATCATATTTTTGAGAGAGAGAGAGAGAGAGAGAGAGAGAGAGAGAGAGAGAGAGAGAGAGAGAGAGAGAGAGAGAGAGAGAGAGAGAGAGAGAGAGAGAGAGAGAGAGAGAGAGAGAGAGTACAGTTCCCTTCTGTGATGAGTCAGTAAAAATCTTCCTACAAAAATATGTCACGTTATCTTCTATTCTAACCCTTAGTCACGTAGAGAGAGAGAGAGAGATTTACATAGATACACTGACCACACAGACCATACGATCCCGGCGAGGTGGTCATGACTTAATATTCTGGTAGAGATAGCTAACCCGAGAGTAAGGGACAGTGGAAGGAAAGGATAGCAAATAAGAGAGAGAGAGAGAGAGAGAGAGAGAGAGATTTACATAGATACACTGACCACACAGACCATACGATCCCGGCGAGGTGGTCATGACTTAATATTCTGGTAGAGATAGCTAACCCGAGAGTAAGGGACAGTGGAAGGAAAGGATAGCAAATAAGAGAGAGAGAGATTTACAGAGAGATTTACATAGATACACTGACCACACAGACCATACGATCCCGGCGAGGTGGTCATGACTTAATATTCTGGTAGAGATAGCTAACCCGAGAGTAAGGGACAGTGGAAGGAAAGGATAGCAAATAAGAGAGAGAGAGAGAGAGAGAGATTTACATAGATACACTGACCACACGATCCCGGCGAGGTAGTCATGGCTTAATATGCTGGTAGAGATAGCTAACCCGAGAGTAAGGGACAGTGGAAGGAAAGGATAGCAAATAAGAGAGAGAGAGATTTACATAGATACACTGACCACACAGACCATACGATCCCGGCGAGGTAGTCATGACTTAATATTCTGGTAGAGATAGCTAACCCGAGAGTAAGGGACAGTGGAAGGAAAGGATAGCAAATAAGAGAGAGAGGGAGTAACCTTGGTAGACCATTATAATTTTCCCACCCTCACATTCACCTTGCACCCAACCTTACCACACGTACGGTAACTGTGTTTAAGGGGAGATCTCCACTCGAGGGATTTTTTTCTTGGCTCCTTTCTCCCTCATGTTTAGCCCCATTGCTTTTGATATTATAAAACGTTTGCCCCATTAGTTTAGCGATTTTAAGAACTTTCACCCCATATTAAGACCTTTCGTGCCATTCAGGTGTCAATTTTATCCTGGCGAGCGATAGCGAGCCTGTAATTTAAGAGGAACCGGCCTTCGGCCGGGACATTTTTCTACCGAAAAATGTACAAATATATCTTGAAAGGGACTCAAGGGGGTGTAATTTTAAGCTTGATGGAGGTCTAGGGAACAAACTAAATACCTCCCCTTAACCCAAGGGTGGTCTTTTAGGAGACGCCCGTCCCTATTTCGCCCTGTTAGTTTGGTGATTTGAAGACGTTTTTTATGAAGTTTCGCCCCATTAGTTTGGTTATTATAAGACGTTTCGCCCATTAGTTTGGTGATTTTATTACGTGTCATCCCATTCAGGGGGATATATTTCCTACTATAAATTAGAAGTAACCTGCTTTTGCCTGTGATAGTTTTTTGATAGATGATTATATACCGGTATGTGTCTAATTTGGCTAGCTTATAAGTTAAGAGTTGTAAAGAGGCCAGTGTGTTGCCTTACGGAGGCCTCCTATCAAGGGGGTGTGTTTTTTTTTTTTTTTTTTTTTTTTCTATGTGATTGAGGGAGGCAAAAGGCAGAACTGCCTATAGCGAGTGCCTCCCCCATAGTTGAAAGAGTGACAGGGCCAAAATCAAGGGACGTTCGAGCCAAAATGCCTGGACACACGGAGTTTGAAGCAATTTAAGTCATAGGAAGAGGGAAAGACTGATTCTGGGAGAGAGTTCCAGAGCTCAGCTGTTGAGTAGAAAAAGGTTTGAGAGTAACGTTTCACTCTTGGGTTGGAGAGTGTTGTGTTGGTTAGCTGATAGTTTGGGAATAATAGTGTACGTAGAGTGTTGCTGTAGTGTATTTATTGTGAATGTCCAATATATTTGCTAGCGAGTTTATATATATAGTGTTTATAGTGTTTATATATATATATATATAGTGTTTATAGTGTTTATAGTGTTTATAGTGTTTATATATATATATAGTGTTTATAGTGTTTATAGTGTTTATAGTGTTTATATATATATATAGTGTTTATAGTGTTTATATATATAGTGTTTATATATATAGTGTTTATAGTGTTTATATATATAGTGTTTATAGTGTTTATAGTGTTTATATATATAGTGTTTATAGTGTTTATATATATAGTGTTTATAGTGTTTATAGTGTTTATATATATAGTGTTTATAGTGTTTATGCAGATTATCTTTATCTTTACTCTATTCACTGTAAGTAGGCGAAAAATCATGACCTCTATTCTCTGTAACTTAAAAAGGGCTAGAACAAATTGGCTGTACATTTTCACATCTATTTCTTGACTGACTTTTCCCAAATGGTAGAAATTCGAGTTCGAGTTCTCTAGTCGTTTTTTAGTTACAGAGGTTAGAGGTCATGATTGCTCGCCTACTTACAGCGAATAGACCATAGCATATGGATAGAACAGCTAGGTATATAGAAAACAATAGATAACTTATGTTTATCCAGAGATATTATATCCCCAAGATGATTCACAGAGCTTGTTTGTGAGTTTATCCCATAGCTCGGGCGTGGTGGTGGTGGTGATGATGTTATTTTGAGCAGACAAGACACAGACAGACAGACAGATAGGCAGACAGACAGACAAACATGAAGAATGCAGAGAGAGAGAGAGAGGAGATCACACCTTTCATCAGGGCCCGTGAGAGGGGGGGGGGGGGGGTGTTACCAAAAAACCGGGGCCCAGTAGTATGAGGTTAAAAAAAAAAAAAACACAAAAAAAAAAATTCATTCATGATCATCTGGCTCTCTCTCTTACTCTGCTCTCTGTGCGTTCCCCAACCAATAATAACTCACTGTTGAGGGTCCTACACACTCACATCATATTCTCATTGGCTGATTGGGTCATAATATTGCGAATTTCCATAGCACAACATCTATTAATCCTGGTCTCTCATTCTCTGTGTGTTTAGCTTGCGAGCCGGCCAATGAGAATTCGAGTATTACCCTACCACACTCCTAACACGCTCTCATTGGCTGTCTGGCCTACGAGTGCAAGAAATTCCTTAGCAAAACAATCTATCTATCTATCTATTGTCTGACGCCGTGATCCCCGAAGGGGTGGCCACGAACGAACCGCCCCCATGCACCTCTGTCCCCAGTCAGTCGACGCCCCTCCCCCCAACCAGCACCGCCTTCGTTCATGTACTTCCTCACTCCATCCTTCCACCTCTCATTCGGTCTACCTCTCCCTCTCTGTCCCTCCACCTCGCTCTCGTACACCCTCTTAGTCATTCTCTCGCTTTCCATACGTTCCATATGGCCGAACCATCTCAAGTTGTTCCTTTTCACACTTTCCAGCACATCTACCTCCACACCACACCTCCTTCTTACTTCCTCATTAGTCTGTCTATCCCTCCATGTAACTCCGCACGCACTCCTTAAGTAATTCATTTCCACTGCTCTCACTCTTGGTCTGAGTCTCTCAACCAACGTCCATGCTTCGCTTCCGTAAGTCAGTGTCGGGATTACCACACTGTCATGCAAGGACTTCTTCATTTCCATACTGACCACCCTATTTCTTGTTACTGCTTTTAGCGTTCCTACAACCCTCTTCCCCTGTTTTACCCTCTCCTGCACTTCTTCATCCATAGTCCCATCTTTACTCAACACACTGCCCAGATACTTAAAAGAGTTGACGATCTCCATAGCCTGACCATTCAGCTTCACCTCACACTCTGTGACTTCACCCCTTTCGAAGACCATAACCTTGCTCTTCCCCGCATTTACCTTCAAATTCCGTTTTTCGCACACTGTTCCAAACTCATTTACCAGACCCTGCAACTCCCATTCATTATCACTCATCAGAACTGTATCATCCGCAAACAGCAGTATAGGTAGCTTCCACTCAATTCCCTCCCTTTTCAGCGATACACCAACATCCACTGCTCTTGATAGTATTTCTTTCATGACTCCATCCATATATACAGTAAACAACCACGGGGACATCACACACCCCTGTTTCAAACCAACATTCAGGTCAAAGAACTCGCTCTGCTCACTCTCCACACGTACTGCCGCCTTTGCACCCTCATACATGCTCTTCACTGCTTTCAGCAACTTGCCCTCTACTCCGTATATTCTAAGTACTTTCCACAAACCTTCTCTATCCACTCTGTCATAGGCCTTCTCCAAGTCCATAAAGGCAACATACACCTTTTGTTTCTTCTCCAGATACTTCTCCACAACACAATTCAGGGTAAAAATCTGATCTACACATCCTCTTCCCTTCCTAAAACCTCCCTGCTCGTCGCCTATCCATTTCTCCGTTCTCACTCTCACTCTCTCAATCACTACCCTACTGTATACCTTCCCTACTACGCTTAGAAGACATATTCCTCGGTGGTTACCACACACTCCTCTTTCCCCTTTGCCCTTATATAGGGGGACTATTATGCCAGTCTTCCAGTCATCAGGTGCACTCCCCTTCTCCCATGCTAGTTTGCAAATTTTTCATACCCATTCTATCACTATCTCACCACCATACCTCAACATTTCCCCACACACTCCATCTGTTCCTGGTGCTTTCCCCAACTTCACTCTTTTCATGGCTTCCCACACTTCTGACCTGAAAAACAATGAGCTGAATAAATGCCATCAGCCACCACAGCAGTCGTTTTGCTGCTAGTTCTAGTAGACAAAAACGCCGCGAATGTATCCAAGTCTTTCCCTGTTTCTTGGTGAGTTAAATTGTTTATTGTGAATATTCTACTATTGATAATCGTGTCATTTATATATGTAACATTCGGTTAAAGCTTTGTAGTAATGAAAAACAGTAATTCAGCTTATGACAGTCTTGAACCAGGACGGAGTGTGGATTATTTGAATGGTAGGCTAGTGTCCTTAATGTCTTATGACAGGCCGAATTAAGCTATGAATAGCCTACATATGCCAGCCTAGACCTAGTCAAGGTTAATTGATGCACAAATTCATGTGCTGCGACAACACATAGCCTACCATTAGTAGATTTTAACCCTCATTTATTGAGGACATGTTTTATTCCAACTCCCCACCACCTCTTGAGTTAGATTAGGGTAGCCTATTCCTCAACAAATTTGAAAGTATCACAGGAACAAAATTATGAAAATAATTACCCTAGGCCTAGCCTAAAAAATGAATAAATAATAAATGGTGTGAATAATTTTGTATAGCCTAGGCCTAGGTTATAGCCTAGCCTAGGCTATAACCTAGGTTTATTTTGAAAAAGTTAGGGTTATTTAGGCTAGAAAAGTTAGGCCTAGCCTACGTGTGGTATTTTGGTTAGGCTAGCAATGCCTAGCTTGGTGTAGCCTAAGCATGGTAAAGTAGAAGCCTAGCAGGTAAAGATGGTGTTTGCAGGCGTACCGTCCTCATTGTTAACTAGCTGTTATTAGTCCCATACTGGTAATATATTTGATGATGGCAATAAGTCATGGGAGGTGAGCGGGACAAAGCCCCCCTCAACCTATCATTATATCCCATGGCCAACTGTTGGGTAATAGGTTGAGGGGGGCTTTACCCCCCTCATCCCCCCCATGACTTATTGTCATCACCATATTTATTTCCAGCAGGGGGGCAAATAACAGCTGGCCGTGGGATAATTTTGTAATTAAATGCAGTCAAATTAGACGCGAACAAAACCGAGCCTGCAACTTCATCTAAACAAGGAGGACAGTACGCCCGCTAACACCACCCTTACCAAGGTAAGAGTTGTGTTAGCGGGTGTACCGTCCGCTTTGTTTACATAGTCGCACACTCTGTTATATTCACATCTAATTTGACTGCTGTTATTTGCCCCTGCTGGTAAAATATATGATAATGACAATGTCGTGAGGGGTGGGGGGGGGGTGGGGGGGTCTAAGCCCCCCCTCACCCCATTATTGTATCCCATGGCTAGATGTTGGGTAAAATTTTTTACCAACCGTGAGATACAATAATGGGTTGACCCCCTCAACAAAAATGGAGGTGTTATGAATACAAAAATAATTACCCTAGCCTAGCCTAGGCTATAGCCAAAAAATAAAATATATATAGCCTAGGCCTATATTTTGAAAATGTAGGTAGGCTAGGCCTTGAGGTATTGTGAATACAAAAATATTACCCTAGGCCTATTTTGAAAATTAGGCCTAGGCTAAGTGTGCAATTTTGGTTTGGCTAGAACTAGAGATCCTATAGTGAGAAGAGACTGGCCAACTATTAATATCTAAAGGGTCACTAGCTAGAACTGCCTGTGTAGGCATAGGCCTAGACATACCGGAGTAAAGTCTGGTATGGTTTGGCTAGCCCTGTCTAGGTGTAGACATGGTAAAGTAGAACAATATACTGTGGTTAAGGTATAAATAATACACTAATTTCCCAACTAGCCTAACAGATGATTATCAATGATCAATCCGTCAGAAATCCTTTAACTTGGGCCACTAACAGGCTTCCCTGTAGCCTAGCTAGGCCAATTTTTTATCATCAATTCACAAGCATTTGTCAGTTGTTTAACCCTTTCTAGTTCCTCCATTCAAGTTCCAGGTGAGTTTTGGCCATTCATTTTGGTTAGGCCTATCATTTAAAGATTTTATTATACAGATTAACCCTTCCAAGTTTATGACAAACTTCAAGGTTATATTTTGGCTGTGATATGATTTTATATAGATTTTATATAGGATTCTCACACATGCTTATATAAGTGGTTCTATGTATCAAGTACAGTCGGTCTAATAAGTTATGTTTCGGCACCAAGTATGTTTTGATCAATATAATGGTATCAGCAATATCTAAAACTTGATGAATTCGTTTCCAGTGAGATATACAAGCCAGTTCCTACACTAATCCACCCTATTCAACATCTGACAGACATTAATACAGCTCAGAGCGAGTCAAAGGAAATGACACCCGAGACATGACTTAATAGAGCTACCGTACATAGATAGATAATTATAGATATGGATAGACTATGCGCTCCAAAGTGATAAATATATATTTTTTGTTTGTCTGTCCCGTGATGTCTTAGTTCTCTAGCTAGGGTGTGGTGGTGGTGGTGGTGGTGATGTTATTTTGGGCGGACAGAGAAAGAGAGAGAGAGAGAGTGAGAAGGAGGGGGGGGGGGGGGGTTCAAGGTGGGGATAGAAGGATTGATGAAGTTGGATACACTATAGATTGAATATATTGATATAGATATCTTAAGATTGAAATTAATATGTATACCAGAACAACATACCTAAAGTTACTTAAGTCTGCAGAAGGCCAACTGACCCAAACTAGGCACTTCCCTCTCACGCCTAGTCCATCTCATCCGTAGGTTTATGTAACTTTACCTGGGAAGATCTCATTCCTACCTGAGCCTATTATAAAGCCAGTGTCCCACGAGCGCTTTTTCCGGCAATTTTCGACGAACAAGTGTTTTTTCTCGTGATATTTTGAGGCTTTTTCACATTGGGATCGGAAACTAGACTGAAGGTAGATTATGTTAAGGGACAGAATTCTGATATAACTGAAATTTTATGCATGCCAGATTACAATTTCTCGTAGAAATTGACGGCAAAATCGCTCGTGTGACACCGCCTTAACACCATGTAACTTATTCTACACATCTACAATGGTGTTACCAAAATGTTCTTGCCTATATCTATGAGGAATCTAGAGAATGATGTATAGAATATAGTTTCTAATGTGTAGTCAATGTAGTGTGACTAGTGTTAAGTTTTGTGTAATGTTTGTATTAGGTGGTTAATATGTAGAGAGTAATGCATATACAGTCAAATATATAGCGTGTGATGAATAGCGTATCATGTGTAATGTGTTAGGAGTGTATGACTAGCATAAATATTGAGTATGTAAGGGTAAACGTCCATGGTGATAAATCTAGGTGTGTTTGTGAGTATGCCTCCACACTATTCAACATCTCTTTCCTCGCCAGGGTGTGGTGGTGGTAGGGTAGGGGTACGGTAGTGTAGGGGTAGGGTAGGGTAAGGTAAGGTAGGGTAGGGGAGGGTAAGGTAGGGTAGTGTAAGGTAAGGTAAGGTAGGGGTAGGGTAGGGGTAAGGTATGGTAGGGTAGGGTAGGTAGAGGTCGGGGTATGGTAGGGCAAGGTAAGGTTTATAGATACAACGTTGTATCTATAAACCTTGGGGTAGGGTAGGGGGGCGGGAAGGTTATTTTGGGCAGGCAGGCAGATAGACGGACAGACAGACAGACAGACAGGAAGGAAGGGGTGAGGGAGGAGACATACTGCACATAAACTGTTGATGAGATTGTCAGGATGGTTGAAGTTCGGTAGAGAGAAAGGAAGGATATAGTTGTGAAGAGAGGAAGACAAGGATAGGTAGATATACATAGATAGATGGGTGAAAAAAAGGGTATGAGTGTGTGTGTGTGTGTGTGTGTGTGTGTGTGAGAGAGAGAGAGAGAGAGAGTGAGTTTATCTAATTGTAGTATGCAGGAGTTGAGCTTTTTGGGATCGTATTGTCCCACTTCCTGAGTTACAATAACCGGTATCTAACTTTGCTTGTGTGTGTGTGTATGTTTGTATGTGTGTGTGTGTGTGTGTGTGTGTGTGTGTGTGTGTGTGTTTGTGTGTGTGTGTGTGTGTGTGTGTGTGTGTGTGTGTGTGTGTGTGTGTGTGTGTGTGTGTGTGTGTGTTACTCCTCCTGGTGTAACGATTCTTGATATAGACGTCCCGGTATAAGAGCCTATAGTGATATTTTTGTGATATCTCGTTAATAAGTACAAAGGAGTACAAAGGAAATCAAGCAACAACAGGTCTAGTGACCCTTCTAGGCTGCTTGTCCTCCAAAACACTGAGGATCAAGTGTTCAAACAGTGGTTTAGAGTGGGTAAGGGAACATTGGAAAGGGAACTACTGCCCTGGAACTAATGTCCGTGGCAGGATTAGGAAGTTAGTAGGGGACAGATGGGTTAGTAACTGAGGGGAGGATAAAATAAAGTTATTCATTTACAAACGTAGTCAGTCGCGGGTTTGATGAGAGATATTTGTCTAGGCTACAGGGGGGCAATGCCTAGTGAGTTAATTGCTCAATAGGTGGCATTCTGAGAGTGAGGGTCCGAACCTGGGGAGTGAGACTGTGAAGCGCAGAGGCGAAGCAGCTTCAGAGATGGAGCTGGGTTCGAGCCGTGAAATAGGTGCTTCGCATGTCTCACTCCCTAGGCTGGAACAAGACCTCATGGGCCTCACCGTGTTCAGCGGTAGAGTGTAAAGGCTATCAGCCTATGCCCGGGAGGGAGTAGTTGGAATATAGAAAAAAAAAAAAAAAAAAAAAAAAAAAAAAAAAAAAAAAAAAAAGGCGAAGTTTAAATTAATCAACGGTGCTGCAGTCTATAACATCTCGGGGAAGCCCATTCCACAAGTTGACAACTCGATTGAAGAAGAAATTTTTAGCTTCGTGGGAGTTAAAAGATTTACCAATAATTTTGATGCGATAAGAGCTTCATAGTCGGCTAATGTAGAGGTACAGTTGCCCACATGCGTTCGGACCCCCTCCAGGATTCTATAGATGGATGGAACAGTAGTGTAATAGATGGATGGAACAATAGTGTAATAGATGGATGGAACAATAGTGTAATAGATGGATGGAACAATAGTGTAATAGATGGATGGAACAATAGTGTAATAGATGGATGGAACAATAGTGTAATAGATGGATGGAACAATAGTGTAATAGATGGATGGAACAATAGTGTAATAGATGGATGGAACAATAGTGTAATAGATGGATGGAACAATAGTGTAATAGATGGATGGAACAGTAGTGTAATAACATCTGGTCTTCCTGACGAAGCGATGTGATAGTGAGTTACAATGTCGCTATATAGTGAACGTACATATCGAAGTGACGCCGAGTTGTCAAAATAATGTTACCCTACTTACGAAACACCTTGGAGCACTACCTCATCGTGAAGGTATAATTCTACTGCTGCAGTAGTGTACTGCGAAATATCTAGGGTATAAAAAGGGTATGAACCAAGGTATATTACCAATGGGTATGTTGATGTGATGTTATAGCGAGTTACTGGTACCTTTTCTAACTGGTCTAAAGGTGGTGTCATACGAACGATTTTTCCGGCAATTGTCGATGATAATAAACCCATCAAAACAAGGATAACAAGGTAAATCACCGTCAATATATACCCAGTGCCCTTATATATACCCAGTGCCCTTATAGGCTATACCTTTTTTATAGCCTGTACATTCGAGAGTGTACATCCCCTACATGTTGCCACCATATCCTGTACAAAAAGTTCAGTGTACAGTCGCGCTAATAAGTCATATCTCAGCTGTCATTACGTTTGGCTTGCTCTGTGCTGTATTAATGTCTGTCAGATGTTGATTAGGGTGGGTAATTGTAGGAACATGGTTGTATATTCCCAGCTGTCATTACGTTTAGCTTACTCTGTGCTGTATTAATGTCTGTCAGATGTTGAATAGGGTGGGTAAGTGTAGGAACATGGTTGTAGGCTATATTCCCATCTGTCATTACGTTTAGCTTGCTCTGTGCTGTATTAATGTCTGTCAGATGTTGAGTAGGGTGGGTAAGTTTAGGAAAATTTGTATATATTCCCAGCTGTCATCACGTTTGGCTCGCTCTGTGCTGTATTAATGTCTGTCAGATGTTGAATAGGGTGGGTAAGTGTATGACAATTTTTTTATATTTCACTCGATATGAAAAAATGAAGCTTAGATATTGCTGATACCCATTATTGATCAAAACATAGTTAGTGCCGAGACATCACTTATTAGCGCGACTGTACAACACGTTCAGTGTGTGTTGGTGTGATAAGATAGAGAGCCGTACAGTAGCAGGATTTTTGTAGAGGATATTTTATATAGTGTCTGTGATAACCTACCCATATATAAGTGTATTTGTGGTAATAAATTCATATTTGTTTTCACCAACACACCAATTAATTTACAAATAAACCTAACTATTGAAATCAATGAAAGTACCGGGTAATGAATACATTCGGTACTCCAAGGACTCGAACCTAGGATACTCACACCGAAATTCCGCACACTAAGCATTAGGCTATCAAGACATATTATTAATATTTTGTGTCATGCCCCAGCCAGGGTTCGAACCCAGGTCAGTAGTGCAGCACTCCAGCACCTAAACCACTAGACCACCGATGAGCTCAAAAGTAGTGGCCTCATTTGGAATTATATCCCATCCACCACCAGGGATGGGACATGGGCTACGTGTGAGCTCTCCCATTGTTCTAGGATATGACAAGTACTTTTTATTGCGCATGGACACTTAGGGGACACCACCAGTTTTTCAGTGCAGGGAGTAAATATGAACAAGACCACTAATTTGACCTTACCCCAAGTGAAAAGGTCAAGGGAGTAGCCTGTGACCTTTCCGTGTGTGTGTAGGGGGGGGGGGGGGCGTCCTATAGTCTATTCGCTGTTAGTAGGCAACAAATCATGACCTCTATCCTCTGTAACTCAAAAAAGGCTAAAGCAAATTGGCTGTAAATTTCTACATCTATTCCTTGACTGACTCTTCCCAAATGGTAGACATATTAGCTCGATTATTACTCTAGTCGTGTTTGAGTTACAGAGGTTAGAGGTCATGATTTATCGCCTGCTGACAGCGAACAGACTATAGGACGCCACCCCACGGAATGGTCACAGGCCACCCCCCCTGACCTTTTCACTTGTAAGGTCAAATTGGTGGAGTCTTGTTCATATGTACACATTTATCTTTGAAAGGAGATATTGGCGGTATTTTAACCCTTACGGTTACCGGTGACGTCCTTTTCATTACATTTTGGCGACCCATAGACGATTTTATTCAGATCAGGAAGGGCCTCTAGCAATAATAAGGCTTCAAACTATCTCAATATACGAACCAAAAACCTAACCTCAATGCTACTACGTCCAAAATATGGTCAAACGAATATCTTGGGAGTCATCATACCAGAGGTTATTTATATGGACCTACGATGGTAAAATGTTGTCTTCTGGAGGAGGGGGGGGGGGGGGGGTGAGTGGTTGGGAGTTCGGGGGAGGGGTGATAGGGAGATTGGAGGTATATGTGTGTGTGTGGGGGGGCTGGGAGATTGGAGGTATGTGTGGGGCGAGGGGGGGTAGAGAGAAGAGGGTGATGGGAAAGGGGTGGGGGTGGGGGTGACTGTCTCTGGCCTTTGTTTCCTCTCTGTTTGTCCGACACACACACATACACACACGGACAGACAGACAGACACACACACAGTTACACACACCCACCCACTGACCCACCGACCCACCCACACACAAACACACATAGAGTCCCCCCCCTCCCCCCCACACACACACAGACAGGAACCTACATTACCTCTCTTTCAATCAGTGCTTTTGTCTTCCTCAGCCCCACCTTGTCTCACTGACCTACATAATTGCGGGGGTTTGAGACTCCTGCATTACCCCAAGGTAATACATCCCTTGCATTATTCTACAGATATTTTCACAGCAATTGTTCCGAGGAACTTGCTTCAATTGTGCCGCCTCTCCACATCTTTCCCCGTAGAACTAGGGCAGCTGAGAGCGCTCATGAATTTACACTTTCTCCTCCACAATGCAGAACTTCTGCTTATCAGAATTCATTTATCCCCAGAGCTACTACTCTTTGGAATTCACTTCCCTCGAATTGCTTTCCACAAACTTACAATCTACAAATGTTTAAATCCAGTTGTTACAAACATTTTATGAATGGAGGATGCCTTTAGGCACATGGACCTTTTTGTTTTATCTGTGTTTTTCCTTCCTCCGTTCATTGTCTCTTAAAAAAAAAAAAAAAAAAAAAAAAAAAGGTCTCTATTGCCTCACTCTAATATTATGGGAGGATGGGACGTATTTATTTGATCATTTATATATGTTTGTATCATTTATTTAGTTTCCTCACAGACACACAGACACACAGACCCCCCCCCCCTACACACACACAGACCCCCCCCCCCCCCCCTACACACACCAGGAACCTACATTACCCTTTTTTCAGTCGGTGCTTTTGTCTTCCTCAGCCCCACCTCACCTCACTGACCTACATCATGGCTGGGGTTTGAAACTCCTGCATTACCCCCAAGGTCTCTATATATTGCCTCACTCTAATATTAATCTGGCTATCAGCAGACGATTTTATGCAGTGTGGGAGGTGAGTGTAAGAATCGCTCTATTACCCCTCTGACTCCTCGGCCCTTCCTAAGCTTTATGTAATCGTCATATGATAGCCAGGGTGACCGGTCAACTCAACCATTAGACCATTTCAACCAGTAGCTCTCAACCAGTACCAAATCAACCAATACGGTTAGGTTAGGTTAGTACTATATTTTGGCACTGGTTTGGTTGGTCTAGGTTGATTTGGCACTGGTTGAGAGCTACTGGTTGAAATGGCCTACTGATTGAGATGGCATGGAACCGATAGCCAGAATTAAAGGACCCACTCAATGTTTGTACTGAGATAGGTAGCCCACCTTTCGTTCGGGTCCTGTTATCTTCGGTAGGATTAGTATGTGGGTCGACCTATGCCGCCCCATTTCTATATCAATATCAAGACCTTTCGTGCCATATAGGTGTCGATTTTTTTCTCCTGGCGAGCGATAGCGAGCCTGTAGTTTGAAGATAAACCGGCTTCCGGCCAGGAAATTTTTCGAAAAATTTACAAATTTATCTTGAAGAGGGGTCTAGGGAGTGTGTTTTTAAGCTTGATTAAGGTTCTAGCGTGGGAACTAAAATATATATATATATATATATATATATATATATATATATATATATATATATATATATATATATATATATATATATATTATATATATATATTATAAATAGACCCCCAAAATTGACCACTATCCCTTAACCTAACTTTTAACCTACCGTACTGATTTTGTGTGCAGTGTTTCCTAACCCGCGCCTTAGTGACCTAGATAGTGGTGTTTGAGTCCCTTGCATAACACCAAGGTCTTTATGTCTCTCTTAAGGGGAGGTTTTTAGTGTGTTTCCTAGACTTCCATCAAGCTTGAAATTACACCCCCTTGACCCCTTTTCAAGATAAATTTGGACATTTTTCGGTAGAAAAATGTCCCGGCCGAAGGCCGATTTCTCTTAAATTGCAGGCTCGCTATCGCTCGCCAGGAAAAAATCGACACCTAAATGGGACGAAAGGTCTTAAAAGTGACGTAAATTGGGTGAAACTTCCTAAAATCGCCAAACTAATGGGGCGAACGTCTTAAAATTTCAAAAGCAATGGGGCTAAACATGAGGGAGAAAGGAGCAAAGAAAAAAATCCCTCAAGTGGAAATCTCCCCTTAACCACCCATACAGTACCGGTGACGTCCTTCTTCATATATATATATATATATATATATATATATATATATATTGTGGCCACTAGTAGACTATTCTATTTAGATTAGGAAAGACCTCTGGCAATAATAAGGCTTCAAACTATCTCAACCAACCCCTTGTAACTACCACAGATCCTTCCTAAGCTGCACAATATCGTCTAAATATAGCTAGAATAAAAGATAACACACGTCGCTGGTACTCAAAGGGTTAAGGGGAGGTTTTTAGTTCGTTCCCTAGAATTCCATCAATCTTAAAATTACACCCCCTTGAGCCCCTTTCAAGATAAATTTGTACATTTTTCGGTAGAAAAATGTCCCGGCTGAAAGCCGGGTCCTCTTAAATTACAGGCTCGCTATCGCTCGCCAGGATAAAATCGACACCTGAATTGCACGAAAGGTCTTAATATGGGGTGAAAGTTCTTAAAATCGCTAAACTAATGGGGCAAACGTTTTATAATATCAAAAGCAATGGGGCTAAACATGAGGGAGAAAGGGGTCAAGAAAAAAATCCCTCAAGTGGAGATCACCCCTTAAGGGGATAGTGCTTGTGTGGCATCAATGTATATATATATTTATTTATAGTATTTTTTAGTTTCCTCGCTAGGTCTCCATCAAGCTTAAAAATACACCCCCTAGACCACCTTTCAAGATAAATTTGTACATTTTTCGGTAATTATATCTAGACTATAATGAAAAAGACGGCGCCGGTACTGAGGGGATTAGATAATATGAGGTGGAGTGAAGCCGTCATACTTCAAAGACAACTACACCCGATAAAAAGTGTTGGCTACCGAGTTACCGAGTTATTTAGGGCGACCAGTAGAGTGGCAAAGGAGTACAAAGGAAATCAAGCAACAACAGGCCTAGTGACCCTTCTAGGCTGCTTGTCCTCCAAAACACTGAGGATCAAGTGTCCAAACAGTGGTTTAGAGTGGGTAAGGGAACATTGGAAAGGGAACTACTGCCCTGGAACTAATGTCCGTGGCAGGATTAGGAAGTTAGTAGGGGACAGATGGGTGTCAAACGATACCCAAGAACATTCTTCTTAGGTTATATTAGTTTATATGCTAAGATACAAATTATGACTGATAGTTCACATTATGTCTTGGGATGTGATGCCAAAAAATGCTGTTTCGTGTTAATTTTCTTGTTTTCCTTCTCATAATCAATACATTCGTCAAACAATATTGCCAAAAAATGCTGTTTCGTGTTCATTTGTTTGTATTCCTTCTCATAATCACTCTAATTTTCTTGTATTCCTTCTCATAATCACTAATTTTCTTGTATTCCTTCTCATAATCACTCTAATTTTCTTGTATTCCTTCTCATAATCACTAATTTTCTTGTATTCCTTCTCATAATCACTAATTTTCTTGTTTTCCTTCTCATAATCACTAATTTTCTTGTTTTCCTTCTCATAATCACTAATTTTCTTGTTTTCCTTCTCATAATCACTAATTTTCTTATATTCCTTCTCATAATCACTAATTTTCTTGTATTCCTTCTCATAATCACTAATTTTCTTGTATTCCTTCTCATAATCACTCTAATTTTCTTGTATTCCTTCTCATAATCACTCTAATTTTCAAACTAAATGGATCCGGTTTGATACCCTGACGACGAGTTAAGCCGGTATTTTTCACTCAACATTTATCCTCAACACTGGTCTGGCAGCTTATGAGGTCAACATTTATCCTCAACACTGGTCTGGCAGCTTATGAGGTCAACATTTAGAACATTTTGGTCACCCAAATTTTTCTAGGAACAGTCTAGTTTTCTATACCAGTGCAAAATATTCCAGAAATGTTGCCAGAAAATTGTTGATCATCGAATGTTGACCATAAAAGCTCTCGTGTGATACCGGCTTTATATCCCCACATGAGCTTGACCTGTTGCCAAGGAAGGTACGACATGGCTACCGGTTTTTATGTGTATGGGTGAATATGTGTGTCTAGCACATAGCAACAACCCCACACATATGCAACAAGTAACTATGTGCAAAATACGTAGAACACCATATGATTAACCCTTTGAGTACCAGCGACGTGTGTTATATTTTATTATAGCTGTATTTCAACGATATTATGCAGCTTAGGAAGGATCTGTGGTAGTTAGCATGGTTGGTGGAGATAGTTTGAAGCCTTATTATTGCCAGAGGTCCTTCCTAAGCTGAATAAAATCATCTTATAGTTGCCAAAATAGTTAGAATGGTCGGTGGAGATAGTTTGAAGCCTTATTATTGCCAGAGGTCGTTCCTAAGCTGAATAAAATCGTCTTATAGTTGCCAAAATAGTTAAAATGGTCGGTGGAGATAGTTTGAAGCCTTATTATTGCCAGAGGTCCTTCCTAAGCTGAATAAAATCGCCTACTAGTTGCCAGAATATGATGAAAAGGACGCCCCTGGTACTGCACCGGTTAACATGGACAGAATCTATCTATCTATCTATCTATCTATCTATCTATCTATTCACTCAGGCCCAATCCCCACTTTTCTGATATTTTCTTTTCTTTTTCCCTCTTTTTTTCCTTTTTGTGCGTGTGTGTGTGGGGGGGGGGGGGGGGGGCGACTCAAGACAGAGCAAGAACAGGGAAAACACAAAACACAACATAAAACCAACGAACACACACAGACAAAACACAAAATTCACACACATTTATGTTTATAGGTTAAGGGGAGGTTTTTAGTGTGTTTCCTAGACTTCCATCAAGCTTGAAATTACACCCCCATGACCCCCTTTCAAGATAAATTTGTACATTTTTCGGTAGACAAATTTTCCCTGTTCCTCTTAAATTACAGGCTCGCTTTCGCTCGCCAGGAAAAAATCGACACCTACATGGGACGAAAGGTCTTAAAAGTGACATAAATGGGGTGAAAGTTCTTAAAATCGCCAAACTAATGGGGCGAACGTCTTAAAATCTCAAAAGTAATGGGGCTAAACATGAGGGAGAAAGGGGTAAAGAAAAAAATCCCTCGAGTGGAAATCTCTCCTTAACATAATTGTCTTAATAAGAGGGAGGAATGTAATTATAAAAAGACCTCCTCGTACCCTCATATACCTGGAAGGGGTTAAGGGGAGGCAGTTGCTTTTTCGAGTCCTCCTCCTCCCTCATGTTTAGCCCCATTAGTTATGAGATTACAAGACATTCACCCCCATTAGTTTGGCGATTTTCAGACCTTTTGCCCCATTTCTTTGCCAATATTAAGACCTTTCATGCCATTTAGGTGTCGATTTTTTTCCTGGCGAGCGATAGCGAGCTTGTAATTAAAGAGGAATCGGCCTTCGGCCGGGGACATTTTTCTATCAAAAAATGTACAAATTTAGGGTGGAAATGAATTACTTAATATGTGCGTGCGGAGTTACATGGAAGGATAGAAAGACGAATGAGGAAGTAAGAAGGAGGTGTGGTGTGGATTCAGATGTGCTGGAAAGTGTGAAAAGGAACACCTTGAGGTGGTTCGGCCATGTGGAACGTATGGGGAGCGAGAGAATGACTAAGAAAGTGTACGAGAGTGAGGTGGAAGGACAGAGAGGGAGAGGTAGACCGAGTGAGAGGTGGAAGGATGGAGTTAGGAAGTATATACGTGAAAGCGGTGCTGAATAGGAGAAGGGGCATCGACTGACTGGGGACAGAGGTGCACGGGGGCGTTTCGTTCGTGGTCACCCCTTCGGAGATCACGGCAATAGATAGATAGATAGATAGATAGATAGATAGATAGATAAATAACGTGTAATGCTAATTAGATGGTGGTTCCCTTGCACTACTACAGGTGACTGAAGGTGAAAGTGAAGGGTTAAGGGAGCCCACCTTGCTTTTTTTTTCTTTCTCTCCCTCTCTCTGTGGCTTGTATCCATTCGGCCCCATTCAACCAACTGTTTTAAGACGTTTACCCCCATCCAGGTGTCAATATTTTTCTGGCGAGCGGTAGCGAGCCAGCATATATATATTTTTGTTTTGACAGCAAGCTAAATTTGTAAATTTTTCGATAGAAAAATTTCTCCGGCGAAGCCGAATTTCTCCATACAATGCTGGCAATCGACACCTGGATGGGGATAAACGTTTTAAAACAGTTGGCTGAATGGGGCCGAATGAATACAAGCCAGGGAAAGAGAGAAAAGGAGAGACAGATAAAAAAAAAATCCGGTGACCCCCTTAGACAGCTGGAGGTTGGTTGGTTGGTGAGGTAAGGCCTGTGCCGTCACTATCTCTCTCACCAAGCTGTTGTTGTTAAGAGACAGTCCAACCCTCCCTCTCTCTCTCTATTAATGACCACTTCCTTTACTCTCGCTCTCTCCCCCTCCTCTCACTCTCACTCTCTCTCTCTCTCTCTCTCTCCATATTTGCGCAAGAAGTTGTCAAATATTATTATTCGTTTACATACTGTATTCTCTGAAGTTGAAGTTTTGGTTGAAAACGGGAATATGTGATAACAAATATTGTATGCATTTGTCAGCTATATTTTTCTTGGTGTATATATATATATATATATATATATATATATATATTGGGGATCTGGTCCATCGAATACAACTCTACAACCTTCAGCACTTGTTAATCAGGGAGGTACAGTTGGCCACATGTACACTCGGTCAAAACAGTATTTGCACCCCTACACTGATCATCTGGTGTGTACAGCTTGATAGGTTTGGCACCTCAACCTGCAACTATATCCATGTGTCAGTCTCTGATACATGGATATAGTTGCAGGCTAAGGTGCCAACCCTACCGAGCTGTACACACCAGATGATCAACATAGGGGTGCAGATACTTCTTTGACCGAGTGTACACCTGTCACACACATTTCATGGTATTTTGGTTATATGTGATTGTCCATATATCACAAATATATATGGCTAAAAGGGTGTATGCAAGTGAGGCGGTATGTCAGAGAGGGAGAGGCAGTCCGAGAATGAGGTGGAGGGATGGAACTAAGAGGCATATGAGCACAAGTGGTGACAGAAGGATAGAGGCGCTTCATTCATGGCTACCCCGTGGGGGATTGCGTATGGTAATAGATAGAAAGGCTATATATACAGTATCTGCATGGAAACTGAACTGTAATTAAAATACCTGAAACAATATATAACATTCCCTTATTACTTTACTAGCCCTGATTATAAGCTTCTTCCCTCGCCAATATATAACATCCCTTATTACTTTACTAGCCCTGATTATAAGCTTCTTCCCTCGCCAATATATAATATTTAGGTTGCTATAAGATAGATGTAGTGTAGGGGATATAGGTTGTAGTGAGAGATGTTCTTAGGTACCGGTAGCTATAAGATAGATGTAGTTTAGGGTATATACGTAGTGCAGGGGGTATAGGTTATAGTGAGAGATGTAGTGTAGGGCATAAAGGTGTAAATGAACAAATAGGGATGTAGGGAAGAAGGGGTCTGCCTCGTATGGGCCAATAGACCTTCTGCAGATTTCCATTTTTCTTATGTTCTTATGTTCTTAATATAAACAATCGCTAAAGACTCAGCATTTTCATTGTCATTATCTAGTCGTCAACAAAATTAAAATAGGATACACTAAAGTAGATATGTAAAAGTGTGACTTGATGGGGTTGAGTATTTGTTGGCCCCACACTACTTGGATAGTACAGTCGGCCAAATAAGTCGTGTCGCCGCTGTCATTACGTTTTGCTCCCTGTGTGCTGTATAAATGTCTGTCAGATGTTGAATAGGGTTTTTAAAGATAGGAACATCTTTGTATATCTCACTCAAAAAGATGAATTATATAGGAGCATCTTTGTATATCTCACTCAAAACGATGAATTAATGCTTAGATAGTGCAGATACCTATTAATTATTGATCGAAATATGCTTGGTGCCGCGACATCACTTATTTGGCCAATAGTACATCACTCTTTAGGGCTATTAACAGTTTAATATTACCATGGTCACGTTCTGGTATCTCCACTGCCATTATCATCACCATCGTCACACACCGTCCCAGGCGCTCTATAACATGCCAAGGTCTACCATTAACTAGGAGATACGCTTACCTGTACATAGAATCACACACACACACACACACACACACACACACATATGCACTCTATCTTTGTTTTTTCTCTCTCTCTCTCGCTTCCTCTTCTTTGCTATCCTTTCCTTCCACTGTCCCTTACTCTCGGGTTATCTATCTCTACTAGAATTAAGTACTGACCACCTCGCTGGGATCGTAAGGCCTGTGTGGTCAGTGTATTTATGTAAATCTCTCTCTCTCTCCCCAAACACTTACATAGCTGTACATACATGCAGATATGCTAACACACTGCAAGACACACTCCCAATTACAGAAGTTTATAAACATACACTTATAGGTAATTACACACACACACACACACACGCACACACACACACACCTCCCGACCCGTGCGAATTTTACAAGTGGCTATGTCCAAGTTGTGGTGTGTGTGTTTGTGAGTGTGTGTGTGTTTGTGTGTGTGTTTAATATGTTTGGTATGTGTGTGTGTGTGTGTGTGTGTGTTATATAATGTACACGAACACACAGCTGGCAGACCCGAACTAAGCACATCCTCCCACTGTATTGTTCTCACATTGTTAATTATCACACAGGTACATATACCTAACCGTACAATAGTGGAACTGTTTTAATGAGTTGTGTCATTAATTAAGGCTATTATATTTCGTAACCTAATTTAATGAGTTGTGTCTTTAATTGAGGCTATTATATTTCGCAACCTAATTTAATGAGTTGTGTCATTAATTGAGGCTATTATATTTCGCAACCTAATTTAATGAGTTGTGTCATTAATTAAGGCTATTATATTTCGCAACCTAATTTAATGAGTTGTGTCATTAATTAAGGCTATTATATTTCGTAACCTAATTTAATGAGTTGTGTCATTAATTAAGGCTATTATATTTCGTAACCTAATTTAATGAGTTGTGTCATTAATTAAGGCTATTATATTTCGCAACCTAATTTAATGAGTTGTGTCATTAATTAAGGCTATTATATTTCGCAACCTAATTTAATGAGTTGTGTCATTAATTAAGGCTATTATATTTCGTAACCTAATTAAGGGGGTGACCTGTTTTTTTGTATCATTCTTGGTTGTATCCATTCGGCCCTATTCAGCCTATGGAGAAATTCGGCTTAACAAATGTGTCCTAGTTCTATCATCAACATGTGCATATTTTGCCAATTAATTTGTTATCTCGTATGCATAGCCATTTACCTTGGCCTATCAATGTATCCACTAATTTCCATCATCACTTTGTTAAATATGACTAATTTCTTTAACATCATCACAATCAACATCACTATCACCACCATCACTATCACCATCATTATCAAACTTATCTCCATATCGTCATTATTTTCCTTCTCCACCATTCTGCATCATCACTACCATAAATAATCATCAATAATCACCATCATCATCACCAAACTTATCTCCATATCGTCATTATTTTCCTTCTCCACCATTCTGCATCATCACTATCATAAATAATCATCAATAATCACCATCATCATCACCAAACTTATCTCCATATCGTCATTATTTTCCTTCTCCACCATTCTGCATCATCAATATCATCAATAATCATCTCAATAATCACCAAACTTATCTCCATATCGTCATTATTTTCCTTCTCCACCATTCTGCATCATCACTATCATAAATTATCACCAATCATCAGCATCATCATAATTTATCTCTATATCATAATTATTTTTCTAGTCCACCATTATATTTAGCATCAATTATCATAAACTAATAGTCAATTAATTATCACTATTATATTATATATTATAAGTTACCATATAATCCAGTTTTCTTTACTCCTTATATATATTACTAGCAGGGGTACCCGGCGTTGCCCGGGTAATCACCATAATCACCATTACTACTACTACCATAATCACCATCATCAATCACTACTACCACAATCATCACAATACTACTACTACCATAATCACCGGCCTCGACCTCCCTGTGCCTCATTAAACGGCGATCTCGATTTCGGCCGCTAAATGACCTCCGATTTTGGATCTGACCTCATCTGTAAGCCCATTTTGGGGGGCTGCGAACAACTTTCGTCCCATACACCTTTTCGATCGGAGGCCTCCTGTCCCAAACGGCCATTTTTGTTTTCTTTTCAATTTCGGCCTCGAAACGACCTCCGATCGTGGCCTCGCCCCCTCTATGACCTGATACAGGTCAATTGACACCCACATGCAAAGTTTCAGCTCCCCAGGTCCAAAACTGCGGCCGTCTATTAAGAACAGACACACACACAGACAATCGAAAATATTATATAGATGGACTTATATATATTTCCCCCGATCATACTCAAGGTTATAAACAAATATTCTTTACCATCACCTTTAACATCCATCTGGTGATGGGCTGGTCTATCCGAGTGAGAACTGAGGGATCTCTGCCATACCCATAGCTTACTCTGACTGTTCCTTTTACTTATATATTTTCTAGATCTCAAGTGACGGCGTCTCTTCCGTGGATTGACCTCCTAATCTACCAAGATTGGAAGCCAAAGCGTCACATCTTTCCTTTGCCCCTCAACTTTCTCTTCATAATTGCTGAGGGGCACAGGGCCCTGGGTGGGGCTTTGGTTTCCCGGGCGTTTCCACACCCTCCTCAGCTCCCCGCCATGGAGTGGCTTCGGTCACCCAGGCTTTATTGTGGTCGGCAGGGCGGGTTCTGTGGGGGCGCTCGGTTATGGCCTTGGCCTTGCTCGGGGCTTTGGGGCTGTTCGGCCAGTCAGCTTGGGGAAAAACAACAACAACAACAACAACATCTGCATTATATTGACCTCATTTATCCTCTTAGACTTCATTGACCTTGACCTATTAAGGGGAGGAAGACCGTTTTTCTGGACCCCCTTCTCCCTGTTTAGCCCCACTAGTTTTGAAATTATAAGACGTTCGGCCCATTAGTTTGGCGATTTTAACACCTTTCTCCCCATTTCGTTGTCAATTTTAAGACCTTTCGTGCCATTTAGGTATCGATTATTTTCTGGCGAGCGATAGCGAGCCTGCAATTTTAAGAGGAATCGGCCTTCGGCCAGGACATTTTCCTACCGAAAAATGTACAAATTTATCTTGAAGGGGGGGGTCTAGGGAGTGTTTTTTTAAGCTTGATGGAGGTCTAGGGAGGAAACTAAAAAAATATGTGAATAAATTAATTAATAGACCAAACAAACGGCCAGTGTCCCCATAAGCGGCACACCATCGTCTAAATATAGCTAGAATAAAATTGAAAAAAAAACCCGTCGCCTGTACTGAAGGGGTTAACATTGGCATTATATTGACCTCATTAATTCTCCCCTTAGACTCCATTGACCTTGACCGACCTATTAATAATATGTATAGACCACTGTTCATCTTTGGGCCGGGTCCATATTTTAATCACTTTCTCCACCCCAATCATCATCATCATCATCATGGCCAAATATGAAAGTGCTAGGTCTCTACATTATATATATATATATATATATATATATTATTTGCCAAGTTTTCCTGATTAACAACATATTAATTTCGGGAGATCTCCACTTGAGGGATTTTTTTCTTAACCCCTTTCTCCCTCATGTTTAGCCCCATTGCTTTTGATATTATAAAACGTTTGCCCCATTAGTTTAGCGATTTTAAAAACTTTCACCCCATATTAAGACCTTTCGTGCCATTCAGGTGTCGATTTTATCCTGGCGAGCGATAGCGAGCCTGTAATTTAAGAGGAACTGGCCTTCGGCCGGGACATTTTTCTACCGAAAAATGTACAAATTTATCTTGAAAGGGACTCAAGGGGGTGTAATTTTAAGCTTGATGGAGGTCTAGGGAACAAACTAAATACATCCCCTTAAGGTACACAATCTTCGTAATAGCTAAGTAATCAAGGTGGAAACATGGCAATTTACCATCAGCTGGAAACAAATGGTCTATAGTAAATGTGTATAGCCCAAGTTATATAATTTATGCATATATAATTTATGCATATACCGGTGCATGTGCTTCCCTTTTTTTTTTATAAGCAAGCAACCTCGTTAGGACCAGTTTGTTGCTGTTTCCATTCCTTTATCTGCCTTTGTAGCCTTTAGACCTATTAACCCTCTCCGACATATGACGCGATTTTGAGCCTGTTAGGGATGCTTTAAAGCCTTTGTTACCATCAGGGGTATTTAGTAGAAACCTTTAGTTTAGTTACTTCAACCTCTGCAGTTGTCTTTGAGTTAGCTGTGGGCAGAAAACAAATTTTGGAGAGGTAATTATAAGAGTGAGAGAACTCTATTTCTTATTGCTAATCTGGCAACCTCTGCGTCATATGTGCGTGAAAGGGTTAAGGGGATAGTACTTAGTTTTTGGTCTATATATTTATGTTTTAACATTATTTTTGAGTTTCCTCGCTAGACCTTCATCAAACTTAAAAAACACCCCCTAAACCTCCTTTCAAGATAGATATGTACATTTTTCGGTAGAAAAAAAATCCGGCCAAAGGCCGGTTCCTTCTAAGATTACAGGCTCGCTATCGCTCGTCAGGAAGAAAATAATTACCTAAATGACACGAAAGGTCTTAATATTGACAAATAAATGGGGCGGAAGGTCTCAAAATCGCCAAACTAACGGAACGAACGTCTTATAATCTCAAAACGGATACGCTCTAAACATGAGGGAGAAGGGGGTCTATAAAAAGCGACTACCTCCCCCTTAATATATTCCCAACCCTCCATCTTTACATAGTCAACAATGAATCACTTGCTATCTACTTCATCATCATTGTTATTTACCTTCTTAACCTATCTACTTCATCATCACCAGTGTTATTTACCTTCTTAACCTATCTACTTCATCATCACCAGTGTTATTTACCTTCTTAACCTATCTACTTCATCATCACCAGTGTTATTTACCTTCTTAACCTATCTACTTCATCATCACCAGTGTTATTTACCTTCTTAACCTATCTACTTCATCATCACCAGTGTTATTTACCTTCTTAACCTATCTACTTCATCATCACCAGTGTTATTTACCTTCTTAACCTATCTACTTCATCATCACCAGTGTTATTTACCTTCTTAACCTATCTACTTCATCATCACCAGTGTTATTTACCTTCTTAACCTATCTACTTCATCATCACCAGTGTTATTTACCTTCTTAACCTATCTACTTCATCATCACCAGTGTTATTTACCTTCTTAACCTATCTACTTCATCATCACCAGTGTTATTTACCTTCTTAACCTATCTACTTCATCATCACCAGTGTTATTTACCTTCTTAACCTATCTACTTCATCATCACCAGTGTTATTTACCTTCTTAACCTATCTACTTCATTATCACCAGTGTTATTTACCTTCTTAACCTATCTACTTCATCATCACCAGTGTTATTTACCTTCTTAACCTATCTACTTCATCATCACCAGTGTTATTTACCTTCTTAACCTATCTACTTCATCATCATCAGTGTTATTTACCTTCTTAAGGGGAGGTTTTTAGTTTGTTCCCTAGTCCTCCATCAAGCTTAAAATTACACCCCCTAGGCTCCCTTGCTAGATAAATTTGTACATTTTTCGGTAGAAAAATGTCCCGGCCAAAGGCCGGTTCCTCTTAAATTACACCTAAATGGGACGAAAGGTCTTAAAATGGGGCAAAAGTTCTTAAAATCGCCAAACTAATGGGGCGAACATCTTAAAACCTCAAAAGCAATGGGGCTAAACATGAGGGAGAAAGGGGTCCAGAAAATTATTCCTCCAGTAGAAATCTCCCCTTAAACCTATCTCCTCTATGTTTCGCTATTCCGTGTGCAGTTGGGTACAGTACATGATTAGATTGATATCCAGTAATCGATCAATGGATATCAAATCGTAGGCATGTACTTAACCTGTCCTGATGGTGTAGGCTAATGGTTTGAGTGCTTAAGGGGAGATTTCCACCTGGAGGATTTTTTTCTGTACCTCTTTCTCCCTCATGTTTAGCCCCCATTGCTTGCGAGATTTAAAGACGCTTGCCCCATTAGTTTGGCGATTTTAAGAACCCTCGCCCCATTTCTGTCAATTTTAAGACCATTCGTGCCATTTAGGTGTCGATTTTTTGCTGGCGAGCCTGTAATTTAAGGGAACCGGCCTTCGGCCAGGACATTTTTCTACCGAAAAATGTAATTGAAAATGTTCTTGAAAGGGGGTCAAGGGGAAGTAATTTTAAGCTTGATGGAAGTCTAGGGAATCAACTAAAAATCTCCCCTTAAAGGGCATACATAGCTCATGCGATATCTCATTCCATTTTAGACCAGACCAGATGGCTGGAGTAAATTAGGAAAGAAGAGTAATTGGACAGAGGAAGAACAAGCTGAGAAGTGAGAAGTACAGTAGAAGACAGAACATTATAGGGCTCAACCAATTTTTTTTTTTTTTTTTTCTATGTGATTGAGTGAGGCAAAAGGCAGAATTGCCTATAGCGAGTGCCTCCCCCATAGTTGAAAGAGTGACAGGGCCAAAATCAAGGGACGATCGAGCCAAAATGCCTGGACACACGGAGTTTGAAGCAATTTAAGTTGCTTCAATGTCCCTGTCTAAAGCATGTTAAGGGGAGATTTCCACCTGGAGGATTTTTTTCTGAACCTCTTTCTCCCTCATGTTTATCCCCATTGCTTTTCTAATTTTAAGACGTTCGCCCCATTATTTTGATGATTTTAAGAACTTTCGACCCATTTCTGTCAATTTTAAGACCTTTCGTGCAATTTAGGTGTCGATTTTATCCTGGCGAGCGATAGCGAGCCTGTAATTTAAGAGGAACCGGCCTTTAGCCGGGAAATTTTTCTACCGAAAAATGTACAAATTTATCTTGAAAGGGGGTCTAGGGGGTGTAATTTTAAGCTTGATGGAATTCTAGGGAACGAACTAACAACCTCCCCTTAAGCTTAGCAAGTTGATGGCAGCCCCTGTTGCTTTTCTCGTGGTCGAAGTAACCCAGGTTCGAATCCCGGTAGGATCAAACACTTTCACTAATTTCATTGGGAGGTGTTTGGCCTTATTCATCGTCCAATAATCATCACTATCAGTAATATAATCATAATTCGTGAAGCAATCCATTCAATGATCTTCCTACCCGTTGACCTCGACCTATCAATCTGTCAATATATACACACACCGCTGGCCATCTCTACTGTGTCAACAATTACACGCTTTCTCTACGGTGTGTGTGTGTGTGGGTGCAGGTGTGTGGGTGTATTTATGTGTTTGTATATGTGTATGTGTGTGTGTGTTTATGTTACTCTCAGTTACTCAGTTACTTGTTCGTCAAGGGGAATCCACGCAATGCGAGCTAAGCTCATTATTATCGCGCCTCCTTAACTGGGAATGTATTGCGTGAAATGCATGTTAAGTGTTTTATGTACTGTTGGAATGGCTGTGGATGTGTGTGTAGTCTGTATTTAGCCAATTGGCGACATCGGCAACGAAGGTTTAGGGTGGATCTGTATGGTACCATTCTTACTATAGACGGTACCGTCTCGCCCGAAGGCTTAGGTAGCCATCAGCTTGCGTGAACCATATGATACCCATCTCGCCTTGTACCATTTTTGCCAACCCCAGATGGGACGTCACAACGTCGCCCACTTATTCCAGGTACCTATTTACAGCTAGGTGAACTGAGGCTAACACATGAAAGGAGACAAGCCCAATTTGTCTCCGCCCGGCCGGGGATTGAACCCCCGACCCCTCGTGTGTGAGACGAGAGCTCTACCTACTAGGCTACGGGCTGTGTTTGTGTGTCTGTGTGTGTGTGTGTTTGTGTATGTGTGTGTGTGTGTGTGTTGTTGTCTCCCTCCCACTACCCCGCCTCAGAAACATAATATAGCGAAGTAAGCCATAATAACGAGGATACGCGAAGGAATGATTTGAGACGAGAAGATACACGGTAAATAATCAATGGTATAAAAACAGCTTAAGGGGGGTGACCTGCTTTTTGTTATTTCTGGCCTTTTCTCTCTTTCTCTGGCTTGTATCCATTAGGCCCCATTCAGCCAACTATTTTAAGACGTTTATCCCCATCTAGGTGTCGATTTCTTCCTGGCGAGCGATAGCGAGCCAGCATTATATGAAGAAATCCGGCTTTGCCGGAGACAATTTTTCTATCGAAAAATTTGCAAATTTAGCCTGCTGTCAAACAAAAATAAAAATATGTTGGCTCGCTACCGCTCACCAGTAAAAAATTAACACCTGGATGGGGATAAACGTCTTAAAACAGTAGGCTGAATGGGGCCAAATGGATACAAGCCAGAGAAAGATAGAAAAGGACAGAACCAAAACAGGTCACCCCTCTTAATATAGTCAAGCTGGGTACATTGATAGTGATTCATCTTTGATTATATGATATACCTCGGTATTATATGATATACCTCGGTATTATATGATATACCTCGGTATTATATGATATACCTCGGTATTATATGATATACCTCGGTATTATATGATATACCTCGGTATTATATGATATACCTCGGTATTATATGATATACCTCGGTATTATATGATATACCTCGGTATTATATGATATACCTTGGTATTATATGATATACCTCGGTATTATATGATATACCTCGGTATTATATGATATACCTTGGTATTATATGATATACCTCGGTATTATATGATATACCTTGGTATTATATGATATACCTCGGTATTATATGATATACCTCGGTATTATATGATATACCTCGGTATTATATGATATACCTCGGTATTATATGATATACCTCGGTATTATATGATATACCTTGGTATTATATGATATACCTCGGTATTATATGATATACCTCGGTATTATATGATATACCTCGGTATTATATGATATACCTCGGTATTATATGATATACCTCGGTATTATATGATATACCTTGGTATTATATGATATACCTCGGTATTATATGATATACCTTGGTATTATATGATATACCTCGGTATTATATGATATACCTCGGTATTATATGATATACCTCGGTATTATATGATATACCTCGGTATTATATGATATACCTTGGTATTATATGATATACCTCGGTATTATATGATATACCTTGGTATTATATGATATACCTCGGTATTATATGATATACCTCGGTATTATATGATATACCTCGGTATTATATGATATACCTCGGTATTATATGATATACCTCGGTATTATATGATATACCTTGGTATTATATGATATACCTCGGTATTATATGATATACCTCGGTATTATATGATATACCTCGGTATTATATGATATACCTCGGTATTATATGATATACCTCGGTATTATATGATATACCTTGGTATTATATGATATACCTCGGTATTATATGATATACCTTGGTATTATATGATATACCTCGGTATTATATGATATACCTCGGTATTATATGATATACCTCGGTATTATATGATATACCTCGGTATTATATGATATACCTCGGTATTATATGATATACCTCGGTATTATATGATATACCTCGGTATTATATGATATACCTTGGTATTATATGATATACCTCGGTATTATATGATATACCTCGGTATTATATGATATACCTCGGTATTATATGATATACCTTGGTATTATATGATATACCTCGGTATTATATGATATACCTCGGTATTATATGATATACCTCGGTATTATATGATATACCTCGGTATTATATGATACCTCGGTATTATATGATATACCTCGGTATTATATGATATACCTCGGTATTATATGATATACCTTGGTATTATATGATATACCTCGGTATTTTTTTTTTTTTTTTTTTTTTCTATATTCCAACTTACTTCCTCTCGGGCATAGGCTGAGAGCCTTAACATTCACCGCTTTACAATGAACAGTGAAGCCCGTGAGGTCTTGTTCCAGTCTAGGGAGTGAGACATGTGAAGCACGTAGAGCACAACGAGCACCTGCCATCTTGCCTTCACATGAGGCACGGTGCTCACTCATGGCCCGAAACGACCCCATCCCTGAAGCCATCTCGTTCCCGTGCTTCACTGTCTCACCCACTACACTCGGACTCTCACACTTACACACACACAAGGCCACCTGTTGAGCAGATATAATACCTCGGTATTATATGATATACCTCGGTATTCGTACATTAAAAGGGTTTTCACAATTAGTAATCCTTTAAAGGGTAAATAAATTATTGTGGACACTCACTACCTTCTTTAAACCCATCTCTCTCTCGCACACACTCTTGCTCTCTGCTCTCTCTCTCTCTCTCTCTCTCTCTCTCTCTCTCTCTCTCTCTCTCTCTCTATCAGAGTGGTCGAAAAAATGGCAGATGCCCTTGAATGTCGATAAATGTCAGGTGCTGCAGGTTGGTAGCAGAAATATGAAATACAAATACGAAATGAATGGCAAACAAATAAAAACCGCAACGGTAGTAAAAGACCTAGGGGTACTAATATCTGAAAACCTAAAAACTGCCGACCAATGTATAGCAGCTGCAAATAAGGCAAACAGAGCATTGGGCTTTATTAAACGAAAATTTACATATAAACATGAACACGTAATAGTGCCACTGTTCAAAAGTATGGTGAGGCCCCACCTTGAATATGGTGTGCAGTTCTGGTCACCTTATCTGATCAAGGACATTGTAAGACTCGAGTCAGTACAGTGTAGAGCGACGAAGATGATACCCTCATTAAGAAATAAACCATATGAAGAAAGACTTAACGATTGAACCTGTTCTCATTAAAAAAGAGGAGGTTGAGGGGTCAGCTTATTGAGTGCTTTAAGATACTAAAAGGTTTCGACAAAGTCGATGTAAATGCACTATTCACATTAAACAATACTAATCAAACTCGCGGAAATGGAATTAAATTAAATACCAAAAAGGCAAACCTAGATGTCACAAAGAGTTTCTTCACCTACAGTGTGGCGACAGAGTGGAATAAACTACCAGCGAGAGTGGTGGAGAGCGACACAATAAACGCTTTCAAGGGAAGGCTTGACCTCTATCTGCAGAGGGCTGGGGTGATATGAAAAAAAAAAAAAAAATTATGTATATGTATGTGAGTGCACTGTACAGTATGTATATATATACTGTATATATATGTATGTATGTGTGTATGTATGTATGTGTATATATGTGTGTGTGTGTATGTGTGTATATGTATGTACCGGTGTATATATAATTATATATATATATATATATATATATATATATATATATATATATGCATATATACATATATAGTTTGTAAGGCCAGACTGCCTAGTAAGGACCTTGAGGTCTGTGTGGTCTGTGTATCTATGTAGCTCTATGTAGCTCTCTCACTCTCACTCTCACTCCCACCGTAATGGTAGTTTCTAAATACATTCTATAATTATCCTAAGACTACAGAGTGTATATCACTAACGCTCACTATCTTTCACTTTATCTCTCTCTCTCTCTCTCTCTCTCTCTCTCTCTCTCTCTCTCTCACACACATTTTAGAAGATCATATAGAGTGAGAATTGATCACGTTCTATATATTTTTAATCTATTTTTAATCTATTGTATATATGTTTAACGTATTTCCTGTAGGAGTTATTTATCTGTAAACTCTTAACCCTCTCACGACCATATGACGCAGAGGTTGCCAGATTAGCAATACTAAATAGAGTTCTCTCACTCTTATAATTACCTCTCCAAAATTAGTTTTCTGCCCACAGCTAACTCAAAGAACTGCAGAGGTTGAAGTAACTAAACTAAAGGTTTCTAAATACCCCTGATGGTAACAAAGGCTTTAAAAGTATCCCCAATAGGCTCAACACAGCTAACTCAAAGACAACTGCAGAGGTTGAAGTAACTAAACTAAAGGTTTCTAAATACCCCTGATGGTAACAAAGGCTTTAAAGTATCCCCAATAGGCTCAACACAGCTAACTCAAAGACAACTGCAGAGGTTGAAGTAACTAAACTAAAGGTTTCTAAATACCCCTGATGGTAACAAAGGCTTTAAAGTATCCCCAATAGGCTCACACAGCTAACTCAAAGACAACTGCAGAGGTTGAAGTAACTAAACTAAAGGTTTCTAAATACCCCTGATGGTAACAAAGGCTTTAAAGTATCCCCAATAGGCTCAACACAGCTAACTCAAAGACAACTGCAGAGGTTGAGTAACTAAACTAAAGGTTTCTAAATACCCCTGATGGTAACAAAGGCTTTAAAGTATCCCCAATAGGCTCAACACAGCTAACTCAAAGACAACTGCAGAGGTTGAAGTCACTAAACTAAAGGTTTCTAAATACCCCTGATGGTAACAAAGGCTTTAAAGTATCCCTAATAGGCTCAAAATTGCGTCAAGAACGTGAGAGGGTTAACGAGACTGTTAATGTGTTATGTATTATGCATTATGTAACTGGTTTAAAATTATTTTATTGTATGAACAGCCATTGTATATTTAACAGAAGAAAATAATCTGAATCTCTAGGAGTACAGGGAATGGTTAGTATTTCAAAGATCCTGCGGTTCATTCCGGGGAGATAGTCTAAGTGTCTATGTATTGTGTAATTTGGTTTAAGATGATTCTATTGTATGAACAGCCATTGTATATTAATGGAAATAAAATAATGTGAATCTGAATCTCTCTCTCTCGCCTCTGGAAGTGACTGACTTGGAAAAGAATTTGGGTGTTCTGATTTGCAGTGACCCAAAGTTGTCCAAGCAGTGCATTGAAGTAGAGAAGAAAGCTCAGCAATTATTAGGCTATATTTAGAGGCAATTTAAGCATACAAATAAGGAAATAGTCCTCACACTTTACAACGCTCTAATACGCGTCTTGGACCATGCTGTTCAATTCTGATCTCCAGCACTCAGGAAAGATATAGAGCGACTGGAAAGAGTACAAGCTAGGGCTACAAAGCTTATTCCATTGCTTAGAAGAATGAGCTATGAGGAACGGTTGAGAGCTCTTGATCTCTTCCAGTTAGAGACACGCAGACTACGAGGTCAGCTCATTGAAGTTTTTAAAATACTTAATGGGTTTGACAAATCTGGATTATAACAAAATGTTTAGCCTGAATATGAATACAACACGCAACCATGGCTGGAAATTAGAATTGAAAAGGTTCATCACTTGTATCTGTGGAAACTTTTTCACAAATAAGATCTGTTCTACCTGGAACAAACTTCCCTCCGAAGTTGTAAATAGTTCTTCAGTAGAGCAGTTCAAGAAGAGAGTAGATAGTATTTTGCACACTCGGTAATGAGTCTAGTGCACTAAAGTTTCTAAACAGTCTCTCTCCTTCCACTTCGAGTATCTCCTCGGAATGGACTGCAAGGTATCTGAGATACTAACTAGTCCTTGTAACTCCTTGTAACTCTCTCTCTCTCTTCTGTCTATAGACTTATCACTATGCCCAACTTGATTTTACTTGTATTAAACATCCCTATTATGTACAGTGTAGGCTGAAGATAATGGAGTGTACTGATATTAAAGGTACAGTACTCCAAAGGTCGGCGTTAGACATGATGGTTGTGGTGTAGGGTGGAAGCCAGGCACCATGACCAGGGATATTATTTACTTTTTTAGTCCACCACATTCCTTACTTTAGGGTGTATGTGTGTGTGTTTGTGTTTGTGGCAAGGTAGTTCAAGGTCATGTGACGTCACCACCCACCATCTCCTCCACCAACCACCACCGTCATCATACCACCTTTCTCTACCTGGTTTACCTGTCCTACCTGTCCTCTACCTTTTTCTTTCCTCTCTCCTCGCTACCTCTTGTTCTCTCACTCTTCTATGCTATATCTTCATTCCTCTCTCTCCTCTCCTATCCTAGTCTCTCCCTCTCTCTTCCCTAATTGCTACCTTTATCTTCCACTCTCTCCTCTCTTATCCTAGTCTCCCTCTCTTTCCTAATTGCTTTCTTTATCTTCCACTCTCCCTCTCTCTTCCCTAATTGCTTCCTTTATCTTCCACTCTCTCCTCTCCTATCCTATTCTCCCTCTCTCTTTCTTAATTGCTTCCTTTATCTTCCACTCTCTCCTCTCTTATCCTAGTCTCTCCCTCTCTTTCCTAATTGCTTCCTTTATCTTCCACTCTCTCCTCTCCTATCCTAGTCTCCCTCTCTCTTTCTTAATTGCTTCCTTTATCTTCCACTCTCTCCTCTCTTATCCTAGTCTCCCTCTCTCTTATCTCCTTTCCTAGTTTCTTCCCTCATTTTCCTCTCTCTTCTCCTCTCCTTTCCTAGTCTCTCCCTCTCTTCCCTAATGTCGTCCTTTATCTTCCACTCTCTCTTCTCTCCTTTCCTAGTTTCTTCCTTTATCTTCCTCTCTCTCCTGCTGTCCTCTCCTAGTATGTATCCTACTCTTTCTCTCTCTCCCCTTCTCTTCCTCTGTCTCCTCTTCTCCTTCTTTCTTGTCTATTATTTATCCTCTATATCTCTCCTTTAGTCTCTTACCTTTCGTCTATCCTCTCTTTTACTCAGTGTGATCTATTCTGCTGTTCTTCTCCCCCTCTCTCTCTCTCTCTCTCTCCTATTCTGTCCTAGTCTCTTCCCTCCTCGCATCATCTTCTTCGCCT